>JANVCC010000267.1:1498122-1519824 GCA_025345505.1 Todiramphus chloris collaris | reverse complement strand
CCATTTTCTGCTCTTCCCATTTTCTGCTCTTCCCATTTTCTGCTCTTTGCTTCTCACATGTGAGCCTCCCAGCAGCGCTGAGTGCGGGCAGAGCGCTGCCCTGCATCAGCTCGGACCCCAGACAGAGCGAGTGAGCGCCTGACAGAACCCAGGGTGTTTGCAGACTCCTCTTTGCTGTTCAGGCTGGGCTTTCCAAGAGGCCTGGCTTGCTGAGGGGGTCTCTGCCCAAGCTGTAGAGCTGGGGCTCAGTTCCCCTCCGGTTCCTCGGCGGGGCTGCTGGCGGGTGCTACGGGTTCTTCGCCGCTGCAGCCTCCAGATGTCGGCAGCTGCCGGCGACAGCTGCTGGAAACGGACTCAAAGCCCCTGATCTGCACAGAAGGAACTTGTCTAAACTCCCGTGTGAGTCTTTGTTGGAGTGGAATGTTTTCTGGCTCAGGAGGTCTGCAATGGGGCACAGCCCCTTTCGAGCGGGTTCCTGTCTCTCTCTGCCCCCACAGCTGCGAGCAGGTGCAGGAAACTGATACCAGCTGTTTCCTCACCTCCTGCCCGAACCGCAGCCCGACTGCCAGAGAGCCGAAGCCGGGACCAAAGCAAATAATCGAGGAGTGTGATGTGATCACTTTCAAGGCCATTATACTTTATTTTCCCTTTGCACTTCTCAGCAGGCCCCAACTGGAAACACCTCTGTCCTTGGAGCTTTTCACTGAAGCAAGGGTTTGGTTTGAATTTCCTTTTGAAATTTCTTAGCTCTGCTGGAGTTAAACTGCTGCTCCCGTGGAGCCAAACAGACGTTACCAATGATTTTTTTTTTTTGCAGCCCATTAAAATAACTATCTCATTCCATTTTTTGTCTCCTGCTGGCACAGATGCAGGAGTCAAATCAGTCCTAATCAGTCACGGTTTAGCTGGACCATGTTACTTCAGGATCTAGTTGGGAAGATACCAGTGGGGATGTGGGTTAGAGCACGGATTCTTTATTGTAAAGATGCTTCTTCTGGCGTGGGAAGATTCCAAATGCAGCTTATGAGAAATGGGGAAGAGTTTCACTCTGTGGCTGCCGTGCTCCTGGAGCTTGCCCCAGGGGTTTGGTGCTGGACATGCTGAGGGGAATGGGAACCTGCCTTGGGCTCGGGGGTGATTTTTCTCAGCCCAGCACTTCTACATCAAACTTACATTTGTACTGACTTTCCAGGAACAAGAGATCAGAACCATTCTTGCTCGTTCTGTGCACGGTGACAGCAAGCTGCCTTGGGGGGGGTTTAGTTACCGTGGTTTTTTTGTTCCCCCCAATTAGATCAGATTGATGAAAACCTTAAACTGGCCTTGCAGCAAGACCTAACGACAATGGCCCCTGGATTAATTATACAGGTAATTGGGATTGTACCTTGAGATGTTTAAGGAAGGGGGAAGGACAAGAAGGAAATAGGAAGCTATGAAAGCTTTAGAAAATTGCTCTATAGTACAGACTTTAACTTGAGGAATGAAAACAGCTTCCTTTCTCTCTTAGCTTGCTGGTTTTTTTCTGGTGTGATTCTGGGCACCGGTTTACCCAGGTTGTGATGGTGATGTTGGGAGATTGCTCAGCCCAGCGTTTGCTCTGTGGGGTTTGGGCCTGGTCACAGCTTCTGCAGCGTGTGGCAGCTTGGTGTGGCAGAGCGTGCCCCGAGCGTTCGCTCCCCGTCCTCGGGGGCCGGCGGGCTCTTCGTTGTTGGCTGCTCGCCTATGTTTTCTTCGCTCTCTCTTTCCAGGCAGTTCGAGTTACAAAGCCAAACATCCCTGAAACAATCCGGAGGAATTACGAGCTCATGTAAGTGCCTGACACTTGCACCTTTGTGTTACCAAAAAGAGTCGGTGATCCAGATTAATGTGTTTTCACAGCCCTCTTCCCGGCCCGCGCTCGGCGAGGGGCTGGGGAGGCTGCACGGCTGAGCACGTGGCCGTCACCGCCGGTGGCCCGCGGCTCGCCGCCGAGTTAGAAGCTGTCTCTGCATTTTGAACACTTGAGCACAGAAATTATTGGCCCGGGGGCTCTCCTTCCTCTCAACTCGAGCCTCCCAGAGCGTGTGAGTGAGTGGCGGGTGGAGAGATTCCCCCACTAATCCTGGTGTTTCACTGTGATGGAGAAACTGTTGATTCAACAGGCTGGAGACTTGCAAAGCTTTGAAATAACTTTCTTTAATAGCACTTGACATACTGATCCCTGCACAGTGCTCTGAGCCAGCTGCCTTCTCTGGCCCTGGGTCATTCAGAAACGCTGATGTTCTCTGAGCGTGCTGCCAGGGGAGTCCGTGAAGGCCAGAATAAGATCTTCCCTCTTGTCCATTTTGCTTCATGACCTTTAGGTGTCATGGTGAGTCACATGTGGCATGGTCATCAAAGGCAGAATCCCAAATCAGCCTGTTATCTGTTGCCATAAATACAGGAGGATATGTGTTGAGAGAGACTTTCCTGACTCTACTCTCTCTTCCCTGACTGGGAGCAGGGTATTTTATTTATAGACATGCTTTCAAAACTTCTCTCTTATTCTTCTGTATGTACACTGAGAAGTCTTTAGCAGGTGAAAGGCATTGCACTTCAGGACAGGGTTTAGTGGTCACGATAATATTGGTTGGACGTGATGATCTTGGAGGTCTGTTCCAACCTTAATGGTTCTGTGATTCTGTGCCTGAAGGCGGATTTCAAAGCTTCCCAAGGAAAAAGAGTCCCCATCTGTGAGGACGAGGCTTTCACAGGACGTTTATTTCTTACTTTAAATGATTTCCTCATTAACAGTAGCCCAAAAAAAACCTCAAGAGAGGTGTGTGGCCTGTGCCCTGCCTTGTGTAGAAGGCACTATGGCAGCCTGCAGAGAGCAGCAGGGAGTGTTTCACCCTGACATCACCCTGGAGGGCAGGGAAACACACTTTGGTTTAGAAAGGAGGCTCTGTGTGCGCAGGTCCATGGCCTCGATTTCCTGATTCCACCTGCCCTCAGCACGTGCTGGAAGGAGCACCACACCAGTACCACACCAGTAGACTCCTATTTTATAACTGGCTTCTTTTGGCTCTCTAGGGAGAGTGAGAAGACAAAGCTGCTGATCGCAGCACAGAAGCAGAAGGTGGTGGAGAAGGAAGCGGAGACGGAAAGGAAGAAAGCCCTCATCGGTCTGTAGAGCTTTGCTGAATAGCAGCAACTCCACGGGGGGTGAGGGTGGGGGTTTGACTGCAAAAAGAACCCTGACAGTGGGGAGGGATGCTCCTGGTTCACTGGTGGGTGATTTCTCTGCTCATCTCTTTGCTGCTGCTCTGAAACCCTTCCAGAGAAACTTGAGTTTTTCAGACTGGTCCCAGCTTTGCCCACAGACAGACTGATGCCTTGGGGTGGAAGTTCTCCCCACACACAGCTGATTTCCACCAGAAAGGTGGGGGAGGCTGCTTCTGGCATCAGGACGGCGTGACCACAGCGGGGCTGCGTTCGTTTTCATTTCAGAGGCTGAAAAGATTGCTCAAGTTGCCGAAATAACCTACGGGCAGAAAGTGATGGAAAAGGAAACGGAGAAGAGAATTTCAGAGATTGAAGGTGAGTGGTGAGATGATCTGTGGTGAATTCTATCCAAAGATCCTGAAGCAGCTCACCGTGGAGTTAAGTAGTTCTTGAAGTCTGTGTATCTACTGTGTTGTCTAATCCAAGTTGATATTCACAGGGGTGAAGTTAACAAAGTCTTTTCATTTTAGCCCCTGTGTGGTACCTTGTGTAATGCAGCTCTGGAAAAACATGTCTGAGAAGGCTGCAGATTCCCACAGAGCAGTGGAGGCATCAAAAAATATTGCTGTGTAGTCTGGTGGGGCAGCCACATGATTATCTGCAGTAGGGTGGAGCTGTGGAAACTTTCTGTCCTTTTCTTGCTTAGGGTTCTTCCAGAACCTGTCTCTTCTGTGGAGGGAAGAATAGGTGCACAAATGCAGCTTTAGTTTTTTGTGTAGTGTGAAGCATTTAGAAAACAAAGTCTGGCTGTTACACCCTCTGCAGCAGCAGGGGCCTGTTTTGCAGCTTCCAACTCCTAAAGGTTGAGAGAAGGGAGGGGAGCAGAGCTGCTGCTTTTGTATTTTGCTTTAACCAACAGATCTTTAATCTCAGTTTAGTTCGCATTTTTGCTTTTTCATCCTCCTCTAGTTTTGCAGCTAACTACTTGTAGGAACTAGGATTGACCAGAGGCAGGAATTGGAATATTTCTTTGCTGGCTGTGCTTCTAAAAACTCTTTCTCAAGGTGATCTTTCTGTTATGTTAAGAAGTTGCCCGTCCCCCCCCACCTGGTACGATGCTTTGTGAAGGAAATGCCAGGACATGAAAAGGGGTCTGCATTTCCAGCTCGGAGCAGCAAAGCCTTATTTTCAATTCCTTTCATTATAGGCCCTGCCAAGCTTTGCAGAAGGCCACTGAGGAGCCAATTAAGAGTTTTACAGATCACCAGCTCCTCATTAAGGAGTTCTTTGCAGAAATACAATGTTTTTTATTTCTTATAAATGTGCGTCACTGGGTGCCAGGCCTTCAGCTCAACTCTGCTGCAGAGGATTCCTGTCTCCCCCGTCCCTCCCCCCATGTCTCTGGCCAGGACCACTCTTTTTAGCCCAGAGAGAGGTCACTGGCCAAACCCTGCGAGTGCTTACGTGATTTTGAAGTGTAGCAGCTGACAGGACTCCCTGCCAGTGTAGGTAAACAAATGGTTTATCCAACTGTGCAGCTCTCAGATCCGGACTGGGATGTGTGACAATCGTGTGGCTCCCTGTCATAGAAAGAACATCAAGAGATCACAACCAGTGAGCCAAATTAAACTCCTCTTTAACGTGGTGTCCTGATGTCAGTATCATTGGATAGGTGAAAAGCCAGGAGGGAGAAGAGTTTCTTTCCTTAACCGTCTCTGCTCGGAGTCAGGGAATTTCAGCATCCCGAGGATCAGATTGTTGATGCTGCAGAGAAAGAGCTCCTCCATCTGCGCCAGGGGCAGAGCCTGCGGAGGTTAAACCCGCCCGCCTCTGCGTGCCAGGATCTTAACCTCAGTATCCCAGGCAAAAATCCCATCTGGGGAGCTGTGCCTGCAGTCACAGAGCTCATCTGGAGCACAGTCTGCTCTGCTGCTCCCGCAGCCCTGCGCTCTCATCCCGGGTACAGGCCGCTTCGCGCCGAACGGTTGCTGCGTTTTCAGCACGAGAGTTAGTGGCTGGCTAGAGAAGAAAGAGCCTGCTCAGCCCGCGTGACAGGGGTAGTAATAAAAACCTTATGTTTATAAAATGCTTTGAGGTCGGCAGCTGTGGATGCAATTTACTTATTTAGTGCTATCGTCCCGCAGCGCTTTCGATGGAAATCCAGATCCCGTTTCTGGCTTTCCCATTTTGTTCCCCCTTCCCCTCGCTGCTGCATCCAGTACAGTTCAGATGTGATACTGGCCACTCGAAAAAGCTTCCAGCTGCAAATGGTGCTAACAAGGCTGGAAATAAAAACCTGAATACAAGAGCTTGTGTTCTCTTCCAGATGCTGCGTTTCTTGCGCGAGAGAAGGCGAGAGCTGATGCTGAATGCTACACTGCTATGAAAGTGGCTGAGGCCAACAAGGTACCTTCATTTCCTTACACTGTGCCCTGAGGCAGGGCTCCTCACCTTAGGCTGTGTAGAAATACTCATCAAGAGTATTTATTTACTTTGTGTTTTATCATGTGCTTGTTGTGTCTCATTGTTTAAGTCGGAAAGCAAAAACAAAGCCCTCTCCTCTTGGCAAAGTTTGCATCGAGACTGAAACAGTTAGGTCCTTATTTGCAAATTCCTTTCCTCTGCACAGATAAATTTATGTCAGGCTATGTGAAAGACCTGGTCACGTCTGGAGACAGCTCTGCAAGATGTGAACGGGGCCACGGCTGCCTCTGTAGAGAGAGTATCAGTGTTGGGGTTGCCCTTTCATGCTGTTGTCATCGGAGGTGTTGATCCGTTCCACCCTGCAAACTGGCAGGAGGTCAGAGCAGGGACATCTCAAGTGACAGGCATGATTAGAGTAAACAGGCGTTAGGTAAAGAACAAGTGGAGCTGATCTTACACCCCAAACCAACCAGCGTGGCAGAATCTTGGTCCTGCAAAAGGAAAAACACAAAAAAACCCACCCTGGAAACAGAAATTACATGGCTGGAACTGCTGGGCTTGCTCCTGCCTACAGCATGTTCCCAGCAGGGAGACGTTCTGTTCTGTAAGGGTTCAGTGAGAATGGACAGAGGTCTGGGATGTTTGTGCATGAGTTTTGTCCCAGTTATTCTATCCTCTCTGTTTTGATGTCGTTACCCTGTACGAATGCACTCTGCTCTCCAGGACAGACTCCTCAATCTCTCTGGAAAAAAGCCACTGGTATTTTAGTTTCCAGTAGCTTGCATCACAAGGGCTTTCAGTGACTTACGGGCTTTAGAGCATCTCCATCTCTGCTACATTTGGCTTGAACATTTCCCCAGCTGCTCCCATCACTTTCTTGTCTTGCCATTTAGTTACTGGGATTCAGAGCTTCGCTGAGAGGTGCTGCAGAGAGCCTTCTTCTGGGCACTCTGTCTTCCCAGCTGATGGGAGGCTGAGCGTACCTGCTGGTGGCATGGAAAAGTAGATGCCTTGTATGCTCGTGTCAGAAACTTGCTTTTGACTGAATCTGAGCTTTTTGGGGGGCATTCAGAAGAGTGTGGGCAGCGGTTTGAGGGAGATTCTCCTCCTCATCTGTTCTGCCCTGCTGAGGCTGCCTCTGGAGTATTGTGTCCAGTTTTGGGCTCCCCAGTTCAAGAGACACAGGGAGCTACTGGAGAGAGTCCACTGGAGCCTGGGAAGATGCTGAGGGGCTGGAGCATCTCTGTGCTGGGGCCAGGCTGAGAGCCCTGGGGCTGTGCAGATGGAGAAGAGCAGCCTGAGAGGGGAGCTGAGCAATGCTGAGCAAGAGCTAAAGGGCCCCGGGGGGTGAGAGGATGGGGCCAGACTCTGCTCAGTGGTGCCCAGCAACAGGACAAAGGGCACTGGGCACAAACTGTAAGCCAGGAGGTTCCATCCGAGCAAGAAGAGAAAGTTGTTTGGTGTGAGGGTGTGGGAGCCTGTGCCAGGCTGCCCAGAGAGGCTGTGGAGTCTCCTTGTCTGGAGAGATTCCCACCCCGGCTGGACCCTGCGCTGCTGGGCCCCTGCTCTGGGTGCCCCTGCTGGATGGAGCAGGGGGGTGGCACCAGAGCATCTCCAGAGGGCCCTGCCAACCCCACCCTGCTGGGATTCTATGATTGTATGATCCCTTTTCTTTCTGTGCAGCTGAAGTTAACCCCCGAGTACTTGCAGCTGATGAAGTACAAGGCTATCGCAGCAAACAGCAAGATATATTTTGGCAAAGATATTCCAAACATGTTCATGGACTATGCAGGAAGCCAGACCAAATTTGCAGAGGGACTGGCAGAAGGAATCCAAGAGGAGGATGGGGCAGGAACCAGCGAGGACACAAAACTACTTCATAACATCAACTGAAAAGGAAGATTTCTATCCATTTTATATCAAAAGAAACATGAACTGGGAAGTTCCTTTCTGTTTTCCCCCTTTCCCCTTCTGAGAGAAGTGAATCAGACTTTAATCCTTTCGATCTTTTCTATGACAACTAGAAACAAAGACTTTGGTATTTATGGAGTGGGTTTTTTTCTGGTAACTTCTAAGCAGCCATCTCCAGGTATGTCCTCTGGATGCACCTCTGCCTGCTCTGGGACGTACGGACCAAATGATTCTGGAGAGGCTCACTGGGTGACCTGTTCTGCAGCCAGCTTAGGTGGGTAATTATTTGGGGCTGAGGTGGTTCGTAGCAGTTGGAAGTAAAGAAACTTTGAGGTTTGGAGGGAAGGGAAGTGCTGCTACAACTTGTTTGGGGTTTGTTTTGGTTTTTTTTCTTTCTGGAAATTTCGAGTACTTTATTTCTAACCCCTTGTAAGAAAAGGTGCTAGACTTTGGCACACTACAGCTGTCCGCTCAGAGGCTCAAGAGGCAGGTTGCTGCCTGGTGTGGGGGCACTGGGACCATCAGCCAGCCTGTGCCTGTGCTCCGGGCACATCCTCAGCACGGGGGGTTGCAGATGCACAGACCCACCTCTCGCCGAGGTCGCAGCCGGCGCCGTTTGCCTTGGCGGGGCAGCTGGGCCCGCACGCTCAGCCACTCTGAGCAGTTCAGCTGAAATCTGGCAGGTTACCGAGTTACCGGGGCACAGATCTAAGCCTTAGACCTCGTCTCACATGGGTAGTGGCCCAAACTGTTCATTTTCTCCAGCTTAATGCTGGTTCCTTTTCCATCTGTTGTGGGTTTTTTTGAGGCATTTCCACCAGTTTAGCTGCTAGGTGAGGGGTGTGGGCGTGCGGCCGGAGGCAGCGTCCTCGGTTTCCAGTGGAACCAGACCACAAGTGTGGTACTTGTCATACCTTGAAGAAGTAGGGAGGAAAGAATTTTTTGTCTCAGGGACCCTGACTTTGCAAAAAGCCTTGCTGGCCAGTAACCACTGGAGTGGCTCATCCCATCTTACAGCATGTTACTGGCCTTGGCAAGAGCAACTGGATTCCAGTGTTTACAGTGCCTGTAGCGGGAGGAGGAGGAGGTTCAGGTGACCTGAAATGAACAGAACCAAGTTTCTGTTGCATTTGAGGTTTGGTTTTTTTTTCTGGATAGACCTTGTTAAAGGAAGATTTACTGGGAGCAAAGGACACAAAGAAGAGAACTTCTGGTCTCTGAACTGTCCCGAGGTGAATTTTCCTCTTCCCCTCAGAACAATGCTACCTAACATACCTGTCACTTCAGGAACCTGATTAACTCCCCACATACCAGACACAAAGAGAGAACAGGGGTTTGTTTCACACACGTGCAAAACTTGGGGGGGGGGGGTGTGTTAAAGACAAAAGCTCAAGCCTAGAGAGAAGATACTCGTTGGGTTTTTTTTTTCTCTCCCTAATCCCCCTGCCACTTGGCAGGAGCCTGTTGGTTGATTGCCATTAATAATTTGTGGCCTGCGAGACGACGCGAGTGTTGGCACCGATTTGGTTGTCAGCCTGTGGCAGTTGCAGTCTCGTGCCCCAGACACTTGCTGCTATGGCTCTTGGGTTTCCCTGTCAGTGTTCTAAATATGCATTAGCCTTTTTTAATAAGGTGGTCACACTAAGAGAGGGATCCGATGAATTTCAGCTGCTGGTTCCAGTGTTTTTACTTCAGTTTCCTGTACCCTGTTAGGAGAGTGACTGTTGGTACTTGAAAATGGGAAATAAAAGATAAGCATCATTTTGTGCTGGAGAAAACTCCCATCTCCTGCGGGTCATCTTTGTATTTCCTGGCAAATAGGAGCTAAGGGACATTCCATCTCCAGCCCTTTGCACTGCACCAGACAAAGTAAAATAGCCAGAAACTGGCAGCCGTAGGTAGGCAGTAATTTTACTGACTTGTGTAGCAAGGTCTCTGCAGGAAGCTTTTGAACAGAGAGTAGCAGAAACTTAGCAATGAGGTAATAGTACCTAAACCTTTGAGGGTGACCTCACTTGGGATCGTTCTGTACTCACAGTAGAGATTTCCATTAGTAACCAAAACCTCCTTTTGACGCCAGTATTTTTCACTAATGAAAAGACCCAAATAAGCCAAAGTGGTATTAGAAAAGTGTGGGTTTGTGTGACTTCACAGTTAAGACAATAGTTTGGAACAAATAAGGCTTAATTGATTTTTTTTTTTTTAATTGAAAACACTACTGCTAAAGTATTCTTGCGATTCAGTTAAATTGTAGTAAGAGCAAAAAAAGCAAAAACAAAGTGGAAATCACCCCAGTCCTCCCAAGCCAAACTCCACCGTTGTGTTTTCATTCAGATTTCTTTATCATGCGTATTAATTTCCTTAATTTTCCAGAGCAGATCTGTCACTACACACAAACCTTTCTTCCGTCTAGCTCTTTAGCTGGCGGCTTGTCCTGTTTCTGTGATCTTGAAGTCTTGAAATGAAGCTCTGAGTTCTCCAAGCGCTCTGTCTAACAAAGCCCACACAGCTTGGGGGCACTGCTGGCACCTGAGAAGCGCTGGCGGGAGCGCGGTGCCGCTCGGCCCGTGCACTCTGATCTTCTTACCTACTGAATTAAAAGCCTTTTATTTTGGTATTTGCTATGACAATAAAATGGCCTTTGATTTTAATACCAGTCTTTGATTTTTTTTCCATGGCTAAGCTGTAGCACAACGTGTTCGCAGGGGAAGGTTTTACCAGGGGTAACAACATCCAGGTGGCTGCTGTTGGCCGAGTGGGAGAGCGTGGAGCTGCAGGGTGCCATGGATGGGTGCTGTGCCAGCTGCTGCATGCTGGTGCCGCTGCACAGTGTGGGATCCCTCATTCCAGGGAGCAGAAGAGAGCAGAACAGAGCTCTGGTGGTGGTTTCCCAGTTCCAGTGAGCAGCAGAGAAGGAACAATGAGCGAGCAGTGGAGAAGGAATAGAGCTCCAGCAGAAGGAGATGACAGCGCTGTCCCTGTCAGCTCAGCAGGCAGCCCAGGACCCCCATGAGGCTCTTTCGGCCCCCCTTTGCTCCCCAGATTGGTGAGAAACACAGTAATGGTGGCAAATATCTAGGATTTGGTAAATCTTGCAGAGAATCATTGTCGTGTTTTACCAGGCAAAGGGCAGGAACCTTCTGGGTGTCTTCCAGCAGCTGTGTAAATACTGTCATGGCTTGGAGAACGGGGAGGGAGGAAGGGAGAGCAAGTTCTGCAAATTAAGGCAAATATTTCAGCTCCCAGGCTCCAACTGGCAGCGTCCTGGCCCCTTCCCCTCTGGGTGGGCATTGGCCCCATGGTACTGGGGCCTCTCCTGTGTGGCTGCCATGGGTGCTGTGTGGCCAGTCTCCCCAGTCTCCCCAGCTCCAGTGGTGTGTGCAGAACGAGTCAGGTCCCCCGCCCTGGGTTTAGGAAGGTTTTTCTCTGAAGTGATTGAAATCTGCACCCGAGAGAGGCTGCTCTTTGTGCAAGTCAGGAGAACATCATTTTCTGGGAGGTAGGTTGTGGACTTTTTGTTTTGGGGGTGTTTTTTCTTGGAGTGCACAAGGTACACGGGTCAAAATGTGTTGTGATGAGGGTGTGGGAGCCTGCACCAGGCTGCCCAGAGAGGCTGTGGAGTCTCCTTGTCTGGAGAGATTCCCACCCCGGCTGGACCCTGTGCTGCTGGGCCCCTGCTCTGGGTGCCCCTGCTGGATGGAGCAGGGGGGTGGCACCAGGGCATCTCCAGAGCTCCCTTCCCACCTCATCACACGGGGATTCTGGGCCGGGCAGCACTTTGCCCCATCAACAAACGAGGCTGTCGCCTGCTGGACTTTCTCCCCGCTCTCGCCGGCCAAGGCTTCCTGCGAGGGTTTCTTTATCCTGGTCGAGTGAAGGCTCCTGCCCGGACCTCCCAAAAGCTGCAGCTGGGGGAAAGCTCCTCCCCTCCCTGCTGGCCTTGCAGAAGGGTGCCAGTAGGTGCCAGTGGGGTGCTGGTGCATCCCAGCGGGTGCTGGGGGTGCCCGTGGGGTGCTGCGGCAGCATCCCCAGCTGCTGCCATCGCTCTGGGTCGTCGCAGTCGCGACCCCCAGCTCCCCTCGCTACCCACGGGAGCAGCACCAGGCCTGAGCCTCTCCCAGCCGCAGCGCAGGGGTGCGGGCAGCGACTCGGTCCCGTTACCCGACTCTGGCACCGGTTTTGGCCAAAAACCCACGGAGGGGGCGAGGGGAGAGGAGCGTGCGCGCTGCGGGACGGGCCCAGCCTGGCTCCTCGGGACCCGGCGGAGAGCGGGAGCGGCCCCGGGACCCCGGAGCGCTGCCCTCCGGCCCTGGCGTCCCGTGACCTTCCCAATATGGCGGCCGCACCGCTGGGCCCCGCCCCGCCGCTGCCATTGGTCAGCGGTGCGCGGCGGAGCGATTCTATTGGTGGGCTCCTCCCAGAGGAGCGATTCCATTGGTCGGGAGGAAGGAGGGGCCTGCGTGCGTGCGTGGCGGAAGGCGGCGCGGCGGGGCGGGCCGGGGATGTGGAGAGCGGGCATGGCCGCCGGGAACGGGCTGGGCCCGGCGCTGCGGGCCGTCACCGAGCAGGTGCAGCAGGCGGCGGCGCGGAGGCCGCAGGTGAGGGGCGGCGGCGGGGAGCGGGGTCCCGGCCCCGGTGGGGGGGAGGCCTCGGCCCGCTGGGGTAGGCCCGCCCGCCCGCCATGGCGACGGTTTCGCCGACACCGTGGAGACGGGGCCCCCGCAACTCGAGGGCAAGGCGGAGACAGCGCCCCCCATCCCCGGGGGACGAGCCCACCGTGGGGGCCGGTGTCCGCTCCCCCCCCGGCATAGGACACGGGGCCCTGTCCATGTCCTTGTCCGTTAGAGGCAGGCCTCGCAGCCCCCCTCCCGCCCAGGTACGGGCCCCTCACTGCTCCCGCCGCAGCCCGGGGCTGAGCTGGGCCTCGGGGGCTGAGCTGGGCCTTGGGGGGCTGTGCTGGTGCCTGGGGGCCTGAGCTGAGGGGACTGAGCTGGGGCTGGGTGGGATGAGCTGAAGGGGCTGAGCTGGACCTGGGGAGGCTGAGCTGGGCCTGGGGGGGCTGAGCTGGGGCCTGGGGGCCTGAGCTGAGGGGACTGAGCTGGGGCTGGGGGTGCTCAGCTGGGGCTGGGGAGCCAGGCTGGGCACTGCAGGACAATCCAATCTCCTTCCCCGGGTATCCCGCTCACTCACGGGGTGCTTTGCAGGGGCTCCCAGCCGTGCAGCCGCGGCTGGTGGCCGTCAGCAAGACGAAGCCGGCCGAGATGGTGCTCGATGCCTACAGCCACGGGCAGCGCAGCTTCGGGGAGAACTATGTGAGTTGGCTGGGGTCTGCGAGTGTGCAAGGAGCGAGGGTTGGTTGGGTTGGTTATGGCATCAGCCCCTCACCCGGGCCTCGTGTTGACGAGGTGCACGTGGGTCCCAGGAACATCCGTTCCTGAGAGACCGTTCTTGCAGCTCGGGTGCTTCTGCTGTGGTTTTAACGGGAGATTGTCTTGAATTCTCTCAGGTGCAAGAGCTGCTGGAAAAGGCATCAGACTCCAGAGTAAGTACGTGGTTTATGTCTTCCCTCTCCTCGTGCAGCTGCGTCCTGAGAGCTGTTTGGGAAGAGCCCCATTTTCTGTTGGGGGTTGGCAATGGAGGTGTTTGCTCCCTGCCTTTTCCGATCAGCAGTGGGGTTATTCTTAGCTCTTTGCCTCTGCCCTGTTCCCCCTCCCACCTTGCTGGCTCCAGAGCATTCCGTGATACATCTGCCTTAGTCATAAAGTATTTGTGTGAACAGAGCTTTATCTCCTGTGCTTTCTGCTGCAGGAGAGGCACAGCCATTATATAAAAAAATAATTACCAGTCAAGTTTAGAGAAAATATCACTTTATGACTATTCAGTTACAAAAGACCTTTGCCTGCCCCAGTCAGCCCCTCTCTGGAGCAGTCTGGGTACACAGCACGAGCACTGCCTGAGCTGGGGCTTTCAAGGTAAACAAACACAGAAGGTTGAGGGTCTGGTGTTTTGCTGGTGGGCAAACTAAGCCTTCAGTGAAACTGTCATTCAGACCTAACTGGTTCTCTCTGCTTTCAGATTCTGTCCTCTTGTCCGGAGATTAAGTGGCATTTTATTGGCCATCTGCAGAAAAATAACGTCAACAAGTTGATCGGTAAGAACCTGCTTGATTTTATGTGCAACGACCCGTGGGTGATGGTCTCCCAGGGTTCAAATACGAACAGCCTCACGCGCTTTGACTCGCCGGGGCCCGTCTCCGTGGGTGAGACGAGTTGTAGGTGCAAACATTCCGGTGCCAGCAGGATTGTCCTCAGACCATGTTTTGTCCCCAGCTGTCCCGAACCTGTTCATGTTGGAAACGGTGGATTCTGTGAAACTGGCGGACAGAGTCAACAGCTCGTGGCAGAAAAAGGGGTCACCTCAGAAGCTGAAGGTCATGGTGCAAGTTAACACCAGTGGAGAGGACAGTGAGTGACTTTTTCTGGGGGGTTTGTGCTCGGCAAACCTGAGTGGGGTGGGTTGGTTTGGGCTCTTAAAGCGTTTCTCTGAGCTGGGGTGGAACTCGATCCCCTGTTGGCTGCAGGGACGGGAGGTCTCTGGCCGAGCTTGGCAGTGATCTCCACACTTCTTGCCAGGTAAGCACGGCCTTCCTCCCGGGGACACCACGGCTGCTGTGGAGCACGTCATCAACAAGTGTCCCAGCCTGGAATTCGTGGGGCTGATGACCATCGGCAGCGTCGGCCATGACCTCAGCAAGGGGCCAAACCCTGACTTCCAGGTGAGATTTGCTAGAAGAAAATGTTTATTGTTGTCTGGCCTCCTGGTGCAGCCCGTTGTCCATCGCCCGACCAGTATGCGGTCAAACTGTACTGGGTGTAGGCAGCCAGCCTTCCTGAGCACACTGTGCGCACGGGGCTGCGTCAGGCAGAGGAGCAGGGTCTTTGCTCCCCGTCTGTCCTGCTGCTGTGACAGTCGGATGCCTCCATGAGCTCTGTGAAGCTGCTGGCACAGCTGTCAAGCGTGTGATCCCCTCTGCTTCCCTCCTCCGTCCTAGATGCTGCTGTCTTTGCGGCGGGAAGTGTGCGAGAAGCTCAATCTCCCCATTGAGAAGGTGGAGCTGAGCATGGGCATGTCCACAGACTTCCAGCATGCAGTAAGTCCTCCTGCCAGCCTCTTGGTACCTCCCAGCACTTGGCACCTCAGAGGCCAGCCCAGGCATTGTCCAAACGGGCCTCTGAGGCCTCCCCTTGGGTGGAGATACTGGTGTTGCTGTTCCATGAGAAACAGCTCTCCTGGGGGCCCTGGGGTGGTGTCTTGGCGTTCAAAACAGATCCTGGTCCTGGATTTCCAAACAAAACCTGGTCCTGGGGTGGAGTCCTGGGCTTCAAAACAAAGCCTGGTCTTGGGGTGGAGTCCTGGGGTCCAAAACAACCCCTGACTGTGGCTGTGGATGGTGAGTGTTGGGGAACCATCCTCCTGTGACGTGGCGAGTGGACCACTGGCAGGGTGGGTGTCAACCCTGCCCTGAACCCCCCCTCTTCCCATCCCTTCTAGATAGAGGTGGGATCCACGAACGTCCGGATTGGAAGCACTATCTTTGGAGAGCGAGATTATCCCAACAAAGCGGTCGGTGGCAAGGCCCCCGCTGAAACAAAAGGCGAAACGGAGACCTTGGCTGCGCAGGGTCAGTAGATGTCGAAGAAAAAAAAGCGGCCTCGGCAGAGGACAGCTGCTGGGAGACCTCACTATGCATTCTTCCCTCCCTCCGCGTCAGCACCCACTCGTGATGGTGAGAGGGAACTCCTTGGAACGGAACAGAGGCCAGAAATCCTCCTAATTTCCTGTGATTATAGAGCACCCTTAGAAAATGGACATTTTTATAATCAGCAAAGGCTAAGAAAATGTACGTTTGTGGTGTCTGGGCTCCTTAGGAGCAGTGACTTGGGGTAACTCAGCCTTGGCCAGGACGGAGTCGCTGATGAGCGCGATGTGTCTGCAGCAGACGCTGGCACAGTGGTTGTGTTTTCCCTGAGGACTAAATTCTTCATTAAACAAGTTAGGATCTTGCCAGAGACCTGCCAGTGTCTCCCCAAGTACATTCTGCACGCGGTCACTGCCAAGGGATGCCAGAAGCTGTGACAGTGGAGGGACTGTGTCCCGTTCAACAGAGGACGAGCGACGAGCGCAGGAGGACGGCTGAGGAGCAGAGTTGCCAGCACGAGCTCGTGGTGTCACGCTTTGGATGCGGATCACGGGTGTGGGAGTGTCCTCTCGGCTCCAGTTTGTATTTGTCCTTTTCAGGCTGACACTAAATTCTTCCCATTTGGTTCCGGGTCTGTTCAGCTCTTCTGGGATCCTTCCAAAACTTCCCCCTTTCCCTCTTGTGAAGTGTTGTCGGGAGTTATTTTTGTCCTGCCTCGTAGTTCTCGACTCTGTAAGTTCTTTTGGGTCGGAACAGGGCTCTTCTGCGAGGTCCCTGCTCTACCACCCGCTTGCTGTTGCTTTCCAGGGCAAGTTGCTGAACTGTTTGGTGCCTCCACCATCCCGCCTGTGCCCGTGTGAGGACGACAGTCCTCGCAGCAGGGACGTTTGCTTGAGGCCCTTCAGGAAAAGTCCTGCAGAAAGTAAAATATCCTTGTCCCACTGTGTTCTAGGCTCCTGAAAACAAATCCTGCTGCCGCTGACAGCATCTGGGCCATGTCTTGTTACGTTGCGTGCTGCTTCTCCTGGAAAAGGGAAGCGGGGCTGTCCCTGCAGTAACTGTTCCCTTCAGGTGTGAGCAGAAGCTCCTGCGCCACGTCACGCGCCGTTTGGCTGGCGGCAGCTCCAGCGAGTCCCTTGTAACCCGTGCCGACAACGTCTTCGGGCTTCCCCGCGCTGCTGAGAGGAGGAGACGGCAGAACCATCCTTCCCAGGCTTTGCTGTGTGTGCTCGTGGCTCAGTCTCGCTTTGGTTTCACGCTCTCGGCCACAAACGCTGAATGTAAGCGGGAAGAGGCGGCTCCGGCGCCCGCCCGTCGTAGCTGCTCCCGCGTGGAAGCGCCGCGCAGCCCGAGCCGCCCTCCTCCTCGCCGGCCGTCGGTTCGTAGTCTGTCAATAAAAAGCCGTGAACTTTAATACCATCTGTGCCAGCTCTAAAGCTATTAAAGATGTTATTTTTATGTCCCGGCGTTGTGAGTTGAGTGCCCTGAGCTGTCGGTCGAAGCGCTTTCCCTAACCTGGAGCTGCCCTGGAGGGAGGAGGGTGGTTTCGAACAGTGGCTGAGGCTGAGGAGGCAAAGCTGAGCTGGGTGAGGTGTGGGCTGGTGGGAGGTGTTTCTGGAGAAGCCCTCTGGGTGGCAGCGCTCCCCAGGGCCTGGCACGGCTCCTGGCCCAGCAGAGGAGGGCCAAGCGGCCCCTGGGCCACCTGCAGACAGGAACCAGCCTCAAAAAGAAGCAGATGGCCTCCCCGGGGGTTGAAGTGAGACCCTTCCTCTTCCACCTCTCCGCAGAAACTCGTGTTGGCAAATTCCACGACGTTAATAAAGCCTTTCGTTTATTTTGCAGCGTGCCACCAGGATGCCCGTTCCGTTGGAATTTGATCCCCCTGTGCAGGCTGCTGGTGTCCGTGCCATGTTGGCTGGAGCTGCTCGTGGCAAAGGAGGAACGGAAGCGTTCTACCTGAGCTCCCAGAGCCAGCACAGCTCCAGAGCAGATGGCTCTGAGCCCGAGAGGGTGACCAGGGAGCCCTTGCTCAGCTCCCCCCTTGCCAGCTTGTGGTTCTTCCCCTCTGAGCCCCGGACGGCGCTGGTGGCTCACCCTGGGAAGCGTCTGGCCTTGCGGCTCGCGTCCCCTCCTGCTTTTCCTCTCTCAGGCATTTTGTGCTTATTTCCTGAGTTGAAACTGGATGCTGGCCAAGCTTAATGAAGCAGTAAACAGTGTAAACTGGGAGGTGAGCGTGTGCGGGTGGCTGTGGGGCAGGGCAGGGCTTGTCCTGGCTCTGGAGCCCTGGCTTGGCACCGTGGTATTTTAGGAGCAGACGGGTTCACTGAACCGTGTGGTCTGCTGGTTCTCCGATGCTCCTGCTAAACCCTTCAGAGCTCCGGGCTCCCGCCTGAGGCCCCGCAGAGCTGCCTGTGTCCGGGTGGCTCTGCAGAGCTGCGGTGCAGGGGATGCTCTGGGCCACCTCTCCCCTCCAGCCGGGCCGTGCAGGGGGCCTGTGGGGAGCAGCTTGGGTGCTGTGCTGGGACAGCAGCACTGGCTGCAGCTGTGGGGACCTGTGTGGGTCTGGGAGAAGGTGCTGGAGAGGAGAACAGCGTGAGCTTCTGCGCCTGTCCTCTGCAGCTGGGTCTCTCACCCATCCTGCTTCCACCAGGCTTTTTTTCCTTCTGACTGCACTGTGCCCAAGAGCTTTGCTGTGCTCCTCCTGCGGCCAAGCCTCCCCAGAGCTGGCACAGAGGGCAGTCCCCACTGGTACCTTCTGTTCCTCTTGGAAGTTGCCCTAGGGGAGGTTTAGGTTGGAGCTGAGGAACAATTTCTTGCAGCCCCTGCAGGGCTGTCCCAGGCTGCCCAGGGCAGTGGTGGAGTCCCCCTGATTCCTGGAGGGGTTTCCAAGCCCCCCGTGGAGCTGTGGTGCTGAGGGCCATGGCTCAGTGGTGCCCTGGCAGCGCTGGGGGAGCGGTTGGACTCCATCAGCTCAAAGGTCTTTTCCAACCAAACGTTCTACCATTCCTTGAGGTGCCCACCTCGATCCCAAGTCTGAGGGCCCAGATCCGTGGTGTCAGTGATGCTGGACACCTGTCTGGGGGGGAGCGGCTCACAGACCACCCACTCCTTCCACGGAGGTCACCCAGCAGATGGTAACTGTTGGTCACTGGAGAGGAGCCAACGAGCCGGAGATGAAAGGGGCTCCCTGGCCTCTTAATGAACCGCTCCCTGCCCAGGCACCTCAGCCCCCTGCACCACGAGCTTTATTTACATCTATGAAAAGCCCTGGGCTGGTTTGTTGAAGCAGCAGCGCTCGCTCCCCCTCCTCGGAGCAATGTCACTGTCAATATTTGCCTTGGAGGAATTCGTCCAGCAGACCAAGGCTCGTTCTGTGACCAGACCCCTCCTCCCTCGTGACTTACGGCCCTCGCTGCTGGTGCGGGTGCCAGCACCTCCCGGGGCAAAGCCGCAGCCTTGGGTTGCCCAGCAGTCCCCTGAGGTGGCATTTCCACGCTGTCCCTTGGGTGGGGGCTGCCCAGGCTGACCCCCCTACCCACCCCAAGCCGTGCTGGTGCACAGAGCAGGGCTTCACGTTGGCTACAGAGAAAAATTCTTCCCGGGGGCTTGGGGAGCATCCCTGGGCAAACTTGGCTGCCTGTAGAAATAAACCCGTGGATCGTGCTGCACGGGGTGATGTGCTGCTGCTTCTCCCTTCCTGGCTCCTGAGCGATGGGCTGGCTGCCCGGTCCATCTTCATCCTCCGGGAAGTGCTGAAGCAGCAGCCTCTCCTGTTTGAGGCACTCTCTGAAGTCACTGAGCTCTGCAGGCTCCGGTTACCCGTTAGGTGAGAGCCCGGGCACCATTCAAACCCCTTCCTCCACCAAGCCACACTGGATTTGGTTTTTATTAGATGATGTAAATGGGATGCAAAGGGTCTGGAGCCAAACTCAGCCTCCCTGCCGTGTGAGCTGGGTGCACGATGCTCGCAGCAGATGTGCAGGGAGGCCTTGGAGGGACGCAAAAGCATCTGCTCCCCGGTGCACGGCACTCGGTGCCGTAGCCAGAGCCGGTCCTGGTGCCCAGCACCCCACTGTCTGCGGGCGCCCACAGGGCTCTCGGCTGGCGTGAGAAGCTGGAGGTCTGGACCCTGCTGCGGATGCTGCGGGCAGGTGAGAGCCGGGGGCAGCCCGAGCAGCTCGGCCCTGAGGCAGAGCCCGCTGCAGCCCTTCAAAGTGGAAAGTGTGTTTATTCCTGGGCTATCGGGTTTCCGGCAGGAAGGCCGGTAACGGCCAAGGTTTTTATTGGATCCCAGTGAAAGGAATTTCAGAGAGCCCTGCGCTTGTTGTCTTTCCCTCTGCCTGCAGCGGCTGAGGAGCGTTTTTACCTTTGAACGGGAGCGAGGGGCAGGGGGATTTGGCAGCCAGCGCCGGCACGTCCCTGGTGATGGAGTTTCAAACAGGTTGCCTTGTTGTCTCCTGGGCAGGAGGCATCAGGAGGGGTCGGGGCTGGGAAAGCACAGATCGGGGCTTGGAAGTAGTTGAAAGAAGCTGAACTCCGTCGGGCTCAAAGCATGTGGGAAGTGTTGCTTGAGTTCCTCTCCTCCTAGCGGGGCTGGGGCTGGGGATTTCACATTTGTTCCTGTTTTGGACAAGGTTTTCACTGTTCTCAGAGGTAATTTTATAGGAGATTGAAATTCTGAAGACCGTGTACAGTGGCTTGATTGCTTCAATGTGTCATGGAGACAACTCCAGGCTCTGATTGCCCTGCTGCCAGCACTGACCAACATCCTCCAGGGCCTGAGATCCATGCCCAGTCCCATTCCTGTCTCTGCACAGGGGTAATGCTGGGGATTCCCAGGGCCTGCTGAGCTGCTGCCCTGAGGAAGGGGAAGAAGACAACCAGTGTCTTCTCCTGCCTACAGGCTCAGCTTCTCCAGAGGGAGAGGGGAAGGCCACTCTTGCTTTCTGCCATGCTGAAGGTGGGAGGCACAGGTCACTGGTTTGGGCTTTGGGAGGGGTTTCGTCCTGGACAGATGCTCGCAGGATCTCAGAGCGGATACTGGACAAGAGCAGTTTCCTGTTGCTCTTCCAGCTTCAGCTGCAGGATCTGGGACCAGCATCCTGCAGCGCTGAGCGCAGCAGGGTAATTTCTGCAGTGGAAATTTTGCTCAGTGGAAAAAAAGGGAAGGGAAGAAAAAAAAAAGAGGGGAAGGTGCAGGTACGCTGTTGATGTTGGTGTTTTAGTAACACGGTGATGCCAGTCTCCAGCTCCTACAGCTGACCCCGGGGACCAGGCGCTGGGAGGTGTGTGGGAGGTGTAAGTGGCTACAGAAGAGCCCTTGGAGCCATGGTCCTTGTCCCTGCCTTGCTGGAGGTAGCAGGCAACTGGGCAGGGAAGAGCTGGAGAAATGAGGCAACCTCTGGTTAAGGGGCTGTGAGCTGGGTGGGAGCAGGGCTGATACACTCCCGAACAAAAGCACGTGTGAAAACAGCTTGGGAGTGTGTGCTGACGAGCATCTCCTCTTTCTGACACCCACCGTGAGTCGTATTTATTTGGAGAAAGGAGCAAATTTCTTTTCCCCTCCAGGAACTATTGGTCCTGGAGAGAAACCACATTCCCAGAGCCGCCTCTTGCTGTCCTTCCATGAACCTCTTCCTCCGCTCCCTGGCGCGGGGTCCTGGAGACTTCATTGCCTGCTTTTGATCCCTTTTGATTGGAAGCTGCAGCCAGCGCGGCCTCGGGGAAGCCGAGCCCCGGGGGGAGAGGGGGCCGGGGGCAGCGCAAGAGGCAGCTGGGATGTGGGAGGGGGGAGCGGGAAGGAAAATATTGAACTTAGCATGAAAACCGGTGAAGTAAACAGGGAAGGGAAGAAGGGAAGAGTGTTAACTGCGGAGCGGAGGCCAGGAGGGGACGGAGCAGCTTGACCATGGAGTGAACTGTGTGAGTTTGTGCAGGGGGTTCCTCCTTCGTGCAGGGTCCTGGCAGGCAAGGGGGAAGCCACAGAGCCGCCCCGTGCAGGAGGGCTGGTGGGACCACGCTTGTGCCACCAGCCTGGTCACAGCACCCTGTGCTTGTCACTGCTGGGATGCCACAGCAAGGCATCGTATCACGGCCTGTACGGACCATGTGCACTCTGGACCGCGCAGGGCTCCAGCCCTGCCTGCTGATGCCCGGGGCTCCGGCTCAGGACCAGGCAGGGATGGAGCGTCTCACCCTCCGGGAGGATGCTCTGGACCACAGGGGATGCAGCTCTTGGTCCCGTGGGACCCCACGGAGCTCCAGCCCCTGCCCACGGGTGACTTCATCCCTCTCCCACGCAGGCTCCAGCCTTCCTCCGAGCTCCAACCCCGGCTCCCGCGGGACTCCATCTCCCTCCCGGGGGGGGAGCCGATGTCCCTCGGCTGTGCCGGGGCCGGGGCCGGGGCGGGGCGGTCCGGGGCGGTCCGGGGGAGGTGCCAGGGCCGGCGGCGGAGCGCGGCGAGCGGGGGAGGCGGTGCCGCCGG
>JANVCC010000267.1:1471154-1492897 GCA_025345505.1 Todiramphus chloris collaris | reverse complement strand
GTTCCTGTTCGACTCGGCGCTTCCCGTCCTTAATCCCCACATTGTCCAGGGAGACTTTTCCAGCCGTCGCTCAATTAGCCGATGATTTTCCTGGTGACGGGGCCGTCCCTGGCGGGCTATGGGAGCCCCCCTGCCCACGCACCGTGATGCTGGGGGTGGCCGGGTGGGCCGTTTTGGCAGGAGGACGCTGGAGCAGCACGAGGGCAGTCGGGCGTCGAGGGCTGGGGCATGCACGGGGTCCCCAGCACTGCCCACGGCGCTGCTCCGAGTCTGGGCTGGGGGCACCTCTTGCCGGGGTGCCCGCGGGCGCTGCCGAGGTGAGGAGTCCCGGCCTGGGTCTGAGCCAAGACGCGGCCGAGCGGCGGCTCCGGAGCAGCACAGCTGTGCTTTCATGGCCTGCCAAGCCCGCAGACGGCTGCGACGTGGGGGCACCGTGGCCCCTCTGCACCCCGAGCCCTGGCGAGCGGACGGGGAGTTGCCACAGCCCCTGCCTGGCACAGCCCCAGCCCACCAGTGACAGCAGCCACCTTGGCCGTGGTGAGCCAGGGGGTACTTGGGGGGCAGTGGGGTTTGCTTCCAGCCCCTCATCCACATTCCCCTCCAGCCGTTTCCTCTTCTTGGCTGGGCAGGGGAGCAGGGGCAGCTCTTGGGGTACGAAGCCTGTCCGAGGGGTTCGGGTCTGTCCGTGGTCCCACTGTGGGGTCCTGCTGCCCCGATACGGCACAGAGGCTCCTCACCGACGTCCCCCGTGTCGTGTGTTGGGGTGGCCTGATGGGCAGCACTTACTCCACCGTATTTTGGGGGTTTTGAGTTAATCCCCTGTAAGGGGATAGTGCTGGGGACCCGTGGGTGGCTCTGCCGCCTGCAGACACACAGGAGCGGAAAGTCCCGTGGAGCCTGATGAACTTCCTGGGAAAAAAAAAAAAAAAAAAAAAAAAGCAGAAAACTTTTTGGAACATAATATCCATCAGACTAGAAAAAAGAAAACAAACCCCAGTTAGAGGATGTGAGTTGTAAGGGGGGAGCGCGACGCAGGCAGCTCCTGCAGGACTGGGAAAAGCAGAGCAGGGACCGCTACCCAGGAAAAGTTCTGTCAGGAGGAAAACTTGGAGTGACATCAGCATCGTCAGTGCCATTTTCGTGTGGTAAATCCTCCTTTTGGTCCAGGGCCTCTTCTCCTTCAGGAAAGGCAGAGCAGGCGCCAAGCAGGGGGCATCGCATGGGTGGGCAGTGCCCACGGCTCACAGTGCCCTCGGTGCCGTGCTGGGGTCCTGGCCGTCCCCTTGCTCCCTGGTGGCCAAGGACAAGGGGTCGGCGGCTCCAGGGGTGGCTTCACCCTGGGTTGAAGCACCCCACGGGGAGGGCATCCCACAGCCACTTTCCTGGCCGTCGGCAGGCGGTTGCTGGCTGCAGATCACAGGGGAGGCCGAGCCCGTGGGACCACGGGAGCGTTGCCTTTTAAGGCGGGGAGTTTTGTTTTCATGGCAGAGGCGCAGATGCTCCCAGGGGTCCGTGAGCAACGCGAGCGTCTCCGGCGCCAGGACTCAGCTCCGGGGGCGGACAGGGTTGTGTTCCCAGTTGCACGCAGCTCTCTGGTGTGCTGGGCCCCCAGCGTGGGCAGCTGACTGCCTGCTCTCTGCCTGCCATGCTGGTGGCACAGCCACGGTTGTCACTCCCGTGGTTGTCACCCTTTGGGAGGCTCTGGCCATCCGAGTCCAGATTGCCCAGGGTCCCTGGTTCCATGCGTCCTTGGCCATGCCAGGGACCCCCCCTGTGAACCCAGGGAGCAAATATGGGGTGTCTGAGACCAGATCCTCATGCACTCGTCTGTTTTCTGCCCTTGTGTCTCATGCAGAGCCCCAGGGACTGTTCCATCAGGGTCCATCGTGCTCAGCCCCTGAGCCGGGGCTGTTTCACTTGCCCTCGCTTTAGCCAGGAGCCCCCGAGGTCCCCGCCATGTGCGCGCAGCCTTTGCTGGGTTGTGAAATCCACTGCCGCTGGAATTAAAACCTTCTGGAGCCGTTGGGGCCGGCACAGCCTTGAGCAACAGCCCCGTGACGGGGAATTGAGGGGCACCACGGAACTGCCGGGGCTGCGCCGGGAGCATCCCCGCTGCCCCCCACTCGGGGCAGGGACCCGGGACTCGGCGTGTCACCGGCCGGCACCGGCGCTCGCTGCGCAGCGCTGGGGTGACCGATCCCCGGGAAAACGGGGTCCCCGCAGAGAGGAAAGGGCGAGACGCGGTCCCGGCCTCGGCTGCCGGCGTGTGGAAGCAATTTGCAGGCTTGGCGGAGCTGCCGGGCGCTTCCGCCCAGGTCCCGAGCCCTGCGGACACGGCAGCCCCCGGTGCCGGCTGCTCATTAACACAGGATGCAGCAAGGGGATGGGGACGGGGGCTGCCCCCCAGCCTTTCCCTCTCCAACACCTCTCGGGGTTTGACAGCCCCTCCTGGGACCCAGGACCCGGGTCCGGCTCCTGCCGAGTGCGGCTGGCGACGGCCGCGGCAGAGCCGGGTGTCGGGCGGGGAGGATGGATGGATGGATGGATGGATGGATGGATGGATGGATGGATGGAGCTCTGCAGCACACAGCCACCATTCAGCCCGGCCGCAGAGCCCGCCCGTGTGTAAACAGCCCCGGCTCCGGCCCTCAATGAGCCCTTTTTTCCCCTCTCGCCTCCCCTGGCCGGGGCTCCAGGGTCCCCTCCCGGCCCCGGCTGGCTGCCGTCCCTGCTCCGCTCTCGGTGCCATTGAGCCACATCTGCCCGTGGGAGCGTTGCGGGTGCCTGGGAGCTCCAGGGCAGCACCTCTGGTCCCCGAGAGCCGTTTCCATCCCCAGGCCCCCGGGGTCTGGCTCTGCTAATTGCCACTGACCCGCTTTAATGAGCTCCTGGCTGAATTGTCGGGTGCTTGTGCCCTTCCCCCCTCTCCTGTCGCCCCGCAAGGGCCCCTTTGGCCAGCAGAGCTGTTTATTTTGGGAGAAAATCTCCGTGCTGGGGCAGCCGGGACTGGAGGGGTCAGGAAATGGGGAGTGAGAGCTCGGGGTGCTCTGGGGTCTCCTCCTGGCTGCAGGTCCTCGGGGTGCCCTCCCGGTGTGGGTGCCTGTGCCCGGGAGCTCATCACCCACACGGGCAGCTCCGTGCACCCAAGTACAGGAGCGATGCCCCAAGAGCCGGCTCTGCCCTGGGCACATCCAGCCTGGTGCTGCCACGCGTGTGGACCACGGCACAGCATCCCAACGTGGCCGTTGCATCCCATGTCCCCTCTGGGCCTTGCGAGTGTTGTCTCTGAGATTTCACCATCACCACTGCCCCCATGGCACGTCTCCCTCTCCATCCCCGTGGGTCACCGGGGCACGGATGGGTCTGCCCAGCAGGTTGTGTAACGGGGCTGCCCCTCTCCCTCTGCTCTTCCCACAGGCTGCTGAGTAACAACAAGATCACGGTGCTGGAGAACGGCTCCTTCTTCGGGCTGCAGGCTCTGGAGAAGCTGTGAGTGCCCAGCGGGCGACTGGGGGGGTCAAGATGGGAGGGGTGGGCAGCAGCGGGATGCAGGCAGGACCTCCATGGGGTGGGCACTGTGAGGACCATGCAGGTCCTGCTCCCAGCGTTGCTCCGGGCTGCAGCAGCAGGGCCACCAGCGTGCAGGGTTTGCCGCTGGCACCCACGGGTATCCCAGGGACCCCGGGAGCTGCGCCGGGGCGGGAGGCACTGGGGGTGGGGAGTTGTGCTCTGTGGGGGCCGGTATGAAAAGCGACATTGTCCCCCCGAACAAAGTCAACTTTCTTATCTCCCCATGAAAGGCATCTCTATGGAGGGAGCTGTAATAAGGGGAGATTTATGGCCCCCATATGGGTTTGATCTGTAGGTAACGCGGGCGCGGGGACCAGCGCACTGAGGGTGTTTTGTTCCCTGCCACGGCCCCACGAGGGTCTCGCACATTCCTGCTCCAAGTGGGGCCGGCCGGGCTCCTGCTGCCGGATGCTCCCTCGGTGTAACGATGGCCACGGTGGTGGCATCGTTGGGTGCTGTGCGCCTGTGCCCTGGGCACTCCCCGTGGCACACGGTGCTGGGGCTGTGGTTGTGGGGTCTCCTTCCCTTGGTCGTGGGTTCCTGCCCCACGGCGCCTGGAGCCGCGTTTTCCCGCAGGGCACCTCCCTGGGTGCAGATGGGCAGGAGCCAGGGGGCTGGGGCAGCAGGGAGGTGAGGACAGTGGAGAGCACAGGCAGGGACAGGCAGCGTGCCCGGGACTCGGAGACCTTGGCGATGGGTCTGGAGGGGGCTGCCACCCTGCTGAGGGTTTGGCACAGCTGCAGCACCACAGCCCTGCCAGCCAGGGGGCTCAGAGGGGCTTCCCTGGGGACAACGGGCCCCACACCGCCTGCCTTTCATTAACCAGAACAAGGAAACGTTTATTAACGTGGCTCTTGTTCCAGTTACAGGCTGTGCACCTGCCCCAGCCCAGCTGCTCCGGCGGGCACAAAGGTTGTAGGGCTGGGGGTCACGGTGCCCGCTGCTGGCCCTGCCCTGGGGCACATAGCCCCTGGTGGGTGCCAGCCCCCGGGCAGCGCTGGGTGCAGAGTGTCAGGTGGGGTGCAGGGTGCCTGGTGCATGGGGCTGCGGTTTGGGGTGCCCGACACCAGGATGGGGAGCGGGCACGGTGGAGGATGCGGTGCCTGGCACGGGGCGTTGGGGCTGGCTCAGGATTTTAAAGCCGTGGGAAGCCCAGCGTGACTGGTTTTGAGGTGAGCAGGTAACAGGACCTTGGGGACCCTGTAGTCCCATGTGGCCAAGTCCTCCCCATCACGGTGCCAGGCATGGGGTCACCTCCCCCTGCTCCTGGCACCGAGCTCTCGTTAATGGGAGGGATTAACGGGTGCAGGCAGGGAGCATCTGGGGCCACCCTGGGCACTCTGCTCCCCGGGAAGGGCTGTGGCAGAGCTGGGGAGCTGGCTCCCCAGGGGCACTGTGGCTCTGCAGCCCCCAGGGTCCCCCTAAAAGTCTCCACTGGTAGTGCCCCATGTCACCTCCCGGTGCCAAAACCCCGTGTGGGTCAGACTGGGAGCACCAGTGTGCCCGGGGGGGCCGGTGGGCAGCATCCCCCAGCCCGGGCCGGTTGCACCGCGGCTGATTGCCCTCGACAGGAGCTTTAATTGGTTTGATTGGGTCGGGATGGGGCCGCGGTGCAGACGTGTCCCGTGGAGGGACCGTGCTGACCCGGTGGGGACGCAGAGGGGGCTCCGGGGCCTCCTGGTTTCTCATCCTGAGGCTCGCGGGACCCCTCGCCCACCCCCCTCTGCCCACCGTGGGTGCTTCCATGTCCCAAGGTGATGGGGAGGAAAAACCCATTCCCGGGGTGCTCAGGGGGTCCCCCCGCAGCACCGCCCCTCCGGGCTGGCGGTTTGGCATCTCCGGTGATTTGTAGCGGCGTAATGAGATTAATGAGTCTGAGCGGGGCCGGTATGTGGCCGGGGCTCATTAGCGCAGCCCTGCCTGGGAACGTCCTGCCCTCCGTGGGGGCCAGCGCCCGGGGCTGTGGGAGGTGAGGAGGGGGCTCAGCCGGGTGACGGGGGTGGGCTGGGGGGGGTGCCCATCCATCTCTTCACCCCCGTGGGGTTGCGGAGAGCGCTGCTGTGCGCGGGGAGCTGCTCAGGTGGCTGTGGGCTCAGCCCCGGGGTGCTGGGCTCCTCACGGCTGCTCCAGGCTGGATCAGGCCCCCCCCCGTGCCAGGGTTTGCTCGGGGCTTGGGGCGGTTGCTTTGCGGGGTCCCCGGGCACGGTGGCAGAGGGGGGGGTCCCCGTGCACGTGTGGCGATGAAGGGACACGTGGCACCGTGCTGCTGGGGGGCTGTTGTGCCTGGAGCACGTCACCCCGCTGGGACAGGAGGAGGAGGAGGCTCAGGACCAACGGGAACATGAAGGCAAACAAATGCTGTGCCGAGAGAAGAGCCTTATTGTAAAGCAGAAGCAGCCCCAGGCCCCTGGACAGTGGGGAGGAAGAGACTGGGCAAGGAAAGCTCCCTGCTGGACTGGCCGTGAGCCCCCAGGGCCCAGCACCATCCCCAGCGGGTCCTGTCCCTGGCCAGTGGTCCCTGCAACCCCCAGGCCCCAGCTGCGTGGAGCCAAAGGCACTGTTTGGCTGCTGTGTCCCCTGGGTGGGTGTCGGGGGTGTGGGGGGTCCCTGGGGGTCTCCAGTGGCTCCCGGTGGGGTGTGGGGCTGGTGTGGATGGTCTCCCTTGGTGTGTATGGGGGGCGGGTGGTTGCAGGATGGGTGTTTGTGGAGGGACTGTTGGTGCAGCAGGTGTTGGTCAAGGTGTTGGCGGTGCAGGTGAGTGGAGCTGTTCCTTCAGCACCCCCTGCCTGCACCCCCTGCCTGCACCCCCTGCCTGCACCCCTGGCCATCGGATCTACGGAACGTGATTTCTCCATCAGAGAGGGCAGATTTGGGCAGCACGGTTGCGTCAGCTGAGCAGGGACGGGTTGCTGCCAGCTGGGAAGGTGTCACGGCCACGTTTCCCTTCCTTGGGGTCCACTGCGGGGCCCTGCACCCCCTGCCCCGAGTCCTGCTCATCGGGGTTCACCAGGGACCCCGGTGGGCTGAGCTTTAGCCTGGGAGCGAAGCAGGTCCGCGTGTTCGCGGTGCGCAGGCGGCATCGCCCGCGTTCCCGTCCCCGCGGGGCTGTGCTTCACGGGGTGTCCCCGGGGCCGTGACCGCACGTCGGGTGACCCAGCGATGGGCACCGTGGAGGCTGCTGTAGGATAAACTCCGCGTTGCCATATGGATCCCATTTCCTCTCCCAGCCAGCACTGGTGCTCAGCAGGAGCCACCTCACCGGTCCCATTGGTGACGGCACGGGTGCTCGCCATACCGGCAGCCGCCCCCGCTCCGGCGCACGCCGGGCGAGCCTCCGATTAGATAGGTGCCTCCAATCAGGCTAATAACCCACACGAGCTTCCCGAGGGCCCCAAAGCCCCTTTGGGGCCATGCTGGTGATTGCGGCGGCTCTCGTCCCGCGTGCGGGAGGTAACCGGCCGGGATGCGGCTGCTCCAGAAGCGCCGTGCGGGAGGGGATGGAGGCTGCGGGCGTGCGATGCTCAGAGCGTGCGGAGGGGCTGGCATTGCCCCTGAGAGCAGCGGGGAACCTCACGCCTTCCCTGCGCCCTTCGGAGAGATAACGAGAGGGAAATGGGACGGAAAGCTGCTAATGAGGCTCTTGCAGGGGGGTTTGCAGCGCCTGGGGCTGCCGAGGAACCCGTGCGTGGGAGATGGGGGCTGGGAGGGGATCGGGGCGTGCTCGGGCCCCGGTTCCCCTGGTGCTGGGTGTCCTGTAGATGGGGCAGGGGATGCGTGCCAGGGTCCCTGCTGCACGCCCCAAGCTCTGTGTCCGTCTCCCCACAGGGACCTGAAGAACAACCTGATCAGTACGGTCCAGCCAGGCGCCTTCCTGGGCCTCCCCGAGCTGAAGCGGCTGTAAGTTGCCAGCACAGTCCCCTGGAGAGCACCCGGGGCCAGCCTGGGGGCAGCGGGGACCGCGGGGTGTCCCCAGCCCTGACCGCCCCTCCGCTCGCCTTGCAGGGACCTCTCCAACAACCGCATCGGCTGCCTGAGCGCCAGCGTCTTCCAGGGGCTCCCCAGCCTCCTCAGACTGTGAGTAGCTCCCTGGGGAGCCCCCCGGCCAGCCCTGTCCCCTGGCTGGGGACCCTCCGGGGCTGTCCCGTGACCATTCTTGTCGGGTGCCATGGTGGGGTGTGTGGGCACAGCGAGGTGCCTGGGTCCCCAGCCCCCTCCCCACTGCCTTTCTCTCCTGTGCCACAGCAACATGTCTGGGAACATTTTCTCCAGCCTCCCGCCCGACGTCTTCGATGAGCTCCCGTCCCTGAAAGTTGTGTAAGTTTGTTCCCCAGGATTAGGGATGGGATGTCGCCCTTGGTCTGGGCACTGGGGAGGACTCCCCTTGGATTCTGGGGTCCCTTTTGGGCCCCTCGCTCCCAGCGTGGCCAGAGAAGGGCAACGGAGCTGGGGAAGGGGCTGGAGCAGGAGGCTGGTGAGGAGCGGCTGAGGGCCCTGGGCTTGTTGAGCCTGGAGCAAAGGAGGCTGAGGGGAGAGCTTCTGGCTCTGACAGCTCCTGACAGGAGGCTGGAGTGAGGTTAAGGGTGAGATCTCTTGTCCAGCTGATGGGACAAGAGGATCCAGCCTGGAGTTGCCCCAGGAGAGGTTTAGGTTGGAGCTGAGGAACAATTTCTTGCAGCCCCTGCAGGGCTGTCCAGGGCTGTCCCAGGCTGCCCAGGGCAGTGGTGGAGTCCCCGTGATCCCTGGAGGGGTTTCCAAGCCCCCCGTGGAGCTGTGGTGCTGAGGGCCATGGCTCAGTGGTGCCCTGGCAGCGCTGGGGTCGCAGTTGGACTCCAGGCGCTGAAAGGGCTCTGCCACCCAAACCCATTCTATGACTCTATGATTTTGACACCCAGGGGGGTCCCTGCTGGAGGGTCTCAGGGCTGGTGCTGTGTCCCAGCCCCCCCCCCCCCAGACACCCTGTGACGCCGGTCCTTGCAGGGACTTCGCCACCGAGTACCTGACGTGCGACTGCAACCTGCGCTGGGTGCTGCCCTGGGCTCGCAACCGCTCGCTGCTGATCTCGGAGCGGACGGCCTGCGTCTACCCCCGGCACCTGCAGGGCTTCCCCCTGCGCAGCGCGCGGGAGACCCAGCTCCGCTGCGGTGAGCCGGGGCCCGGGGCCGGGGGCGGCGGGGGCGGGCAGGGGCGCGGGCTCACCCCGCGGGCTGTGTCCCCCCGCAGCGGGCGCCCCGGAGCTGCACACCCACCACCTCATCCCGTCGCTGCGCCAGGTGGTTTTCCAGGGCGACCGGCTGCCCTTCCAGTGCACCGCCACCTACCTGGACAACAGCACCCGGATCCGGTGGTACCACAACCGGGAGCCCGTGGAAGAGGACGAGCGGACGGGCGTCATCGTGGAGGAGAGCCTCATCCATGACTGCACCTTCATCACCAGGTCAGGGTGGGGACGGGGATGGGAGCCGGGATGGAGATAGGATGGGGACAGGAGTGGAGATGGGACTGGGGACAGGGATGGAGATGGGATGGGGATGGGGGTGGGAATGGAGATGAGATGGGAATGGAGATGGGATGGAGATAGGACGGGGACAGGAGTGGAGATGGGACTGGGGACAGTGATGGAGATGGGATGGGGATGGGGGTGGGGATGGGGATGGGGATGGAGTTGAGATAAGGTTGGAGATCCACTGGGGATGGGAATTGAGGTGGAATGGGAATGGAGATGGAATGGGGCAGGGATGGAGATGGGGACAGTGATGGAGATGGGATGGGGATGGGGATGGGGATGGGATGGAGATAGGATGGGGACAGGAGTGGAGATGGGACTGGGGACAGTGATGGAGATGGGATGGGGACGGGGATGGGAATGGAAATGAGATGGGAATGGAGATGGAATGGAGATAGGACTGGGACAGGAGTGGAGATGGGCTAGGGGACAGTGATGGTGATGGGATGGGGATGGGGATGGGGATGGAGTTGAGACAAGGTTGGAGATCTGATGGGGATGGGAATGGAGATGGAATGGGGCAGGGATGGAGATGGGGACAGTGATGTAGATCGGATGGGAATGGAGTTAGACAAGGTTGGAGATCCGATGGGGATGGGAATGGAGATGAGACGGGGATGGAGATGGGATGGGGCAGGGATGGAGATGGAGACAGTGATGGAGATGGAGACAGCGAGAGAGGTGGAGATAAGGACAGTGGTAGAGATGGGGACAGGGATGGGGACAAGATGGGGATGGGGACAGACACCTGCAGCCACAGGGCTTGCTGGTTTGCGGGTTCCAAGTGCCGTGGGTGGGATGCCACGTGTGGGCACCTCCTCTGCTTCACGGTGTGTGTCCCCATACCCCCAAGCTTGGGGGACCTCTGCTGTGGGCTCACTGCTGGGCAGACCCAGCATGCCAGCCCGTCCCCTCTGCCCGCAGCGAGCTCATCCTCTCCAACATCCACGTCTCCGCCAACGGCGAGTGGGAATGCGCCGTCTCCACCTCCCAGGGCAACGTCAGCAAGAAAGTGGAGATCGTGGTGCTGGAAACCTCCGCGTCCTACTGCCCTGCCGAGCGGGTCACCAACAACCGCGGAGACTTCAGGTGGGGGCCGGGGGTGGCCCGGCCGTGGGACGGGCACCGTGGCGGGGCAGGGGAGTGGGCAGTGCGTGGCAGGGCAGGGGGCTTGCCACGGGGGGCCGGGCGTTTGGCAGCGATGAGCGGCCGCGGGGAAGGCGAGCGCTTTGAAGGGCTGCCCGTGCCGGCGGCACAGCCCGGCTCCAGCAGCAGAGGTGTTGGAATTTCGCTGGCATGAGACGAAAGGCTCCGGGCGGCTGCCGTAACCCTGGTGGGGCCGTTACGGAATATAAATTACCGGCGCAGTCAATGTGGCTTAAATTAATGGTGACCCCCCCCACACCCCTCCCCCCCAACCGCCCACTCCTTCCCTCTGCGCTGAGCCGAGAGGGCTTGGGGAGGGGGTAGCAGTTTTCTGGGGGGCACCACCTCAGTTCCCCCCAGAGACCATGGGAACCAGGGGCTTTTTGGGGAGGATTTGGGGGCTGTGGTGTCTGTGGGCAAGGAGCTGGGCAGGGTCTGTGTCGGGGGAGCAGCCTGGGGAGAGCCCAGCAGAGGCTGGGAAGATGCTGAGGGGCTGGAGCATCTCTGTGCCGGGGACAGGCTGAGCCCTGGGGCTGTGCAGCTGGAGAAGAGCAGCCTGAGAGGGGAGCTGAGCAATGCTGAGCAAGAGCCAAAGGGCCCCGGGGGGAGAGGGGATGGGGACAGACTCTTGTCAGGGGGGGCAAGTGACAGGACAGGGGGCACTGGGCACAAACTGGAAGCCAGGAGGATCCATCCAAGCAGGAGGAGCAAGTTCTTTGGTGTGAGGGTGTGGGAGCCTGTGCCAGGCTGCCCAGAGAGGCTGTGGAGTCTCCTTGTCTGGAGAGATTCCCACCCCGGCTGGACCCTGCGCTGCTGGGCCCCTGCTCTGGGTGCCCCTGCTGGATGGAGCAGGGGGGTGGCACCAGGGCATCCCCAGAGGTCCCTGCCAACCCCCACCATGCTGGCATTCCACGCTGTGCGGCAGGAAGTGGCTGCTGGCGATGGGTGCCCCGAGGTCAGAGCGTGTCGGTGCCCGCAGGTGGCCCCGGACGCTGGCAGGGATCACGGCGTACCAGCCCTGCCTGCAGTACCCCTTCGCCGCGGGGCCGGCGGGCGCGGGCTCGGCGGTGGAGAAGCAGGCGCGGCGTCGCTGCGATCGAGCCGGGCGCTGGGAGGAGGGCGACTATTCCCACTGCCTCTACACCAACGACATCACCCGTGTCCTCTACACCTTCGTGCTGGTGAGACGGGGACAGCGGCGGGGGCTCGGCTGTGCCAGGGTGGGGCTGGCACAACCGGAGGCCATCATCCCACCGTGGCCGTGCCGCTCTGCAGATGCCCATCAACGCCTCCAACGCCCTGACCCTGGCCCACCAGCTCCGCGTCTACACGGCCGAGGCGGCCAACTTCTCGGACATGGTCGATGTCCTCTACGTGGCCCAGATGATAGAGAAGTTTCTCGGCTACGTGGACCAGATCAAGCAGGTCATTAGGGCTGCTCCTGTCCCCTCCTTCTCCCAGCCCTGCTGGGTGTTTTTGGGGTGGAAAAGCGTGAACCGGGGTGCTTGCCGCCGGGGATGGCGGTAGCTCTTTGCGGAGCCGCTCGCTGTCCTCGCAGCTGACGGACGTGATCGTGGAGATGGCCAGCAACATCATGCTGGTGGATGACCACATCCTGTGGATGTCCCAGAAGGAGGAGAAGGCTTGCACCAGCATCGTCCGCTCCCTGGAGAAGATCGCCGCCCACACGCTGGGCAGCAACTCCCAGCACATGGCAGTGGTGAGTTGGGGGCAGCGCAAAGGGCGGGGGTCTCCCAGGGATGGGTGACTGAGGAGAGGGAGGATGCGGTTGGTCTGCTGGTGTCAGGGGTCTCCACATACACCAGGAGATCTCTCTGCCTGCGCCAGGGGGTCTCTGCCCATGCCAAGGGGTTCTCTGGCCATGCCAGGGGTGGTCTTTGGCTGTGCCAGAGGGCTCTCTGCCCATGTCAGGGGGGCTCTCTGCCCGTGCCAGGGCTGATGGCCGCCCCACGGTGCTGTGCCTGGCAGAACTCCCGCAACATCGCCTTCGAGGCGTACGTGGTGAAGCCCGAGAGCTACGTGGGGCTGAGCTGCGTGGCTTTCCAGCGGCGGGACGGGGGTTCGGGTGGGCGTCCCCCCCAAGCCGAGCGGGGGTCCGAGCCCATGCCCGACCAGCAGCTGAGGCTGCGCTGCACCACGGGACGCCCCAACGTCTCCCTGACCAGCTTCCACATCAAGGTACGGGCAAGCTGAGGGATGGGGAGGTCCTGGCGGGGCCGGGAGCCAACTCCTGCTCACCGGTGACCGTGCGCCCACAGAACAGCATCGCCCTGGCCTCCATCCAGCTGCCACCCAGCCTCTTCTCCAGCCCCGTCCCGGCCACGCCGCTGGCCGACTGCAAGCTCCAGCTGCTGGTCTTCCGCAACGGGAAACTCTTCTGCAGCACCGGCAACTCCTCCCGCCTGGCCGACGACGGGAAGCGCCGCAGCGTAGCCACGCCGGTCATCTACGCTGGGACTTGTACGGGCTGGGGGCGCGGGGTGCCCACTGTGGAGCTCTTCTGGGGGGATGGGGCTCCATCAGCACTGGGGAGACTGCACCTCAAATCCTGGGGTGGGTTTGGGCCCCTGACTCCCAGCAGGACCTGGAGGGGCTGGAGCGTGGCCAGAGAAGGGCAACGGAGCTGGGGAAGGGGCTGGAGCAGGAGGCTGGTGAGGAGAGGCTGAGGGCCCTGGGCTTGTTGAGCCTGGAGCAAAGGAGGCTGAGGGGAGACCTTCTGGCTCTGACAGCTCCTGACAGGAGCCTGGAGCCAGGGGGGTCGGGCTCTGCTCCCAAGGAACAAGGGACAGCACAAGAGGAACCGGCCTGGAGTTGCCCCAAGGGAGGTTTAGGTTGGAGCTGAGGAACAATTTCTTGCAGCCCCTGCAGGGCTGTCCAGGGCTGTCCCAGGCTGCCCAGGGCAGGGGTGGAGTCCCCGTGACCCCTGGAGGGGTTTCCAAGCCCCCTGTGGAGCTGTGGTGCTGAGGGCCATGGCTCAGTGGTGCCCTGGCCATGATGGGGGAGCGGTTGGACTTGATCTGAAAGGTCTTTTCCAACCAAAGTGATTCTGTGACGCTTTGATTCCCCTTGGGCTGTGCCCTGGTGTTCCTGCACGACAAAAGACATCCGGGGGTCCTCCTGGGGAGGTGGCAATGTGCCCGCGGGATGCAGTGTGCATGGGGGGGGGGGTCCCCATCTGGGTTGCAGGTTGTGGGGTGGCTGTTGTCCCGCTGACCCCGTCTCTCCGTTGCTGCAGATGGCTGCGGGGTGGGGAACCTGTCGGAACCCGTGGCCGTGTCACTGCGGCACCCTGGGGAAGGGGCAGACCCGGTGGCCGCGTACTGGAACTTCGAGGTGCTGGGGGGCATGGGGGGCTGGAGCGCCGAGGGCTGTCAGCTGGCTGCCCGGGAGCCCAACGTCACCTCCCTGCACTGCCGGCACCTCAGCAACGTGGCTGTGCTCATGGTAGGTGGAGGGGTGAGCAACGGGGGGGCAGGGAGCTCAGCCCTGCAGGGTGCGGAGCCTGGGGTCTGCGGAGGGGCAGCGGGGTGGGCCAGGGGCTGAGGGGCTGTGCCGTGCCGCGCAGGAGCTGAGCGGTTTCCCCAGCGAGGCGCGAGGTGCCGTGGAAGTGCTGCACCCGGCCATGTACACCTGCACGGCCGTGCTGCTGCTCTGCCTCTTCACCACCATCATCACCTACATCGTCAACCACGGGTGAGCGAGCGTCCTGGCGCCGGGCTGGGGGATGGCTGGAGGGGCTGGGCTTGGGTGGGTGTCCCTGGGGGCAGCTGGAGGAGCTCCCCAAGTGCTGCTCGCAGCCGAGAGGGAGGTGTGAGGGGATGGCCCTCCGGGAGATGACCATCCCGGCTCTTGCTGTCCCCTCTGCCGTGTCCCAGCACCGGCGTCTCCTGGCTGACCCAGGATGGACATGCTGCCAGCAGCTGCGAGAAGTCCTTCACCCAAATGCATGTGCTTATGTGGCTTCTTTATCCACCACGTTCCATCCCCTGGCCAGGACCAGGCTGTCAGAGCATCCTTCTGCAGCCACGGAGGCAGGATTTGTGCCAGCAGGGTTTGTGCTGGCAGGAGCCGTGGCTCTCAAATGCTGCAAGTAACTGTCCTGCTCAGGACCAGGCGGGAGCTCACGGGTGCCCGTTGTACCTCTTCCAGCACCATCCTCATCCCACGGAAGGGCTGGCACATGCTGCTTAACCTCTGCTTCCACATCGCCATGACAGCCGCCGTCTTCGCCGGGGGCATCACCCTCACCGGCTACCTGATCGTCTGCCAGGCGGTAGGTAGCAGGGCGAGGGTCTCACCTTGCCCAGACCCATGGGATGGTGTCTGGGGGACACAGCCATGGCTGCAGCATCCCCCTTCCCACCCATCGCCCCTCTCTGCAGGTCGGCATCATCTTGCACTACTCCTCCCTCTCCACGCTGCTGTGGATGGCGGTCAAAGCCAGAGTGCTCTACAAGGAGGTGACCTGGAAGGCACCACGGCAGCCGGACGGGGACACGTCCCAGCCGGCACCCAGGCCCATGCTGCGGTGAGGACGCCCCTTCCCCTCACCCCAGCCCTGCAAGGGAGCCAGGGGAGCTTTCCCTGCCCCGCATCTGGAGCCTGGGGTCTGCCAGCCTGGCTCTGCCAGCCAAGCCAGTCCCACCCACGGCTGTGCCGGGCTCCTCCAAGGACTCTCTGTGGGCGCGGTGACATCTGTGCCACCATTGCCCCCCGTGCAGGTTCTACCTGATCGCCGGCGGGATCCCCCTCATCATCTGCGGGGTCACGGCAGCCGTCAACATCCACAACTACCACGACAACAACCCCTAGTAAGTGTCCCTGCTTGGGTGGCCTCCCTCCACCTGGGCAAGGGCAACCAGCAGCACCAGGAATCTGGGCAAGCTCGGGGAAGGCTGCGGAGGCGCCGGGGCAGGGGTGCCGAGCATCACGGTACCACAACGGGTGGCTGCCGGCGGCGTGGGTACCCAGCTCTGCTCATCGAAGCCCCTTTCCTCCCGTACAGCTGCTGGCTGGTGTGGCGGCCCAGCCTGGGGGCTTTCTACGTCCCCGTGGCTTTCATTCTGCTCATCACCTGGATTTACTTTCTCTGCGCCGGGCTCAGCCTCCAGTGCCGACCGTCGCAGCGGAAAGACGTCCCCGAGGTGCTGGAGCCTCCGCCGCCGCGGCTGGGGGGTGCCGGTGACCTCCTGACGGACTCCGGGTCCATCTCGGTGACGCTGAACTCGGGGCCGCCCTGCCCCGAGGCGGACGGCGTCTACTCCCTGCAGGTGCAGTTCTGGGCGCTGGTGGCCACCCACGCCTTGTACGTTGCCCTGTGGACGTTCGGCGCCATGGCCGTGTCCCAGCGCTGGTACCTGAACGTCGTCTTCAGCTGCCTCTACGGCATCACCGCCGTGGCGCTGGGGCTCTTCATCTTCATCCACCACTGCGTCCGGCGCCGGGACGTCCTCAACTCCTGGTTCTCCTGCTGCCCCTCGTACAGGAACGCGCTGCCCATGCAGGCGTACGTCCACCCCGGGCTGGCGGCGGAGGACGGCTCGCAGGTTTTCATCGGCTGCGACCCGGAGGCGGCTCACTCCGGAGCATCCTCCTCCTCCTCACCCAGCAGCGCCGGCTCGGCCGCGGGCCGCTGCAAGCTCACCAACCTGCAGGTAGCCCAGAGCCAGGCGGACGCCCGCCCGGAGCCGGACCCCACCGACGGCAAAGCCCCCGGCCGACACGCCAGCAACCTCCACGGCCGCAGGACCCACCGGGGCAGAACTAAGCAGTGCCGGGACGGGAAACACCACCGCTTGAAAATGCTGCGGGGCCCCTCCTCGGAGCATCCCTCCAGCGAGAGCGGCAGCCTCCACAACAGCCACACCGAGAGCTACCACAGCGGCAGGAACAGCCCCGGCAGCAGCGCCCGCGCGGGGCCGCGTGCCCCCCAGGACGGAGAGGCGGCTCCGAGCCACTCGGAAGGCAGCGACGGCGGGCGGCGGGCACCCGAGTTCGCCGAGGCTCGCCGGAGGAGCGCCAGCAGGGATAACCTGCGGCAAGCTGGCGCGGCCGAGAAGGAGGCGAAGCGTCGCTCCTACCCGCTCAACGTGGCCAGCCACAACGGCGGCCTCAAGGGCAGCAAGTACGACGTCAACCTGGCCGGCGCCGACGGCGTGGCCGGGATGAAAACCGGCCTCTGGAAGAGCGAAACCACCGTGTAAAGGTGGGGAAAGGGCCGGACGGCCGCAGTGTTTCTCCTCCGGGAGCCGCAGCCGGAGCCGCTTGGGGTGTCCATGAGGAACCACTATGTGCACTAGTGGGGACGGGCGGCGAGGCCGGGGGCTCCGGCTCACCCCGGGCGCAGGGCGATGCCGAGCCCGACCCGTCCCCCGCAGAGGCTCAAAGCTTCCCGCGGCGGTGCCGGGCTCTCGAGCCGACGCTCAGTCCTCGCCCCTCAGCAGCCTGAACCGCAGCCGTACTCCCGTCGCTCCTGCATGTCCCTTAGGACTGATCCTAAAATGCTATTTTATAATATGCAGAGGAAACGTCTATTTTTCAAAGCTATATTATTGAATGTATATATGTATAGGCAGGTCAGAAAGCGATGCGAGTGCCTCGTTACCCAGCAGTGTTCTCCGGGCACAGGCACGTCCCCGGGCGCCCTGGCACTCGCCCGCTCGTGCCGCGACTGCAATATTCCCCCCGAGGGGAGCACACCAAGTGCCCTTTCCCTGCAGGCACCGTAGTGCCGGCACCCGAGCGAGGAACGGCCTTAGACGCAGAAGTTTTATCTCCGCGCGCGCGAGACGGCAGCGCTCAGCCCCGTGGGTTCCGCGGCTGCCGAAGGAAAAGCCATATTGCAAAGCAAGCACAAGGTGAGAGGAGCCTCCGCTCGGCGGCGAGGGGATTTGTCTGCACTGTTTTAAGGCCAGACACTAAAACTGGGGCCCAAAAAAAAAAAAAAAGGTTCCCAAGCCCTGGGAGGCATTAGCTATGCAAGGGGGTGGGCTGGCAGAGCCATGCCGCTGCCAGAGCCGAGGCTGACCCTCTCCACCGAAGCACCAAAGAGCTGAGACCCAAAGCAGGTCCTCGTCCTCAACCCAGGGGTGCACGCTCAGAAAATACCGGGGTTTGCTCTTAGGAGGGCAGAGAAATCCCCCAGTTACTGGCCTCACACTGGTGTCGGGTCAGAGGAACATGCTGGGGAGCAGGGGCCATTCCTGGGAGAATGATGCCAATTAATTAGGGACCTTCCTCGGACCGTTCCCATGACGCATTCAAAGGGCTGGAACTTGGATAAGCACTTAATTTTTCCCCCATTTAAGAACAAGTCCCCCCTTTTCCTAGCAGGCAGATACAAAAGCCCCACGCAGGCAGCTGCGGGCTCTGGGAGACAGCCCCTGGCAGCTCAGGAGGGTCTCCCAGCACGAGAGGAGGTTGGTTACCCCGTCGCCAGGCAAGGAGCCCCCAGCCCTGTGCTGGGACAGTCCAGCTCCACGTGCCCCTGCCCACGCTGGACTGGGGATGTATTTCACCCCTCATCCTGCGCTGAGCCCGGCTGACGCTGACCTCGGCCCTAAAAGTGATGCAGAGGAGGTGGGATGGGAGCCTGGGGGGTCCTCCTCTGCCCTTCCCAACCTCCTCCTGCCTCAGTTTCCTCCTGCGTGCAAACGAGTTGAATTATTCACCTACCTCCCGAGGCGCCACGAGGACCAGGTAGGGGCCAGCTCAAGGCAGTGGTGGAAAAAGCACTTCAGGGTGGATTTGTCCCACCCCTCAGAAGCCCCCGGGAACCCTGAACCCCTCAGGGCTGGGGAACCCCCGGGAGGTTCCTCTGCCCAAGCGCCCACGTTCCTCTGCGCCTGGGGTTTGATCCACTTTAAATCCCTCCCGCCGACCCCGCTGCCGCCCAGTTGTTATATACGCTTGCTGCACTGCCACAGTATTAGATTAAAAAAAAAAAAAAAAGCTTTTGTGTTATTAATTACACTTTCTCTTTGGTCTGTTTACATGACAAGCACATGACGTTATCACCAGAGAGCTTCCCGCGATGTACCTGGGGGAGGGAGGGGAAAGTACGCCAAAGAAAACAGCTTTAAAGGGGTCTTTTTTTTTTTTTTTGCATTTTTATATAAATAGAATGTTTCTAGCAGATATGTTTTGTTTAATATATTAAAGATTTGCCAATCTGCCCGGATCTACTGTTATTTCTCACAGCCTTTGCATTCAGCTACCACAGGCACGGGGTGGGCACCGGTTTCCTGAGCGAGCAGGCAGCGCTGGGGACACAGCACCCAGAGCTGTGCCTTCCACCACCTCCAGCACCTCCGCAGCTCTTAGTTCACCAAAAATGGGGTGGTTTCCTCTCAGCAGGTTAAGTTTGACCCTCGCAAACGCATTCTGTTGAAGCACGAGAAGGTGAGAGCCACGCAGAGAAAGCTCTGGGGACCCAGCAGCAGAGAAGGTGCTGGAGACCTTCCCCGGGGCGTCACCCGCTGCAAGTCCACGGGCTTGTGATGCTGCCCCGCAGGAGGAGGCACCAAAACACCTTCTGCCAGAGGACCCAGAAACCAGCCCCGGCGCTTCTGTTTATTTCTAACGGAAACAGAACAGAACCCAAAGTGGTCCCTCCATAAAAAGCCCCACTTTGGTCCAGAAGATAAGAAGGGACACAACCCACAGCCGTCCCCTCGCCCACAACCCCACTCCCTCGGGCGCCTGTCCAACAGCGTTTGGTGGTTTTGTCGCCGTCGGGTTTCACAGTTTTGGTCCCACAGTCCCTGCTGCCCCAGGAGCATCTTCACTGCCAGGCCTTGGCCCTCCTGAAGGCACGGATCTCCTCCGGGTCCCGCAGGTACTGCTCGATCTCGCTGTCGGAGATGGGCTCGTCCCCGGTAACGGCAGCGTCTGAAGGGCTCGGGGCTGCCGTCCGCAGCCGCTTCCTCGGCTTGATGAGGCAGGGTGGCAGCAAAGGCCTCCGGCCGCCCGCGCGCCGGCAGCTCCCCTCCGAGGGACAGCCCTTCTGTGCTGGAGGGGAGCCCTGCACCGGGGGGCTCTGGCCTGGGGGGCTCTGGACTGGGGAGCCCTGGACTGGGGAGCCCTGGACTGGGGGGCTCTGGACTGGGGGGCCCTGGACTGGGGGGCTTGGGACTGGGGAGCCCTGGACTGAGGAGCCCTGGCCTGGGAAGCCCTGTTTTTGGGGAGCCTGACCTGAGAAGCCCTGGCCTGGGGCTGCATCGCCCTGCTCCTCCTCACCCTCCAGGCAGAAGGCTTTTTTCAGCAGGAAAATCCGGTGCTGCAGCAGGTCCCCAATGTGCTTGACCACCGTTTTCTTGTCCACGTGAAAGACCCTGAGCCAAGCGAGCTGGGAGGCCATCCTCAGGAGGATCTCGAGCAGCTCCTTCAGCCTCAGGTGCGCCGGCGGCGGCAGGTCGACGGCCGCCAGCTTGCAGAACCGCGCCAAGGTGCAGGCGAGGCGGGCGGCGGGACGCAGCGACTGCCACGCCAGGAAGGCCGCCGCCGTGACGATGGGGATGGGGTGGCGGCCGGTGACCAGCCACGTCTCGCTGGCCAGCTCCACCATCTGCAGCGTCCGGGAGACCATCTTCTCCTTGTCCTCCACAAACGGGGCCGGGACGTCAGCCGCGTGCTGGAAGAGCCGGAAACTGGGAGAGCAAAGAGCCCGCCGTCAGCACGGGGGCAACTCGGCGCCTCCGCCAGCCGGCCCGAGGCCGGGGCTGGCAGCAGGAAGGTCCCGCGGGACCCACCGGGAGCTTTTCCACCCACCGGTGTCGCAGGCGGAGCGCTGCCGTGGCCGAGCGGGGCCCGGTTACCTGTTCAGGTGTGTCTTCACCAGGTCTGCCAGGCTCAGGGCCGGCACCGAGAGCCCCAGCTCTTTCTGGAGGCTCAGGAAGACGCCGGCGAACAGCTCCTGCTTCGCGTAGAGGAGGGAGCAGATGGTGCCCATCGTCAGGGGCCAGTTGTGCTGCCGACAGGTCACGAAGACGCAGCAGCCCCCCAGGAGCTCCTTCTTCTCCAGGCTGACCAGGTGGAAGGAGGGGTGCTGCAGAGCTCGCTGGAAGTACGACACCGACGTCTCCTCAAACACCGTTGGGAGCTGGAGAACCTTACAGAGATCCTGGACCCGCCTGATCCCTGTGAGAAGACACCACCCTTAACAACCAGCTCCAGTACACCCCCCTCCCCCGTACAACCCCACAGCCCCCGGGCTGAGGCACAGGAGCAGCCCCGCTTCTGCAGCCAGCGTGAAATCACCTCCCCAGACCCTGGGAGCTGCTGAAGGCAGTGAAATCACCCTGGTCACCATCACCTTTGTGCTCCACTGCCGGTGCCAGTGGCTGTCACCAGCCCAGAGAGCATCGGAAACGCGCTACACAAACTCAGGCAGCAGGAAGAGAGAAGTTGGGGCACGAAGCGGGACCCAGCAACGCGTCCTTACCTCGCTGCAGGCAGCGGCTCAGCTGCTCCTTCTGCCCGGTGCTCTGGGAATAAGCCACCTCTGAAAAACAGTCAGTGTCAGGCTGGATGCTCTTGCAGTGACCCTGGGGGACAGCGGCGTTTACGCACTGGGGACAGCATCATTTAGGTTTTGGGCAGCCAGATGCCCGTGGTACCAGACTGGGATGAGCAGAACAGCTCCCTGCGGGCACTCAGCTAGAGCTGCAGCACGGGCCAAGCGACAGCGAGGAGCAGGAGCCCTGGGCGCCGTTGCTTCTCTGCGGACAGAACCAGCAAGAGGCCTCAGGCTCCTGCACTGTGCTCGGAAGGGATTTAAATGCCGAAAAAGCAGCGTTTTGGAAGGCAGGTGACCCACACTTTTTAAAATCCATACTCAGAAAGGTTCCAAGCAGAGAAACGCTGCCGGTCTGACCCTGCAATGGGAAGATGAAGCTGGGGGATGGGGAAGGGGGGTGCGGGGGGCCGGTCCATCCCCACCCTGCCCTCCCCTCTGGGACACCCGCAGCGAGCGGAGGCACAACGAGCCCCCGGGCTGCCCGGGAACCATTTCGTCGCTCAGACCGACTCGGAAATGCCCCGACGCGAACCCTCCCGGGCCTGTGATCCCCGGGCGCACCTCGCAGCTGCTCCTCCTCGGTGTAGGTGGTGGTGAGGAGCCCCTCGGCCAGGACGCAGCCGCAGGCGGCACAAACCAGCTGCTGCTGCGCGTAGTGCGCGTCCTCCACCAGCGACTCCGAGCCGCACTCCGGGCACCGGCCCCGCGACGCCATCGCCGCCGCCGCTGCCGCCGGCGCCACCGCGCGAGGGGGAGCGCGGGGCCGCGCGCGCCCCGCCCCGGCCAATAGGGGAGCCGCTTTTCGGTCCCGCCCCCTCAGCCGCCCGGCCCCGCTCCCCGGCAGCGCAACCCCGCGTTCCGGGGCCCGCGAGTTCCGCCCGGCCCCGAGCCCAGCGGCTCCGGGGATCCCCGCGGCGGGTCCCGGGGAAGGGGACGAGGGGATCCCCGCGGCGGGTCCCGGGGAAGGGGACGAGGGGATCCCCGCGG
>JANVCC010000267.1:1456753-1471144 GCA_025345505.1 Todiramphus chloris collaris | reverse complement strand
GATCCCCGCGGCGGGTCCCGGGGAAGGGGACGAGGGGATCCCCGCGGAATCATCAGCAGCCGCAGGGCAGCGTCCCCGTCCCCGTTAGCCAGCATCCCTCCGGAGCCCCCGCGCACCGTGGGGCTCAGGGTCCTCGCTCCGTTCATCCCTGGCAGAGCATGAGGGTGGTAACGGCACTCGGGGCTCCTGCTGCACGATGGGGGTCGGGATGAATTGCCCCCGAGATGCATGGCTCTGAGACGGGGGGAGGGTGGGTTCCTCACAGTTGCAATTAGGGAACGGTGCCGTGACTGGGGTGATTTCACCGGCACCCAGCCAAGAACCTTTCGCACGTCTATTTTATTTTGCTTCACAGAAACTCTCGCTTCTCATCACGCGGATGAGCTTGCCCATCAGGTTTCCCCACCCTGCAAGGTGTTTACCGTGAACTTCCTGCACCCGTGCCTTGCAGGGATGGAACTAGCCCAAAAATACCTTGAGGATGAGGAGTTTCGGGCAGCAGAGCCAGTCACAAGGAGGGGATGAGGCCCTTTTGAAACTGCTTTTTCAGGAAAAAAAAAGAAAGACAAAGGGATGAGAACACCAGACTGAAGGTATTTTTATTTTAGTGTTCCACGAAACCAAGAGGCGTTTAAAAACAAAGAGGTACCCAGGCTAAAAGCAGACAGTACAAACAGGGAAAAAGCACATTCAGATCCTTCAATAATAAAATAATGCATTTGATTCTTAAGGCTCTTAAAGTCAAGCAGCAAGCCAAAGAAAGGCTTGGATTGGTATTGCCCAGACAAGACTGAGGTACGAGGTTTGAGTGATGCTTTCAGGAGTGGCTGGGGTAGGACCACGACCCCCCCCGAGCTGCCCAACACCTGCAGAGAACCCCGGGGCCAAAGCCAGACACGACCTGGGTCCTCCTCAACAGACATGGCTGTGACTGGCCAAAAAGCTGCCAGGAGAGGGTATGGTGAGGTTTAAGGCTTCATCTCCAAGGAGGCTGTTAAGAGCACGGGTTACTGCTTTGTTTTGGAAAGCAGGTGGCCCGAACGTCATCAAACCCACACTCCAAAAGCATCACGCGTGGCACCGCGGTGCCTTCAGCAGCCGGCAACCCAGTAGTACCCACAGTGGTTTAAAAGGAGCAAAAAGCAAGAGCCCAGTCTGGCTGAGCACGGCCCCAGCTGTGAAAACTGATAATACCACTTCTTTTGAACCACTAAGCCACCGCTCAAAGGCACGACCGGTTTTTCTGACCTAAAGCATCAGAAAGCTGTGGAAGAAAGTCAAGACGACGAGTCTGTCAGTGAGGTACAAGGCAAACGTTTCTTTCCAGAGAGGCACAAGGAGGAAGCAAATCAATCCTTCATCTTCCTCACCACTTCAAGGCACGAGAAGCAGCAGCAGTTTTCAGTAAGGCCACCCGGTACCTCTCAAAATCAAAACCACCAGCCACAAGCTGAAGATGCTGCCAAGACCTTCTGTGTTTTGGACCCTTCATTCACAGAAGAGGGCACGGGAGAAAGGAAACAACCCCCTCACCAAAGACATCCACTCGAATAAAAATAACAGCAGGAAAAAAACAGTACCTGAAGTCTTCGAAGGCTCTTAAGGCTCAAGGGCTGCTTCAGCTCGAGCTTCCTGTGGAGGACAGCTCTGGAAAGGCCCCAGGCGTCAGTAGTTTACAGCAGTACCAGTGTAATTAACAGCATTTTGTGGGGTTTCCAATAAACGTACACATCTCTAGGCAAATATATTAAACTACTCTTGGCTACAAAAATACAGGGTTCCAGAAGCCTCCAGTGGTTGTGTTTGATGCTAAGCAGCCTGCTGACAGTTGGTTTTGCTGGTCGAGTCCCTCCATAAAGTGCTTTGCTGTAGAAAAGCCACGCGAGAAACTCACCCCTTCGGAGCTGAACCAGGAGGGACCCAACAGAGCCCTTCCAGCCTCCAAATGCAGGAGTCTTTGCTTTGTCCTCTCCTGTCTTTGGTCCCCTGCTACCTACTCTTTTGGTATTTCACCTTTTCAGGCTATTACATGTGGACTCTCGTGACCCTGATAAATCCCAGAGGTGCAAAGAGGCAGCTCTGCTCTTTGGTCTTAGACGAGGGCTTACCAAAAACAAGGCACATTTAGTTTTTCAGTGAAGGAAGCCTGTTGTGGTGGCTGCTCGACAGCGCCGAGACCGGGAGGAGGGCATCCCTGTCTGTACCGAGCTGCAGAGCAGCCCCAGAGCAGGGAGGCAGACTGAGAGGCAGCGATTGTCCAGCAAAAGCAGCACCCTCTCAGCTGCATGAAACGTTCCGTCTGTTCTGAGCAGCAAGTCACAGAGGAAACCAAACGTGACACGAGCACAGTGATGGCTCCTGTCCCCAAGGAGGGAGATTTGGTTTCTCTCACAGCTGGATAAAGGCACAAAAGAAAGAGCTGTGAGATTGGTCACCCCCCCAGAAGGTCGTTCCCAGGTAAGCCCAGCTCCAAAATCCAGGGTATTTAAATTTAAACACACCGCAATGGTGTGAAAGAATCATCACAGGACAAGAGAGGGGGACACACGTGTGTGGACTGTGCAATCCACACCAGTTTAAGATCACAGAAGAGAAACTGGGCGTACCTGCACCTCCCTCAATCGAACGACCTTCGAGCCAGGGATCTGAAGTCTGTAAGAGAACAGCTTCTGATGCAAAATGTACCTTTGGCCCAGATTCACTGCTACCCCTCCTGTGGCAAACACACGTACCGCAACGTTCCGGTGGTTCCTACACCAGACCCCCCTAAACCTCCCCCCTGGAGAGCTGCTCGGAGACAACAGCTACATGAGGAGATTAACTGACTTCTCCTCCTTCCTTTCCCATCAAAGCTTTCATTTGCATTCAACTTCTAGGGCATTAATGACTTTTAAAACTCAGCTCACACAGCCCTGCTCTGAATCTTTGGACTTCTCTAGTGTAGTTATTAATATTTTTTTGTTTAAAAACAACCAAATCCTCAAGCCCTACGAGATTTTTATATTGCACTACAACTGAAGATACGGAAAGAAGAGTAATGGATCTATCAAAGCTGCTACGGAACAAAACCATTTAAAAAAAACCAATAAAACCCAGTCTTCCTAAAGGGTCATCAGTGCCTTGCTGGCCAGCAAAACACATCAAACACCCTTCGTCCTTCCTCCCGCCGCCAGCCTTTGGATTAGATGCCTCACCAAACCTTCCCAAACAACGGAAAGAAACCAAGAAATAAATATGAGTTGACTCCACTTCTGGACTCCACACACACAGGCAGAAACAGAAGAGGCCACTTTCTGCGGGCAGCACGACCCGTACCACCCACTTCACGTCGTCTCCTTATTAATCCAACTCCACCGGCGGGGAATTCAGCCCTTTGTGTTCAGCCAGCCTCCCGAGAGCCTTCACATCTTCCCAGCTTTTTTGTTTCCAGACGTGGAGACGCGCAGGATGTTTGGGGTTTCTTCCATGACTCTGACAAGCAAGTTATCGATGTAGTCTTCGAGCTCCCGCACCTGGAGATCCTTCCGGGTAATCGTATCCTTCTGCCTGAGCACCAGCTGGATCAGCTCATCGTGGGTTAGCTGAGCGTAAGCATAGCCAGGCTCGGAGGGATCGTATTTCTGAGGGAGAGAAGGCAGGCAGAAGGTCAGCGCAGACACCGCGGCGTTTCGAGGGCAGCCCGCTGATACCCGGGCCAGGCCAGGCCCAGCTTTCTGCTGCAAAATGCTTCTCAGGCCACCAGCCTGGAAAAATGAATGCAAAACTATCTACTCGGGCCCTTCCAGAACAGCCTTTTTAAAGGATCTGGAAGCAGGGGGGGAAAGCACCCGCCTCAGAGGGAGTTTGTGCTACTTAAGGCACCATCCACCACCAGAGATGGGCACCGGGACGGCCGCTGCTTAAAACACCCCAAAGGAAACACAAAGTCAGTGTTTCCCAGGCCTTTGGCATCCCCCTCGTAGCTGCAGTTATCCCTGCATGAACAGAGCGTCCCCAAAAAGCCGGGGTTTAACCCTAAAGCCAACCTGACAGGTACTTGGCAGCTTCTGCCAGTTCCTCCAGCTGCCTGCTCGGGGCCCGGGCACAGGGCAGGCTGGTGTCACCACATCACACCTCATTTCTTACAAGCAGAAACTCTGATTACAAGCGTTGGGCCCCTTGAGGACAGCAGCGTGCCCGTTTGTGACTCCTTTAGCCCATTTTCGCCCTGCCCGCTCCCACCAGCAGGAGGCACTGCTGCGATTTTGGGACCAACTTCCCATTTTCCCCAAAAAAGCCCTTGGAGACAAGCACGGCCCCAGGGTTTTTCCCGGTGATTCCTTCTGCTCAGTACCTAAGCTACGGCTCAAGCCCCTCCCCAGGGGTCTCTTCTGAGGCCAAGATTATGCAGAAAAAGCTCCTTGAAAGCGGAGCGATGCCGCAGGCTGCACGTTGGGTGCTTGTGCTCCCAACAGCAGGCACCCGGTCCCCCCATCCACGTGGGATATTCCTGCAGGAACCACCCCCAGGTCACTTTCCCCACCTTCTCGGGTTTAAGAGCCACCTATCTTAGAGTGAAAATGAGCTTTGGGGAACTAATTGCATCTGGCAATAGAGTGAGGGATATGCCCCATCGTCGGGCAGGTCCCAGTCACCAGCAGGACTATCTTCCAGGGACAGCACCAGTGGCGAGTCGGAGAATCCCAGAACCCAAGGCCATCTGGTCCAGCCCCCCTGCAGTGAGCAGGGATACCCTCAGCTAGACCAGGCTGCTCAGACCCTTGAAGATCTCCAGGGATGGGGCCTCAACCACCTCCCTGGGGAGCCCGTTCCGCTGTTCTACCACCCTCGGTGTGAAGAACTCCTTCCTGAGATCCAATCTAAACTACTCCTCGAGTCAGACACTCCTGTCCCAGCCCCCTCACGGGGAGTGGGGCACAGCCCGTGCTCCTCCCCACCGAGAGCCAGCAAGAGGCACCGATTCTGTCCCACATCAGTTTGCAAGAAGAAAAAAAGAACAATTTAGAAAGATATTTACTGTCCCCACCTTCGAGGGCTGACAAAAGGAAGGTTCGTGCTCCTAACGACCACTGCTCTGTTTCTGCTCAGGATATGGGGCACGAGCCCAGGCTGCCCCAGAGACACCAACTCTGCTCAGTTTACTGAGGCTTTGGTTCAAAACCGCCGTGTCCCTCCATACCTTCACGTTCATCTCCAGCAGCTTTTCGTTCATCGTGCTGATGACGTTCAGGCTTTTGCTCGGGGCCTTGGTTGCTGGGGCACTCATGGGCTTCACGGGGTGGAGTCTGGAACAGGAAAACAGGCAGCATGTGTAACAGCAGCACCAATCTTCAGGCTACAGGCAAATACAGCGAGAAACTGGGGGAAATCCCTGGCCTGCTCTATCTCCAGAGAGAGGAAAGACTCAGCTTCGGGGAGAGGAGACATTTCTGAGCTGTAGGCTTTTTGTAAGTACACTCTGGCTCTCTTTATCTCGAGTTCTCCCTACTATCCTCAGTGACTTAAGGCATTGGAAATAAAGCTGCAGTGACAAGGGAAGCGCATCCTGAAGAGGATGGCACAGGAGAAAAGCCACGTCACTCTGGCAGTGCCGCCAGTATTTGAGCCTGACTTTCCTAACCAGAAATTATCTGTGGTTCTTGCAACATATCAAACGCTTCTGCTCTCCCGGGACAAGCCTGTATCACACCTTTTCCAGCCTGCACCGTCGTCGCACGCAGCCCAAAAGCGCTCTCCTCTTCTGCTCCGGCGGGATTTAGAGTGCCGATTCGAGCAGGGGGAGAATTGTACTTGTACCTCAGGAAATGCCAGCCCAGAAGCATCCTGGGCAGAACCCTGAGGGCTGCCAGGCCAGGGCACCTCTCCTCGGGCCACAGCAGCCCAGCAGGAGCCACGGCGAGCTCTGGGAAGCAGCCGCGTGCTCCTGGAAGAGCAGCTTGAGCTGCAGCGCTCGCTGGGGCTCAGGAGCCCGGTTTGGCTGGGAAAGGAAGCAGCCCAGCTTGTCAGGATTCCTGGGACCGCTCTCCCGTTTCTAAAAAGTGGATCAATTCCCTTTCCCCAGTTTGATGACAGGGCCCTACTTCTTACACCGTGGCCCAAGTTAGGTGTCTAATATTTTTCCTACGAGGTGGCACTGGGAGGAGGGGCAGGTCCCCCTGCAACACGCCCTGGGCATCCTGAGTGGCCACACAGATTGATCTGGTGCCAGCAACGACCCTACACTGGTGTGACAGGACCCAGACAGAGCCAGGGGACGGTAAGACCGTAAGATGCCACGTCACTGTGAACTCCTGCAGCCCGAGGGACAGATCTGTGCTGGCAGGAGGACAAAGCAAGGCTCACACCAGCACCCAGGTGCTTTCTGTGCGTTTCCCGTGTGCTCTCACCTGTGCTTAGGAGCCAGGGTTTCACCACTCTGCTGGCCTAGGTTAGGGTACGCTTCAGAGGGTGAAACCCGTGCCTGAAGAAGCTTCTTCTTGCCAGAATTTCCTGCTTTATCTGCGGAGCCCTCGGCTGTTGGCTTTTTCGGAGACTCTGCTCTACGACTTTGGGCGTCAGAGGGGAGAGAATAAGAGGAAGAGTAGGGCTGGGAAGGACTTGACAGGGAGGAAGGGGAAACAGAAGGCTCAAAGAAGTCACACTCCGCATGCTGCTCAACACCTGCGCTCGCTTCCAGCTCTCGTTTCTCAAAACAACTGCTATGCTCCCTGGAATGAGACATCACAGCTACCTGGTTACTGGCACTGAGAGCATCCACTCTGGCGGGCAGCACAGCTCTGCTCAGCTCACACACACCTCCTGGAGCAGCTGGGGTCACCCGGGCTGCAGCAGAGCTACCAGAGTGCCCTTTCAGGCCTGCGTGCAAAGGGATTAAATTGAAGGAGCGCTCTGCAGTCTCTGACACGTTCTGCTCCCCCGCAGCCACCCCGCAGTTGCCCAGCAGCTCGTCATCGGAGCCTCCCTCGGGAATAGCTGGAAGGCCAGCCCGTTTCAAACCTCGGTCTCCAGTCAGGGGAATGGCAGACTTCGGGTTTGAGAGACAGTCAAGAAAATCATCGCCACCCTCGCCTGTTAAACGCCCCTTACTGCTGCTGTCCCCTCTTAAATGCCCATTTCTGCTGCTGTCCCCTGTTAAATGCCTCTTACTGCTGCTGTCCCCCAGTGCCACTGGGGGAGGGACAGGCTCTAAGGAGCTGCTCTGGGGGAGGTGCCCGTAAGCATCTGGCCCTTTGCCATCAGGGGGCCCGGGTGCAGGTTTTACACCATCACCACTTAACCCAGCAGCCGGAGAAGCCGGCGGGCACTCCAGCATTACCGAGAGCCGTGGCGCTGGCTTCGGAGCGACAAACACCTCCCTGCCCCCAGAGAGGTTTGATGGAGGGCAGCACCCCGTTTCCAGTTCAGGGCCAAAACCTGCTCGCTCTCCTGCCGCAGCCGAGCCCGTGAGCAACATTCTGCTGAGACCCGAGTCCTGCTGCTCGTGTTCCTGCCCACCCACATCCTCGTCACCCGATGTAACCCCCTCCGAGCCACCAAGGAGAAAGGACACAGATTTCCTGCTGCCTAGCTTGCTGCTTTCCACGGAATCCTCAACCCAAAGCTGGGGAGACTCGCACTGCTGCTCTGGAGCCAGGCCAGGGTGGTCAGAACGGGTGCTGGGAGGGTTTGATGCAGCTTTGACATCACCAGTGAAAGCCACATCTGAAGAGGTCCCCGCGGCAGGGCGAGCAGAGGGTCCCAGCTCTGCAGAGGAACGGTCACCGGCACGGGGAGGGCAGGGAGGGGAAGAACTCACAACAGCTTTGGAACCTGCCGCTCCTGCTTCCCCCCCGAGCTGGGCTAGGAAGGGATTATTGCCAGCGAGACGACAATCGGAGGGGAGAGACGGCGCGGGTGGGCCAGAGGGACCCCGGGACGCCCGCCGATCGGAGCTTTCAGCACCCTGGGCCCAGCAGCTCTGCCCCCATTCAGAAGCAAAAGGATTATTAGTGCTGCCAGAGAGCTGCCCAGGGACAGGAGCTCTGGGGGCAGAGGCTGTGGGTGCCCTGCCCCAGCCGGCAGCAAAGGGGTTGCTGCCAGTGAACAGCTCTGCAGCAAAGGGAGGAGGAGAGGCAAGAGAGGCGGGAGAACTGGTGATGTCAGGGCCTGGCACATGGGCTTTCGGCCCCGTTTCAGAAATAAAAGGATTATTGCCACTGCTGACACGGGGTGCAGGAAGGAAAGTGGGAAGGGATTCGGGTGCAAGAGTAGGAAGCGTGGCTTTGGTTTCCTCCTCTGAAGACACGCTCAGTCTGCAAAAAGGGACAAAAAACTCGCATGACACTTGCGGCCGCAACACGAGGCAGGAACAGACAAGCTTTAGCACCGGGCTCCATCAGCTGCTAACGCTGGAGAGGAATTACACTGGCAAGAGACCTCGGAGCCCATCTCTGACAGACTTCACAGACTTCACGGTGTCTTTACAAAGTGCTCAGCTCCCGCCAGAACGCTGGGGCTGCAGAGTTTGCAGAGGTTACAGCGGTGGCTGCCTGAAGCCCTTTTGCACCCTTAAGCAATTTTATTAGTACCCGAGACGTTTAAACGCGAGAAGCACTGGAGATCAGGGGTTAGAGACAGAGACAAAACACAGCCGTGTTAGTAGGACGCATCCATATATATATATAAAAACACAGGCACACTTTTTTATATATATATCTGAAGGGTAAAGGAGCAGAATGTCCGAAAAAGCCTTGTGTACAAACTCAGGGGGACGTCCTTCACGTCACAATGCCCAGAAGGGTTTCAAGATCAACGCTTTTGAAGACCACAGCCAAATACAGCAGGGCAAAGCAGAGATGTTAGATCCAGTACCTCAGCCCCCAGGTACGTTCTGGTTGTGCAGCTCAGACAGAAGTTAGTTTTTGCAAGAGATCCAGCAAGAAAAGCCATCCCTCCAGCACCTGCACTGAGAGAACCACCGCTTTGGCATCACTTACGAGGAACGTCCCTACGTCAACCTCTTTTCCACGCCGAGGAAGAGCTCGGTGTTGTTATTGGCTATCAGAGAGCCCAAAGGCCAGCTCAAACCCGCACGGGGTGCCAAGCTGGGGAGCAGGAGGAAGCAGCCCAGTTAACGCTGCCCCGCCACCAGACGTCACTAGCCACGTCCCCACCACTGACCTGGGCTTCACAGCTTTGGTCTTTGCCGGCGCGGCAGCTTTTTCGGGTTTCTGTTCTTCCTCAAAAGGGTTGAGGGGCTGCTTGCTTGCCATGATGTGGTCTTCTCGGCAGTGATCGTCTTCTGAAGGATTCCCTCTGCTTAGGTCTGCTGGAAGTTCAAGATGTTTGGCCTCTTGCTCGCTCTTCTCTTCTGGAACTTTGTTCTCCTCATCCTGCAAGGTCCTGTCGGGAATATTCTCAGCATCACTGGTCTTTGCTGCTTCCTTCTTCCCAGTGACCAGAGAGAGCAAGGTGGACTTTTTGTGGTCTGGTTTTTTGGTCTCTTTAAGAACCTCAACGCTGGGGGGAACACTAGTTTCCAGGTACTCTTCACTGCTAAGCAATTTGTATGATGGCAAAGTCATGGATTTGAAGGTCTCCAAGGATGCAGACCCAGAGAAAGCATGACTAGGAGATGTTCTTCCTGTCTCTTCAGGTCCTTTAGTAGACCTGGAAGACAGGTTTTCTTCTGAAGCAAAGAGCTGCTTCCTCCTGAAGTTGTGAGGAGAGGGGGAAGAAGCTGGAGTGTTGTCCTTTGCCGCGCTGTCTTCCATATAAACGTGGCTGCCATTGATACACAGACTGGACTTGGAAACGGGATCGCTTTTGGATTTAAGGCCACTGAATAAAGAGAGCCCTTCTCTCTTGGTGTGGCTGGTGGGTCCTGGGTGTAGTTGCCTGTCCAGAGCTACTGTTTTACGAGATCTGAATACAGGAGAAGGAGAGGACTTCTCTTCCAGGGCATTTCCAAACGCTTCTGCAAAGAAGGAACAGGAAGAAATCGAAGATGCCAGACTATCTTTTCCTCTGAGGTTGTCACCTCAGTGCTTCACAGCCACTAACGGACTACAGCAACAGCAGCACGGTGAGTGTGACTACGCCAGCCCCTCCCAGAGCCTCTGGGTCCCCTACCACTGCCAGCCCTCAGCAGAGGGGATCTCATGTGCCACTCGGTGACCTAAAGCCACCACAGCTCACACTTCCTCTGCAGCTGCACCACCAAGCAGCCCCACAGGTCCCAGGCCATCTCAAGGCAAGCTTGGCTGCGAGCACCTGATGTCCCGTCACCGTGGGGGCGAGTGACTTTCTAGGGAGTCACTCAGCGGGAAGAGTTTAACCCACGCTCCCCAAGGCATGGGAAGCATCACCAGACCCCTGGAGAAGAGCTTCATGCTTCCTCAGCACAATACTCACTTTCTGAAGCGGAAGAGCTCTCGCACTCCTCGTCGTCCCATTGCGACTGGAAGTCGCTGGGCCGGAGCCGAACCCTCTCGGTGACCGGCTGCTGCGTCGGCAGGACTGACATGGACTGGGAGAGGGAATTCTTCTGCAGGCCAGGTTTGGAAAACAGCGTTTTGAACTTTGATTTCTTCTTCTCCTTCTCGACCGACTCATCGTCGCTGTCAGCAGAGGAGTGAGCCGTGCTGGGAACGATGGCCGACGCCGTGTCGGAGAGGCCGCTGCTCCTCTTCCCCTTCAGCTTGTCTTTGAGCTTTCCAAAGGGAGAGCGAGACTTGTCCTTCACGGACAGATCAAACATGCTGGCTGTCATGTTGCTCCTCATGAACTGGATATCCACCTCGATCTCCCCCCTCTCCTTCTCCTTTTTCCCTGGCTTGGAGCGAAGCTTGTACCACCTGGAGAAACAAGGAGATTTCTTTTACAGAGCAGCTCTTGAGAGGCTCGGGTAGGTTAGAACAACAGAGGGTGTTTAGATCTTAAAACCAAATGAGCCTACAGTGCAAAAAAAAAAAAAAAGCCTTTAATCTTCTGATTGCGTCATAATCACACAGCCCTGGGTGCCAAGGAAAACACTGCTTATCGTAAATAGAAAGCCATTAGTAACATTTGTTCTAAAACTCAGATAGGGGAGGGTTAAAAAAAAAAGAAACACGGCAAAATTCCTGTCTGTCAGCTGAGCTGAGCCGCTCTCTTCTGCCCTTTTATCTGGCTTCCCGACATTTCAGAGGCTGGGACTCTGAAGTGGGTGCGGAAGAAGCCGAGGAGACCTTGCACACAGCCCCACACCCTCATACCTTTCATTCCAGCTCCTCTCCAGTCCCTATCTTAATGCCTCCTAAGCCCAGGAACCCCTAATCAACAGCGGAGAGCCAAGCCCAGCTCCACAGCCCGCCTGGGGTTTTCCACTCGCCTGGCTGGAGCACACCAGGAAGGGCATTCCTCACAGACAGACAGACAGACCCTCACCCCCACACAGCTCAACATCAAGCACTCGGGGGATGCTCAACTGCAGCCCCACCACCCCCGCGCCGCTACGGCCTGCGCTCGGCCACCGCTCAGCGACACCCAGACCATGTCAGGGCAGAGAAAATTATCAGCGCTGCTCATCAAATATTTCCTTTGTCTCTCGCCGGAGCCACGGGCTTCCCGACTCCGCAGAACCGCCAGGGAAAGGCTGGGAAACGCCGGCTTCTTCCTCCTCAGCCAGGACGGGAAAATCAAGGAAGGGACCCGAGCGTGCCAACCGCCTCTCGCTGGGATCTGCGCTTCGGTCCTTTCCCGGTGACAGGGACCGAGGAAAAGGCAACTCACTGCAGAGGAAATTCAAGACTAAAGAGTGTTAACCGAAGGAGGTGGGCTTGGAAACACGCTACAAACGCACGCTACCCTCAGATCCTCACTCCTGAAGTCACCGGAGAGCAGCACCAGGGAAGGGGTTTGAGGGAGAGATGTTGGGTTCGGTCGGGTCCCCAGAGCCGCAGCAGCAGCAGCACCGTGGATCCTTTCCCTTTAACGCAAGCCAGCTCTGGGCACTTTTGTTCCAAACCACGTGTTTTCTGGGAGCATCCTGAGCTCCCCACAACAACTCGTCCTGCTCTCCCTGCCCCGGGGCAAGAGCAGGCCCCGCTCCAGTGGCATCCACCACACAAACTCCGTGTTCAGCGAAAGGCGGCTCGGCACCGGCACCGCTCCGAGCCCACCCGAACGTAAACGACGTCCCACTCCGAACCACAAGCTATCAAACCTCACTAATTCCATTTATTATGTCGGTGTGGACCTGCCAATCAACGCTGGGGGGTGGACTAGATGGCTTTTCAGGGTCCTTCTCAGCCCTGAATGTTCTGTGATGCTGTGAACGTGGTTACGGAGTTAATCTTCCAAACAAAACCAAGCCTCCGCGGGGACAGGTCACAGCGGCAGCCGAGCGATGACAGAAACAGGCTGCAAACAGGAAATCGAGGGCTGGGGAATGGCACTAACAATCGGAAATAATCCGTTTTCCCGGGCAAAGCTGGGTTGGTTTGGGTTTTTCTGCCTCTTCCTTTGGGCCAGACACAAAGCAGCCGGCCCAGAGGACCCGCGGCCAGGGCTGGCTCCCTGAACTCTGCTGACTGCGGGCACCTCCTGCTCCCCAGCGTAAACACGTCAGCTCTTGGCACAACCTTAACGAACCCGCACGGTAATTGAGGCTTCACAAGCGGTGACAGCTTTGGCAAGAGCCACCACACAGCTCTCGGGCTGGTGTCAACACCGGCATCTGCTCAGGTGAGCGAGAGGAGGAAGGTGACTCACCAGCCACCTCAAACCACATCACAAGGCTGCTGACTCCCAGTAAAACCCTCCCAGTAACCGCCCTGGGATTTCAGCGCGCCGTCCCAGTGTTTACGCTCAAAGGAGCGGGTCTGACACAGGGCTGGCACTGGGTATTAGAGGAGAAGTCTCCCAGCTCGGTGTCCTGCTGACGACGGCGAGGCCAGCCCGTGTCACGCTGAATTATCCGCTCTCACGCGCGCCGGCTCCGCTCAGCAGTCATTAAGGAAAACACAGCAGCCACCAGCACGGGCCTCTGGTTGTTTTCTGCTGGCAGGCAAAGGCGTTTCAAAGCCAGGAAGTTTCCGGGGTCAGTCTGGCTGTTCCCAGTGACTCTCTCAGCACTGGCATGCAAATATTTCAAACCCAAAGCCCGGCACGAGGCAGGATTGACTGAAAAAGCCCTGGCCATGTTTGCCCCGGCCCAGCAGCCACAGGCACCCCAGAGCTCTGGGGGGCTGACCCACACTGGGAAGCACTCTGCCCCGAGGGGTCGCCCCATGGTATGAGGGGTCCCCATCAGATCCTCACACCCCTATGGGGCACAGGGTTCCTCACGGGCCACAGGGGTCTCCCAGCAGCATCCCCCCAGCCCTATGGGGCACAGGGTTCCTCATGGGTCACAGGGGCTCCCAGCAGCATCCCCCCCGCCCTATGGGGCACAGAGACACCCCACAGGCCATAGGGTCTCCCAGCAGCATCCCCCCAGCCCTATGGGGCACAGAGACATCCCATGGGTCACAGGGTCTCCCAGCAGCATCCCCCCAGCCCTATGGAGCACAGGGGTCCAGATGGGGCATAGGGGGTCCCACACAAATCCCCACACTCCTGTAAGGGCACGGAGGTTTCCCTGGGGACCAGGGGCATCCCACGGGGACCAGGGGGCATCCCACGGGGAACCCCAGGCCCCTGTGGGGCACAGAGCCCCCAGCCCTCTCCCCGGTGGATTCCAGAGCCCCCCTCCAGCCCTGCGGGGCCCGGAGCATCCCCCCCTCACCCCTCTGTCCCCCCGCAGCCCCCGGCCCGCTCCCACCTGGTGTGCCTCCGGCCGCCGTCGGCCCTCAGCGCGGCCAGGTCCACCTCGGCGCGGCCCAGGAACTTGTCGAGGCCGACGAGGGCGCGGTGCAGGACGGTGAGGCGGAGGGCGGCGGGCCGGGGCGGCGGCGGCAGCTCGAAGGTGGCCTCCTCCCGCCAGAGGGGCTGCCCCTGGCACCGCTCGGCCACCGAGGTGGAGAACTTGTCGCGGCCCAGCGCCATCACCGCGTACGCGTCGCTGCCGCCGCCGCCGGCGCCGCCCGCCGCCTTGGCCCGCAAACCCCGCGCCCGCAGCACCGTCACCTGCACGTGGGTGGGAACCCAGGCCGGGGCCGGGGCCAGGCCCGACATGGCTGCGGAGCGGGGGGGGAGCGGGAGGGGAGCGGGGAAGGGAACGGGAGGGGAACGGGAGGGGAGCGGAGCGGGAGCGGCCCGGCCGGTGCGCGGCCACCTCAGCCCATAGCCCCGCCCCTCTCGCGAGACCGAGGGGCGGGGCCAGGGGAGGGGGCGGGGCCGAGAGAGGGGCGGGGCCAGGGGAGTGCGCCGCGCAGGTGCGCGCAGGTGTGCGCAGGTACAGGGGTGTACAGGTGTATATAGGTACAGGTG
>JANVCC010000267.1:1419434-1448845 GCA_025345505.1 Todiramphus chloris collaris | reverse complement strand
TCATCATCATCATCATCATCATCATCATCATCATCATCATCATCATCCCCATCCCCCCCCACCAGGAGGACCCGCAGCAGACAAATAATCCTGCAGGCAGAAGCAGCTCTACTGGAGCAAACTTCACCATAGACTCCCAGAAGCCCAGGTTAGAAGGGACCTCAAGGATCACCCGGCCCAAGATGCTTTAGATTGGATGTTGGGAAAAATGCCTTCTCCTCCAGGGCTGCCAAGGGCTGGCCCAGGCTGCCGTGGTGGAGTGCCCATCCCTGGAGGGGCGTCAGAGCTGTGGTGCTGAGGGCCAGGGGTCAGTGGTGTGCTGGCAGTGCTGGGGGAGCTGTTGGACTCCACGAGCTGAACGGGCTCTGCCAACCCAACCCATTCTGTGTTTCTGTGATTGCTGGGAAAATCCCACTCGAGAGAGGATGGCCCAGCACCTCGATCAGAGACAAGGACATCAGCCCTGTGAGCAGAATATGCACAGACCCAGGGCCCCCCATTCCCTGGGACCCCCCAGAGACCACCAAACCAGTGTCTGAAGCTCTAAAACAGAACAGCTGAAATGAGGTTTTTCTCTTTATTGAGTAATTATTTTTCTCTTTTCTCTGTATTTAGTGGTTTCATCCTTGACAGGTATTAAAAGCAAAATGTGCCAAGGGAGGATCCTGGCAGGGGAAATCCCCAGGACCCCAATCCCTGGGGCTGCAGCCGGACCCTGTTGGCTCTGTGTGGAAGCTGGGCACTAGGAGGGGGCACTGGGCACTTCTGCACAGGCTGCTGGGGTGGGATGGGGTGGATAGGGCAGCTTGGGGGGCTGTAGGGCTGCCCGTGCTCCAGGCACCATCCTAGCACAGGGCTCTTTGCCTCTCCCAAGCGAATGTTCCTGCTGATAAAACCTCCTGACTCACGGTGGGATGGTGGTGCCTACTTTCTGGTGTACCCCCAGGCTGGCAAACCTCCGGGGGGCACAAAATCTCCTCCCTGGGGAGATGTGGCAAGGCTGGGGGCTGTCACCATGGCATGCCCGGAGCCCAGCTTTTCCCTGCCTGCCCATTCAGCTGCCCCCTGCCAGCCACAGCCCCAGGGGTGGGGGACACACGGCCCTAAGCCTCAGCCCGCCCCTAGGGAAGGGCACAGGGGAGAAGCCCCCCTCTGCCTGGCACAGATTCGAAGGCATCACAGAGTTTCCAAGGTTTATTTCACACAGAGGGTGAGGGGAGACAAAACAGGACAAAGACTTTACAGTCACCGTGACCTATTTACACTATCCCCAAATCGCAGCATGGCACTGAGGCGTGGGCACTTGCACTTGGGGCAAGTGCCTGGCTGTCACGCGCCCCGAGCTCGGCTCACACCACAGTGGGCAAGGAGGAGCTGGGCTGGCCCTGCTGCCACCTCCCACCAGCACAGGGAGGTTCAAAGCAAGAGCTTGACCCCCCCTGCCCTTGCCCCACTGCCCCACGCACCCAGACTGGCGGGCAGGGGACTTGGGATGAAAACCACCCTCCCACCAGCTTCATCCACCCCCTCTCCTGACCCCAAACGGCACGGAAACGTGGACAACTGCCCCAAAAGGAAAGAGGGAAAGAGAAGGAGGTTTGTCAAGAGCACAATTAACATTTTTTTTTTTTGCCCAGTCCCCCATTCTCAGAGCCCCCCTGGCTCCCCTGTGCTCTTCCTTTGCTAAGGGATCACTGCGGCTCCTGGGATCTCTCCCAGCCCCGGGAATGCAGCGCTGGGGCAGGGATGGAGATCCTGCAAAGGGCTCGGGACTACGGGAGGCTCTTCTCCCCATCCCGACAGGCTGCCCGAATCCCGGCCGAGCCCGGGACGATGGGGTCCTTTGTCCTTCAAGAGAGCGGAGCCAGAAGCCACCAGGTCCCGCTGCCAGCCACGCCGGGACCCCCCTGGGTGGGAGCTTGTCCGCTGTCCGCAGGCACGGTCCCTGAAGCTGCGCTGCCTCCTGGTGAGCGGTTCGGGAGCTTGTTCTCAGCTGGCTCCATCTCTCCAGCCCCAGCAGCACAGAGGAGCCGGCTCCTCGGGCCCCGCTGTCACCTCAAGCGCTCCCGAGGGAAATCCCTCTCCTCTCCGGCTCGGTCCGAGCACCGGAGGGTCCTTCCAGCACCGTCACCCCCGGCGCTGCTTCTCCGTTCCCCTTCACAACACCCGGCCCTGCAAGAAGATGATGGGAGGTGATGCAGCATCACCCACCGGGCTCAACCCCCGCAGCTGCACGGCCCTGGGGACAGGGGCCCAAAGCCACCTCCCCGGGAGCAGCGGGCACAGAGCGGGATGCAGGGCAGGAGCCAGGCAGAAGGCACCACGCGTAGGGTCTGGAGCTCCAGCAGCCCGGGAGCCAAAGGGGCAGAGGCAGCGGCCCCGAGGGGGGTTAAGGCATCCCGGGGAGCTGTTGGCAGACGGCCGGGCTGACGCCAGGCTCACGTGCCCCCCGAAAGCGGCTGGCCAAGGGCACCTCTCCCCCAGGGAAGGCAGCGGCCAAAGCGGGCAGAGGAGAGGCTGCCATCACCCCACACTCAACTCACTCTCTTCCCGGCTCTCGGCTGCTCCCGGTCAGATGGAAGGACCCGCTGGTGTCTCTCTGCCCGGAAACCTTTAACGGGAGAGCACAGGGTGTGAATTGCCCAGACCTGTCCCACGGTTCCCATGTTCCTGGGGTGCCTCAGAACCCGCGACTTCGGGGACCACTTTCTGGCACCTCTGTCTGCACCTCCCTGCTGCCAGCAGCTCTGCCCGTGGGTGCTGGCAGGAGCCTCTCCTGCCCTCAGGCTTCAGGGCAGGCTTTGGGCCAGAGGTGGCCAGTTAAAAAACACAGTAACCAGAAGAATTCGAATGTTGTCATAATAATAAAAAACTCGGGGCTGGAGTCATTTGCAGAAGGAGGTTTGAACCCACGTAAGGGTGCAGGCAGTGGGCTGGCAGGGCAGAGCCACAGCGCGGGCACCCCTGCCAGCCCTCTGCCCTGGCATGGGGCTGCTGGCTCTGGGAAGCCCATCTCGCACCCATCAGCGGGGAACAGAGGGTGACAAAATTAATTTCCACCCCAGATTTGCAAGGTGAAGCAACCTGCAGAGCCCAGGCTGGGAACACTGAGAGGGGGTCCCCTCATTTCCCTTCTTTAATGGGAGAAAGGGGGAGTGGGGCGAGAAGGGGGGGAACCCCAAGCTCTGGGACATGTTCCTGCTCAGCTGGTTTCCTTCTCTATTCACCAGCAGCAATTTCTTTACCCAGGAGCAGATCCTGGCCTGGGGTCTTCCGTGGCAAGGGACAAGGCAGGACTGGGCTGGGACCCAGTTTTGCATCCCAGTGGAGGGGCCGGGGTTTTAGGGGAACCCAAAGGAAGAGGGCAGCAGTTTCCAGCCCCACACCCCCACACCTCTCCTACACACCCCAGGGTCTGCCTGTCCCCCTCCTCTGGGATCGATCCCCAGCATCATCAGACCACAGCCCCACCATCGACAGCCCCCACACTGACACCCCAAAGCGCTGGTCCTCCCCAGAGCCCCCCAGGCGACCGCCTGCAGGTACCTACTCATCAAGCTGCGAGCACAGTGTGGTCTGGGTGCCCTGCAATGGGGACTCGCCCTGGGGCTGCTGATGGTGGCCACTGCCCTGGGACAGGCTGGTCTCCGTCCGGCTGCTGCAGCAGCTGCTGCTGCCACTGCCCTGAGCTTCTCCATCCTCCCTGGGGTGCCCGGGGGCCTTTCTGTCCTCCGAGGGTCCCCCCCGCGGGCTGAAGGCACAGGGGCAGTGCTGCAGGTCCTGTGACATGGCGTGGAGACGGCGGTCGGCACGGCGCGGGCAGCAGAGCAGCTTGCGGAAGGCGCTCCTGAAGTCGGGGCTGCGGCAGTAGATGATGGGGTTGAAGGCTGAGTTGACGTAGCCCAGCCAGTTGAGGAAGAGGAAGAGCTGATCCGGCACCAGCGGCCGGCAGAAGACCTTGATGATGTTGGCCACAAAGAAGGGCAGCCAGCAGAGTGTAAAGGTGCCCATGATGATGCCCAGGGTCTTGAGTGCCTTGTGCTCCTTGATGGCCAGCAGACGGGAGGGACGTCTCCGCCGACTGCTCCGGGAGCTGGGGCTGGGGGGCTCCTGCAGGAACCTCACCTTGTCCTTGCCGATGAGCTGGACGTGCCGCGTGGCCACAGCGAAGACGCGGACGTAGACAAAGATCATGACGAGCAGGGGCACGTAGAAGGAGATGGTGGAGGAGATGATGGCGTAGGTCATGTTGGTGACAAAGTCGCAGCAGCGCGGGTCGTTGTAGCACCGCATTGCCTGCTCATCCCCCCCGTCCCGCCACCAGTGGTTCATGATGGGCAGGAAGGAGATGAAGGCAGAGATGGCCCACACCAGGCACACCACGGCCCGCGCCCTGCCCTTGGTCACCAGCGCCTCGTACTGCAGCGGCGACGTGACGGCGAGGTAGCGATCCACGGCGATGGCGCAGAGCGTCTCGATGCTGGCCGTGACGCACAGCACGTCCAGCGAGGTCCACAGCTCGCACACCACGGTGCCGTAGGGCCAGTGGCCGCTCAGCAGGATGATGGCCCCCGGTGGCACCACCAGCAAGCCCATGATGAGGTCGGCGCAAGCCAGCGAGGTGATGAACACGTTGGTCATGGTCTGCAGCCGCGGCGTCTTGGCGATGGCCACGATCACCAGCAAGTTGCCGGACACGATGACCAGCACGGTGAGGCTCAGGGCCGCCCCCACCACCCACTGCCGGCTCAGGCTGGTGGCCCCGCTGCAGTTGCTGCCCAGCGCGGCCACCCCCCAGGCGCTGCCGTTGCCGTGGGGCAGGGGACTCATCTCCTCCGGGATGGGGGGGGCTCGGTCCCGCACCCCCGACGTGCGCGCCCCGCTCCCCGACGCAGCCCGGAGCTGCCCTCGGGGCTGCCGCGGGGCCGCGCTCCCCTCCGCCGCGCTCCCGGGGCCGCTGCTGGGGAGGAGGAGCCTTTAAAGGCTCGGGGCGGCCCCGGGCCGCCCCGCTCCGGAGATCAATGAAAGAGGAGAGGGATGCGGCACCGCCTCCCCCCTACCCCCACCCCCCGCCCCCGGACGGGCATCTCCCCCTGCCCGTCCCGCTCCTCCCCAGCATCCCTGCCGGGCCACCCAGCCCCTCGCCCTGCACCGTTCCCCTGCTGCCGGACCCTCGCCCTGCGACCGTCTCTGTGCGCTCCAGACCCTCGCCGTGCGCTCCAGCCCCTCACCGTGCCCTCCAGACCCTCACCGTGCCCTCCAGCCCCTCATTGTGCCCTCCAGCTCCTCACCGTGCCCTCCAGCTCCTCACCATGCCCTCCAGCCCCTCATTGTGCCCTCCAGCTCCTCACCATGCCCTCCAGCTCCTCACTGTGCCCTCCAGCCCCTCACTGTGTCCTCCAGCCCTCCACTGTGCCCTCCAGCTCCTCTCCATGCCCTCCAGGTCCTCTCCGTGCCCTTCAGTCCCTCTCCGTACCCCTCACCGTGCGCTCCAGCCCCTTTCCCTGCGCCCCTCACCGTGTGTCCCCATCCCACCCCATCCCTCCTTGTTCTCCTTGCACCCTGCCCCATGCCAGGGGCACACCGGTCCCTCACCGTGTGCCCTGGTCCTTCCCTATGCATCCCTCCCCATGCACCCCTCACCCCTCACCCCCTTTGTGCACCCCTCACCGTGTGCCCTGGTCCTTCCCCACGCACCTCGGCGTCTTGCCACACACCCCATGCTCTGAACTCCTCCACGCACACCGCAGGACTTTGCTGCATGCCCCTCACCATGTGCCCCTCTCTGTACACCCCTCACCATGCTGAGGCTCTCCCTGGGCAGGACGGGCTCTCCCTGGTGGGGACAGTGACACCCCTGTCCCCCCCGTGTCAGCAGAGGGATGACAGCCCCACTCCAAAAAATGACAGCCAGGGCATCTCACAGCCCCTATTTCCCTTCCACATCGATTAGCCACTGACGAGGAGCAGACTTCTGCTGCTCCCCTCCTGCATTTGGGTGGGTGCTGGTGTTCTGGAGACCCCCAGCCCCATTTCCTCCTCCACTCACACACGGCAGCAGGGAGACATCCCAGACTGGAAGGTGCTGGGCTTGGTCCCATAGCTGCCCCCAGCCCTGCTCCTCCCGAGGGCCCCTGGACAGACTCCAGAGCGGGTTAATATTTTCACTATCAGCTATTTATACAAATACTGAAACTTCTAAGACAGGCACTCTCCAAATATGGCATTTTGAAGTTCCAGCCAAATGGGGGAATGTTGACAACGAGGAAAAAATTATGTGTAAAAAATTATCCAGTTGGCATTTCTTCCCATTCATGAGAGAGCAAAACAGAGCAAAACAATTTTTACAAGGTTGATCTTTACAAGACTTTGGGTTTTTCAAAGCAGTTAGACAAGGGCTTGATGCAACCCCCTGTAGCTCCCAGATCTGGCACCAGCTGCTAGCTCAGAGTGAGCCCTGGACTTGCCATTTACTGGGCAAGTTGTCCCGCTGCTGGAACGGTCCAAGCAAGATGTGCCCAGGAAAGTAAAGCAAGAGCATCTGTGGGAATGTCCATGGATAATGAGGACATTTGGCTTGGCTTTTCTGAGTTGGCAGAGGCCAGGCGTGGGGGCAGGATGCCCAGCTCTGCCACCACCCTGCTGAGTGACCAGGGGCTGGTGGCTTCCCATCCTCTCTCCTCTTCCCTGGCCACCACATGTGCGCCCACCCAGCAGAGCTGGGCACTGCAAGAGCCCCAGAACCCAGCCCCGGGGGTTTTAGAGAGAAATCTTCTGCAGATGGTCCCCATCTCCCCCCTGGAGGGGGTCTCCCACTGCGTTCGGTGGGAGTAACAGCCAGACACACAGCCCGTGGCTTTCTGGAGGTGCCGAAGCAGGCATCCAAAACAGCACTTCTGATGTCTTCTCTCTGGCACTTCAATGAGACTTTTCCTCCCACTCCTCCCTTCCCAGGGAGCTGACTCAACTGGGGAGAGGAAGGGAGAGTCCTGGGCATTTCATCGAGGCAGGGAAGGAACGTGTCTAGGTATCTTTGTCCCAGTTTTACAGCTGGAAAAGCTGGAGCGCAGAGATGCAGGGTCTCACACAGCCCCAACCCCCGTCCCTGCTGCTCCAGACCCTCGACCCAAGCCCCCGCGGTGCTGGAGCCCCCAGCTGCACCCTCCAGCCCAGGGCTGTCACCAGGGAAAGTGTCTTCTCCTCTTGTCCATCCCAGAACCACTGCCCTGACTCTACCTGTGCAGCCATGGGCAGGGGGAGCAGAGCCCGACCCAGAGAGACCGTGTGGAAGTTCTGGCCAGAGGGTCAAGTGGTTGTTTAGAAAACTCTGGGAAAATATGTTTATGGCATGGATCAGAGCAGCTCCTTTGGCTGTCGCTGCAGAATAAACAATGGGTATTTAAAAATACTTCAGAGAGAGAGTCAGGATGGATTAGGGAAGATCCCTCCCTGGGGAGAGATGGAGTGCCAAGAACAAGCAGTGTGGCTCTCCTGGCTGGGTAGCAGCACACAGAGCTCCCAGTGCCCACGGATGTGTTTGGAGAGAGGAAACAGATGCCCAAGCTGGTCCCGGACACATCTGAGGGGCCACAGGGTCCGCCTGGCACAGAGGCAGAGGGCTGGGACAGCTCAGGTAGCACTATGGAGCCCTTTAGTGGAGGGTGTTTAGCAGCCTCTGGAGGATGCCTCCTCCTGGGGCATTTTCCCTTGCAAGCGGAACACGGGACCAGCAGCACCGGCACCAGACACCTGCCAGGTCCTGGATTCCTCCCAGGGTGATGCTGAGGGTCAGGGGCTACAGCCTCAGGCTCCCCCATGCCCGCTGGTGCCCAGCGCTGCCCTGGCAGCCAGCAGGAGCCATCCCTTAGACCAGGGGAGGATGGAGAGGGGCCTTCCTCCATGCCAGCGTTTCTCCTGCAAGGAGCTCAGATGCCCTTTTGTGGATTCCTGGGGAAGTATCTTGGGGTCATTCAGAGACCACTGGACACAAACCCACCTACTCCAGCTGGTGACTCCCCCCCGGTGAAGGGCCAGGGCAACCAGCTTTGGCTGGTGCTGGCACCCTGAGCCTCTGCCAAGTGTAAATCCCCTCCCTGGTCTTAAAGTTTTCACCTCCTGGCAGTCCTGCTTGAGGGGATGTAAAGTCCCTGCACCGTTTAATCCCTGTCCCAGAGCCTGACCCACCCCTGCCAGGCTGCAGACACACAGCAGGGAGGGGGGCTCCGTCCCTTAGCTCCCTGCTCAAGCTCCCATCACCTGCCAGCTCAGGTATTCAGGTTTTAATCCTCTATCCCTCGTGTGCAGTTCACAATTGCATCCTCAGCTCACCAAAGCTGGCTGGGCCCCACCAGGGGCTGAGCTCCACGGGAGGAGAGGATTCAAGAGATCAGGCAGCAACGGGCAAGCGCCAGCTCTGCCTCCCAGCATCGCTGAACGCAAACTCTGCCAAGGCTGAGTAAGGCTAATGCCACACTAGGATAAAACAAAACCTTTTTATAGCTGGGACCTCTTGCTCTCTCCCCTGGCACGCTGCTTTTGTGGCAGAACAAGTGACAAAAAGCAGCCCATAGCAGGAGTCACAGGGACTTTCCTGCTCGCTGCCATTCCCGCTGAGGGCACCCAGCGGCAGGGCCACGGGCACCCCCCTCTCCCTGGGGCCTCTCTGCTCTCCCCGTAGGTGCAGCCTTCCTCAGCTTCCTCATCACAGCAGAGGGGCAGGAATCCAACCCAGAGTAGTGAGGGATTGCGTGGAAAACGCCAACCCCTTGGAGGGTCTCTGTCCATCACCAGCCCTCCCCTGGGCATGGGTGCGGGGACCAGAGAGGGGTGGGCACTGCTGCACCCAGAGAGAGGCAGTTCAGCTTTGCACCAGTAACAGACCGTGCCAGAGCCCCTCTGGAGCCAGGCTGGTGTTGCAAAGTGTTGCCCGTCCATGGAATTCAGAGCCAGAGCTGGGCTGGCACCAGTCCCCAGCCCAGAGCAAAGGGCGAGGGCATCTGGAGACGTTCACCACAGCAGGCGGGTGAGCACCGTGTGATGCTCTGCCCTCCACCTGAGCAGGAGCTGCTCAGGGAGAATCCATTTATCTCAAATCCCTGTGCCACAGGGAGGGAGCACAGAGCCCTACAGGGTGGGCATGGGGCCGGGCCAGGCACGGGGCTCTTGGCAGTGGGTCCCGCTCTGCCTTGAATGTCCCCAGCGGTAATTAGGCTGGGTCTCTCCACACTAAAACTTTAGGAATAGTTTCCATATCAGATGCACCAATCTCGCTTTGAAGTTGTTTGGGACTGTCTGTCATCATGTTTCCTTGTCAGCACATAAACACGCTGAGAAGAAGCTTTAACCCGCTGGGTACTGCCTGTCCCAGGAAGGCTGGAGGAAGCTGGACATAAACGCTCGGCTCCGTATAAACTCTGCTCCTCCCCAGCCGTGGCATCAGCTGGGGCTCGGGCACGGGCAGCAGCAGGAAGGGAAGGATCTCTGCGTCGGAACAATAAAAAAGGATGGAAATGCGCTGTTTCGCCGGCGGTCCTGCAAGCTGCTGGGTTTAGAGAGTTGAGCTGGTCAAGGCACGTTCAATATCCCGCTGAACCTGCGAAGGGAAACATGTTTCCATATATCCCACACCTTCACGGGGGCTTAGGAGGAGTGTGTGCTTTGCACTCAGGGCAGCTTATAACCCAGCTCACATCTTGTAGCCCCTTCTGACCTGGCTGCCCGGGTCCTCCTTGAGCCCAGCAGCCTACAGCAGAGCCCAGGGGGTGATATCCGTGCCACCCTGGCACTGCCATCCCACCTCGGGGCAAGCCTGGGAGCATCCCAGCGGGCCCTGAGCTCCCAGGTCTCTGGGAGGGCGAGCGGCCGTCTCACACGCTCACATCCTGTTTTCCAAGCGAAGCTCCTGGGAGCAAAGGCATGGATAATGATGAAAGAGGCAGAGTGTACCCTGGGTACCGAGAAGGTCAAAGCCCGCTGCTGGCTGCCTGCTCAGGCAGGGCTGAGGTCACTTCACTCCGTCCGCTCTCCATTAGCCCGTTCCCACAGCGTTCTGCCCTACGGACACACGGCTGTGGTGCAGGGAGCCGAGGTGACCTCTGGGGTGAAGGATGAGAGCAGTGGGATCCCTTCTCCTCACCTGGGGCACCCCAGGGTGGCTTCAGGAGGGACAGACGGAGCACCCTGGGGTGGCTTTGTGGGGACAGACAGGGCTGGAAGGCTGGCAGGGTGAATGCAGGTCATCTCCTGCTGCCGTGGTGAGCGGCATCGCTTCCCGATGGAGAGGAGGTAGAGGATGGGTCTTGCTTCTCATCCCAAGGTCGGGCAGAGCTGCTCACCGTCCCAGGGCTGTGGCTCTTCCCAAGGCTATGAGAATGAGGGAAAGGGGCATCAAGATCCTGAAACCCAGCCAGTGTCAAAGGCTACACTAAAGCAATCTCAGGTCCTTCTCCTGCCCCCTTAAATCCCTGTGCAATTCTGGTTTCAGAGTTTAAACCAAAAAAACAAAAAAGGAAAAGATCCTAGTAAAGCCTTTTTCTTTCCCATGTTGCTGCAGGGAGAGCCTGCGGTGGCAGCGAGAGCAGTGCAGTTGTTCCCTCTCTCTGACATTTTCAGCACACCTCGCAGCAGGGCTTTGCTTCCAACATTTCCCATCTCCCCCCAGCCGCAGGCACCCGGAGGGGTGAGGGTCCTTCTGCTGCGCCGGGATCTGTAAAGGTTTTACAGACGTTTCCATGACTCCTTCTCCATCGTTCCTGGTTTTCCTGCAGCTATTGCTAAAGGAAAACAGAGCGGGGTTGGGGCTGGCGGGGGGAGGAGCGAGATGTTTGCGATAACGTTGGGACAGATTTCACAAAAAGTGTGGAAACTGCCATGGAAAAAACGTCAACAACAAAAACAACATCTGAGAGCAGCTGTGCTCGCAGGCTGAGGTGGCCGAGGAAGACAGGAGCATCCCGGCAGCATCCACCGAAGCACCCAGGGGTACCCCCATCACCAGCAGCATCCCAGCTGGGCCCTCCCGGGCCTGATCCTGCACCCATGGCTCCTGTGCAAACCTGGCCCTGCTTGTGCAGACCCTGGGCTGGGTTTACTTCCAGCCCAAGATGTGTTTGCAGGGTGGAAAAACAAGAACAAGAAGAAGGAAGGGGAGGAAGTCAGGCACTCCCCCTCCTGCTCTGGCAGTGGCCACCCTGGTGGGTCCCATGCCATGGTGGCTATTTTTAACCCATGAATTCCTCCTGCCTCCCTGGTGCTTCTCAGAAACCTCCTTCTTGAGGGAAGCAAATGGGGAAAAGGTTCCTCTCCCCGGGCTCCATCCCGGAGCTCGGGAGAAGCGGCTGCCCCAGCGCCCGGTCCCCTCGTCCCTGGAGCCCCCTGGGGCTGTGAGGGGTTCCAGGTTCCCTGTGCCCTGGCAGGTGAAAATCCCTCCCCGGGACTAGGAGCTGAGCAAGACTTCACAGCTCCGGGCACCCTCATTGCTGCCCAGAGCCACCTTTCCCAGCCCAGCTCAGTCCCAGCTGGCTCCAGCACCCATCACACCTTCAGCCCGGCCGTTCCTCTGGGTGTGCAGCTCAGGGGGTCCTCCCCATCAGCACGTAGCTCACACCCGAGGGTTCAGCTTCCACACTTGTGCAATAAGCACCACGAGCAGCCTGGTGTTCGGTGAGGAGGTCCAGTGGGCACAGCGAGAGCACTGTGGGATGTGGTGGGAGTCAGGAGAAAGAGGAGGAGGAGGAGGAGGGAAGAGACAGAAGCTGAACCAGTTTCCAAACCCCAAAGGCAGAACCTGTGCTGGCAGCTCAGTCTCAGCTCCTGCAGTAGAGCTGCCCAAGCATCCCGGTTCACACAGATCCATGGGGTAACTGGGCTGCCCAGGGCAGAGAATGAAATCCTTTCCCTGGGTAGGCATTTCTGTGACTTCGGAGCCTTGGCCAGGCAGGGCAGGGTGTTGTAAGAGCAGGGACCCTTCCAGAGGGACCCAGCCCCTCCAAGGTCACCAAAGGTCCGATAAATATTTTTTTTCCTAGCTGGCACATGGGCCTTTTGGCTCCCAGAAGTGACTTGGAGTACGAGGAAGGACAACAAGGGGACTCCAGGTGCTGGGACCCCGTGGCCAGGGAGAGTGCTGGGGGTGGGAGTCGAGCTGTGGTTGTGCGAGGTGCTGGTGCCAGGTAGGTGCCCGCGGGGACATCCCTGCTGCTGACAAATATTGTTGCAAGAGCATGAACCAAATGGCACATCCCAGGGGTGCCTTTTGGGGTGCTGAGCACCCCCGGCAAGTGCCAGCCCTGACCGGGAGACAGGGACACTGGGTGCCACTGTCCTGATGAGCCCTGGTGAGGGTTTTCCTGGTGGGGGCCTGCGGGCAGGGTAGGGCAGGATGGGCTTGTTTACGGGGGCAATTTTTATCTGCACAAACAGCCCTTGGGCGGGCAGAGTGGATATGGGTTTGTCATTATCTGCGCTGGCGATCGGAGGGGAATGTAAACACGGATGATGGGGTGGAAATGCCACGGCCCAGGGACATCCTCAGCTGGGGTTCGCTGAAGTGGGCAGCAGCACCCAGGGACCCACCATCACCCCATGCAGGGACAGAGCTGGGTTTCCCACCCATGGGAGAGACGGGGCACGGTGTTGGGCTGGGGATGAGCCCTTCCCCGTGGGATCCAGGCGGATGGGGAGATGATGGATGGGGCGAGATGAAAGCCGCCCATCCCCACTGCCCAGCATGCAGAAGTTTATCCTCCCGGTGGTTTATTTTCTTCCTGTCTGCAGTAAACCCTCCGGTAATCAGCAGCCCAGTTAGTATTGCTGGAAGTGCCACCGGGAATTGCCCAGGGATGGGCAGGAACTGCCCCTCGCTGCTGTCCCCGGGGGCTGCTCTCACGCCAGGGCTGCAGGGCAGCAGAGAAGGTGCTTTTCAATGCAAACCCTGGTATTCCAGGACTTACAGGACAGATTTCCCTCCCTGGAAGCTGCTACAGGGGCAAGTGTTTTCCAAAAAGCCACCCCTGCTCCCCTAAAAGTGATCGAAACCAGCTCGGCAGCAAAGACACCACGATTGCTGGTGAGTGGCTGGAGATGGTCCCTAAAAGAAGGGCTCCTGCTCCCTGTTTAGAAGGCAAGGAGAAGATAACCTTGTATCGCAGGAGGATCAGAGGATCGTTTGAGTTGGAAGGTATCTTTCAGAGCATCAAGTCCAGCAGTAAGGGGATGACAAAGGGCTTTCCAGCCTCGTTACCTGCACAGGGAAAGGGCAGATGAAGTGCCCTAGAGATGAACATGTACTAAGCAGTGGGTGCTGGTAGTGTGGGCAGGCAAATACCAGGGCCAGATGCCTCTGCCCTGCCAGTGGCACAGAGTGGGCAGCACACAGGCAGCTGGAATTGGTGTCTAGGGGCATCTCACCAACCCCCTGGCCAGGAGCACCCCTGGTTCCCCACACCAAGTTCTGACAGGCACTGGGACAGTGACCCCGTTGTGGGGCTGGGGTCCCCACGTCCACCTTCGTCTCTTTTCCGGGTGGTTGTCAGTGCCTCCTTCATGCACAGCAGAAAATGCTGGATGTCCCAGTGATGGGTGGCACAGGGGTCCTTCCCCCCCAGGAGCCGGCTCTGCCCTGTCCCTGGGTCCAGGTGGTTTCCCCTTCACTTTCTTTTTGCTGCTTTTTAATCTCCAGATTGTGTGGGAAATGGGAGATGGAGACAGATGAGAAGGAAAGGACATTGTTAGGGCTCTGGGCTGCTCATCCCCAGACCAGCTCACTCCGTGCCACCTGGTTTCTGGGGAGGTCTCTCCAGGGAGGAGATGGCATCAGTAGAGTCCAGAAAGGATGTCGCTGCCAGCCCAGGAGAGCAGAGTGCTCTCCACAACGGGCTGGAGCTCTTCAGAGCTCTGAAAAGGCATCAAGAGCTGAGCATCCACATCCCAGTCTGGGACAGGCACGGGCCACCTTGCACTGCTTGGCTCTGTGCAGCCTTTCGGGGTCTCCTGGGTAGTCCAAGTGCCATGTGGGACCCCCCAGTGGGGACAGGACAGACAAGGTCCAATCCCCTGAAGGGGTATCTTGTGGCATTTTGGGCACCCTGAAGGGTTTCCCCCCACACTGCAGCCAGTCCTTGCCCACGCTCTGACCCGGGAGTCCCCCAGGAGCAGAGGACGGATGCCCCAATGAAGCAGAGGCTTGTGGACCCCCGCTCTACCCCAGCCAGGATGTGCCCTTAAACCCTGACCTCCCCCCGGCTCCTTGACCCTGTAATGGTCCATTCTCTGGGAGGAGGAGGAAACATCAGTGGACCTTGTTATTCAGGGTGCCTCGCTGGGTTGGGGGTCACTGCTGATGTCATTCGGCACGGCCGGATATGTTGTTTTCCTTCCCCAGAGCCCAGTAATCGATTCAGCAGCTGGGCAAGGGCTGCCTGCCTGGCACCACAGCCTGCCCAAGGTCCCAGGGGATCCTGGGAGGCACCGCAGCCTGATCCGGGTCCCAGGGAATCCTGGGGGGCACCACAGCCTGATCAGGGTCCCAGGGAATCCTGGGGGGCATCGCAGCCTGATCCGGGTCCCAGGGAACTCTGGGGGGCACCGCAGCCTGATCAGGGTCCCAGGGGAACCCAGGGAAGGTGCCACAGCCTGCCCAGGGATCTCGGGGATCTTTGGGGAACAGAGCCCTCGAAGTGTCCCTCTCCACAGCCCAGGCTGGCAGGAGGCCACTGTCCTGGCCACACAAATGCTGCTCTGGAGGAATAGTCCAGAGCTCCCCCCGGGGACTCCCAGCATCCAGGGCTGGGTCGTGGCTCCACAGGGCTGAGGTTTCACTCCGCAGGGCCGGGGCAGTGGTCCGGGAGCCTCGGGAGCTGGTTCAGCCCTGGCTGCCCGGGGCAGGGAGGAGGGAGGGCAGCGGGGCCCCGGACCCGGATCCTGCGCAGCGTGTGGCAGCCGAGCTCCATCTGCCGGGACCGGGCTCGGGCGCGGTGTGGGCAGAACCACGCTATTCATTTCATAACGTTTTAAGGAAAAAGACTGTTTTTGCTGCATCGCTCAGGGGGTGTCCCAGCATCCCCGGGGTCACGGCGTGGGGGGTGCCGGACACATGTGCAGGCGCTGAGGGGACCCCCCCGGCCCCTGCCACGTTTGCTCCCAGCCCCCTCGGAGGTGGTCGAGCCATTTGGGCTGGGGGTTCTGCCACCCGGGCGGGCAGACATCTGTCCCCGCGGGGTTCGCACCGGGACCACCCGGGACCTCCCAGAGCGGCCACCCCAGCGTGGGGCAGAGGCGGGGCACTAAGCAAGGGAGCAACCCCCAGGGGGGGAAAGAGGGGCTGAGACCCGCGTTGGGAGGAGGCAAGGGCAGCGCGGACGCCATGGGGGTCTCCTCTTGGCGCTGGGTGCGGCACGAGGTAGGCACACGAAGCGCTGGGGGCCGCGGCGGCGGGACCGGCGGGCACAAGGACCCGCCGTGCTCCGGGGCGCGCCCCGCCCCTGCACAGGCCACGCCCACATTCCACACAAACCACGCCCCCCACACAGGCCGCGCCCGCGTTCTGTCTAAACCCCGCCCCTTCCCCCGCCCACCGCGCTATTTCCCGCCGCACCCCGCGGCGGAAGGGGCGTGTCCTCGGGCGGAAGGGGCGTGTCCTCGGGCGGAAGCGGCGGCAGGGCGGGCTGGGCGGCAGCAGCAGCAGCGCCCCGCTCCGCTCCCGGCGCCATGTCGGGCCGCTGCTGCCAGGGCCAGACGCCGAGTCGCGATATCCCGGGCCCCGGGAAGTGCCTCGCCCTGCCCGACGGTGCCCCGCTGCCGCCCGGCGACTACAGCACCACGCCGGGGGGCACCGTCTTCGGGACCACGCCGGGCGGTGAGCGGCGGGACGGGGCCAGGCCTCTCCCTGAGGGGCAGCCCCTCGGGGCCGGCCCCGGGTTTGTAGTGGGAACTGAACGGGCCGTTGTTTGGGGGGCAGGGCCGCGTTACGGGGGGAGGGGGGGCATGTCTCGCCTTGGCCGTGCGGGGAATCCCCCTTAACCTGTGGGGGAAGAGCCCCCGCTTTGCCCGGGGCGTGTGGGGGGTCTTATGGGGCTCTTCCTCAGGTGGGTGTGTAGGGGGGTATAGGGCCCCCCACTTTGCCTAGGGGCTTGGCTGGGGGGCTCTTGCTCTGACTGAGGGGTGTACGGGTAGTGGGGGGGCCTCTCGTTCTACGGATGGTGTGTGGGGAGAGACCCCTGCGTGGGGGGGCAGCAGCTGCCTGGGTGTTGGGGTGAGCTGGGAGTCCCCTGTGTCAGTGCCGGGCTTTGCCTGGGGAACCTTGGCCCCCGCTGTGCTATGAGGGCAAACAAAGGGGCTGGGGGGCTTCCACCTTCCCGAGGGTGGTGGAGTGGGTGCAGTGGAGCAGCCTCTGCTGGGGTGTCAGGTAGCCCCATGAGGTCCCAGCTCTGTGCTGTGCTCTGTGTGTCTGCCAGGAGCGGTACCTTCCAGGGGTTTGGTGCTCAGGTGAGAATACCCTGGCTGTGGGAGTTGGCTGCACTCGCTGCCTGCTCTGAGCAGGTGCCCAGCCTGTATGCTTGGTGTGGATCTTGGCCACCCTTCGCGTGTCTTCTGTCTCCACGTGCTCCAGCGGGGACACGATGTACAGAGCTCCCCAGCAGACTCGTCCATCTGGAAGGCTTTGTGTCCGTGGCACAAAGCGACTGTTTGCTCGGAGTAGTTTGTTTTTCGAGTGGCTGTGGTTCCAGGTGACAGCACCCGCTCGGTCGGCTGTATTTCCAGCTCCTGCTGGTTGGTGGTTTGAGATCATTTTTTTTGTTTTCCTCACATGCTGCTCTATAAAATGAGCAACAGGACTGGTGAAACTCTACTTGAAGTTCAGCCAAAAGCACAAACTCACTGTTGGGGGGGTTGGTGAGTGATGTTTTGTCCCTTAGACCTGCTGGTCTCTTTACCACACGGTGTTTTGAGGGTTAAAATGCAGCGAGAAGAGGGAAGTCGGCACCGCTGACTCATTGGCTTTTTGTTTTTGTGCAGAAAAGCTGGCTTGGGGAACTGAAGTTCCCCTGTTATTTTTGCCACATGTTCTCACTTCTCTGAAAGCGGCAAATAAGCGAGGGACTCGCGGAGCATTTCGGTAACGAAGCTGGAACGAGAGCGCCCGTGTGCTGGTGGAACTGGGTGATTAACGGCGTAACGAGCCTCCCGGCCTTATCGGTTTGTCCGGGGAGAGTCAGGAGGAGCAGCAGCGCTGGTGTTTATCGGCGGGGTGTGTGCACCTGGGGACAACCACCCCATGCTCGGGGCTGTCCCCGTGCTGCCTGCTGGCCCCTGGGGCTGGGTTGGGGTGCTAGAAGGAGGAATGGTGTAAAACTCCCGAGGGATGTGGAAGGTGTTGTCCCTGGGTGGTTGCTCTGCCCTTCTGGTCATCACTGCACAGAACCCTCGTCCTGTCTGGGCTGGAGGAGCTCTCGGGGCAGTGTGGTGGGTACATTTAACGCTCCGAGGTGTGGCAGGGGCTGGCCCAGCTCACACCTTTAAGTGACATCTGCTCTCGGTGTCCCCTCTATGCCTGTTCTGGCTGCTCAGAGCTTGCTGAGGCTGCTCAAAGGTGTTGTCACACGAGTAAAGCCCCCGTGCAAATAGTGAACCAAATCCCCCTCCAGGCTTCCCAAGGTGCACAGCAAGGCCCTTGGGAGTCAGAGCCGTGGTAAGACCAGGGTTCTCGGGGAGCAGAGCCATCCCCTGCCACCCACCTCCCGTGGGACAGGAGCAGAGCTGCCCTTGGCTCGGGAAGGAGCCCATGTACGGCCTCCTCGGGGCCACGCCTGTTGGCAGCCAGGGCTGGGTGTCCTGCAGGGTGTTTGCTTTCCTAAGCTCTGGGCATGTGACTGTCAGAGGAACCTGAGCCAGGGGCGGAAGCTCTTGTCCTCATCGTGGGTACAGGAGCTGCAGTTCTAGGAAGCCGTGTCCTCCTCGCCTCTGGGAACCTCCCAGGAGTTTATCACCAAGCCCACGGACCAGCTGCTGCCTCCTCCAGCCCGGAGCGCAGCTCTGCCTGGTGTCAGATATCCCCGCGGTTCTCAGGGATGCAAAATCCACCAGCGCAAAGGTTTTTGGTGTTTTGGGAGCTCGTGAGCAGGACTTTGTTGAAACAGGGTACCTGGTGACATTGTTTCATAGCCCTGCTCCAGAATAAAGTGTGTTTGGTGTCCCAGGACAGATGTCACCAGGGCTTGTTTGCACACGTGTGTGTGCTTTTAGTTCACGCTTCTCCGGCAGGGCACGAGGAGAAGTTGCCTTTTCCTCTCGCAGGAGCAGAGCAGTGCAGGCCTGATCCAGCCCCTCCTCTTGGGGGGAGAAAAAACTGTTTTCTAGCACTTCATGGGTTAAAGCAGCGGCCCCTTGGAGGGCTCCTTCTGTGCGTGGTGTTGGAGCTTTTTCCAGTGCGATTCCTTTATAAGGAAGGAGCTGTTCCTAGAAGGGAGCTGTGCTGGAGCTGCCCTGTAGGCTGCACTCTGGTTAACCATTAAAGCCAGCGGGCACCAGCAGCTCCTGGGAGTCAAGGCTGCTGGAAGGTGTGTGACCCTGTGCAGGACGGCCCGCGCCTGGCACGTGGGTGTGTGCTGGTGTCTGCCTGCACTTCCCAGCCCTGGCCTGGAAATTCGCTTCTATTTACTCTGCTTCCTTTGGGTTTTGAGAGTTGAGGAGGAGGGGCTGGGTTGACTGCGCTCTGTCAGTCTGGGGGTCTCGTGTTCCCCCTGTACAACATCAGCTGTTACCTGGGGACCTGGTGCTTTGCACCTTTTGGGGTGTTTTTGGCAAATACAGCGTTCGTGGCTTCTGCCTTTCTTGTGAGGTAGCCCAAACAGAACAGCAGCTGCTAAATCAGATCCCACTGGAAACGTGGCTCTACCTGTCCAGCTGCGAAGGTGGCCCCGCTGTACTCCAGCCTCCAACCCCTGACAGTCTTCTTGTCTCCCCCCAGGTACCAGGATAATCTATGACCGTAAGTTTCTGATGGAGTGCCGCAATTCTCCAGTTGCCAAAACACCACCTTCCGACCTTCCGGACATTCCAGGTGTTACCAGCCCAAATGCAGAGGAGTTGAAGACTGAGAACAACCACATCCAGAACTGTGACGAGAAAGTGAGCGCAGGTGAGGGCGGCAAAAAACCCCCCCCCGAGGGGAGCACGCTGCTGGTTCCCAGAAACACCAGGGGTTACAAGGGGATGGAGCTGGGAGACCCCTCTGAGCTCCTCGCCCAGTCCACGTGTGCTCGGTGTTAGTGGGTGCTGGGGTTCTTGGGGTTACTGGGCGCTGCTGCCATCCCCAGCAAGGCGACTTCTGTCGCTGTGATTCGTTATAATGGCTTCGTTCCCATGAATTCAGCGTTCGGGAGGGTGCTGCTGGGTTGAGGGTGCTGCTGGGTTGAGGGTGCTGCAGTGAGAGGCTGGGTGCAGCTACTGCTGCCTCTCCACGCCCTGGGCTGTTCTGCAGCTGCTCTGAGTTTCTGAAGCAGCTCAGATGACAATTCCTTGCAGGGTTGGCTTGGGGTTTAGCACGGGCCTCAGCTGCGGGTTGCTTCTGCCTTTGGCACGCAGGCTCCCAGGGGGTAACTGCCAAGCACCGTGTTTGTGAGGCACAGCTGGTGGCTGTGCAGTAGGTTATTTGTTCCTTGATGTGAAACTCTGAGGACTCACTGGTGAGTTTTGTCCCTCTCAGCAGGCGAGGAAGAGCAGTTTGACATGGACATCTAGAGCACGTTCCCCAAGAGTGCTTATCCCATGAAGAGCCAGGACCTTGTCTGGAGGATTCCCACCAGCCAGGCTTTAAAGTAGCCCATGCCTTGAGTGCCTTCCTGCTCCCCGGAAAAGGCAGATGATTCCTGCCTGAGAACAGGGCATGTCCTGTTTACAAGGGCTGAGCCTCAGCCTCCAGCGTGGGTGCCAACGCGTGAGCGCAGCCCCTGCTGCTGCTGGGCCTCGGAGCGCCGGAGGAGACACTCTCAATGATTGGTTTTGTTTCCAGTTTTATGCTTTTTGTTAATCATTTTAATACTGTAAAAGTTACAGAAACGCAATATAAGGGAGAAATAAAAATCATGTTGAGTCTCCTGGTATGGAGATGACTGCAATAAAATGTGGCTTCTGCCCTTGATTCCTTTCAGCCAGAAACTGAGCGACGGGGTTGTCCCACGTGCGGCCTTCAGATAACGCTGGGCCTCGGGGTTCCCGACGGACCCAGGGCCTTGGGACAAAACACCCGCCTGTGTCCCATGCAGTGCCTGGGCCCTGTGGCACCTCTCTGTGCCAGAAATAGCCACCAAAAGCTGTGTGTTTCCAGATGGTTCTCTGCGAGGTCACGGCGCAAGTGTTGGAGCTGCTTTTCTTGCCCTCCCTGGTGAGCGGCAGGGCTCAGGCTGCAGCTGGAGGTGGCTGAAACTGGCTCTGTGGGAGCCACCTCTAGCTGAGGCCTGACTCTGAGCTGCCTTTTCTGCCCTGCCAGGGAAAAACAGAGCCTCCAGGTCCTTCAATTCCTGCTTCCTGGAATAGTGGCTGTTCCAGCATGCCAGTGGGTGCTTGGCTGTTCTCTGCTGGGGTTTGGATCCGCCTTGGCCCCTTCACGCTGCTTCACACTTGGTTCTACTTCTTGTAACTTGCTGAGTGGGGAATAAACACCCTTGGGCAAGAGGGGGTTTAACTGGGAGGTTAAAAATGAGTCTGGCTGGGCTTGAGAGGGGAATTGGCACCTGAGAAAGTGATTTTTGCTGTGGGAGCGTTCACCTCCCAAGGCAGGATCAACGCTCTGCCCTGGGTGCTTTCATAGCCGTGTGGCACGGTCCAGTCTCCAGCTCTGGAGGCAGTGCTGGTGGTGGCATCTTGGGGAAGGAGGATGGATATTGGGGCACGGCCTGAACCTCAGACTTCCGAAGAGACAATGAGGGTCTGTTCAAGTCAGTCTCAGCAGATAACGTTTAAACACCTGCTAATTAAGCCCGCTGGTGGCATTATGATAGGCCAGCCTTTAATAAGGAGCTACAGAAGCAAGAGAGACAAAGCCCTTGCTGCAGATAAACTTGCATTTCTTTAAGATAAGATCAAGTGTTTCTCTTGAAACCTTAATGGGAACAGATTCAAATTTATTGCCCTCGGGTGTCGCTTCATCATCAGCCTTGCCAGATTTTGGTGGAATGTGCTGGGAGAGGAGCTGCTGGAACCTGTGCCCTGACCTGTGGCTGAGTCAGACTCCCCAATTAACTGAGCACCCTTTGTGCTCGATATCTTCAGGCAGAAATGGCACAAGTCCTGCGTGGTTGTGCTGCTGACAGCTCTGTGCAGATCCATCTGTCCCCAGAGCCCTGCTCTGGCCACCACCTTCCCGGCCACCTCCAGCTTCTGTTTCCAGGGGAGGTGGCAGAAGGTTTGGGTTTAAGAAAACTTACTGTGATGGTGTTAATTTATCCAAAGCCTTCACTGTAGGGAAAGCTGGAAAAGCTGTGAGGGACTTGGAGGTGTTTGCAGGAGTTAAGTCCCTGCTCTCCATGCTGGATTTGGGAGGTGTTTGTAGGAATTAAGCCCGTGCTCTCCATGTTGAGGCTTTTTTCCTGCTCTATAACCAAAATATTTGTGATTATGGCTTTCCAGCTGGGGGAGTTGTGTTGAGGCGACCCTTGGTTTCACTGGAAAGGTGAGCAGAGCAGGAGGGTTTACTCTTCAGACTCTCTCTTCAACTACAACACCCTGTTCATCTGCCTTCAAAGTACCGAAAATGAGAGAGGGGTCTGTGCTGCTGCCTGGGCCCTGGTGTCTGCTCATCCTGGGGTGGTACAGGAGGGTGGCTAGGGGCTGAGGGCAGCTGTTGGCAAAGCAGCCGTGAGACCTGGCACCCGCTGCCCTCACCATCCTGCCTGTGTGACCCAGGGAGGAGGGTTTGATGGGGGACACGGTGCTGGTGACCCCGGATGACCCCGGGCATCCTGATGCCACCCCCAGCTAAGGCCTGAACACCCAGGCAGCTCTGAGATGATTTCAGCCTCGATGCTCCTTTTTTTTGCTGAGTTTCTGGGCCAGCCTTGGGTGGGAGCTTCATGATGTGGGGGTTTTTTTGTAGGTAGAAAAGTGGTCTGGGTTTTTTTTTCTGTTGAGTGAGCAAATAACGCTTTTAAATCCTGCTGCCCCCGACCCCTGCGCTAGAGGGTAGCAAGTGTTGTAAGTGTTAAGTATTTTATCCGTGCCCAGTGCAGCTTTGCATCGGTATCTGCGGTGCTTATGTAGATCCAAGAGGGGAGCATCAAAGCACCAGGTGCCTCCTCAAGCAGATTCATCGCTTGATAATCCAGAGAAAGGGCGAGCACCCTGAGAAGCACCTGGTCAAGGTGTGAGATGAGGGAGTGTGTGTGTGTGTGTGCGTGTTTGGGGGTTGATCCGGGAAGGTCAGGGCTCCCGCTGGCATCCCCCCCAGTGCGGCACATCAAGTGGCTACCAAAGCTGTGAACTCGTGAGGTGATGCAGGACCCTGCGGTCTCAGCATCTTCTGCTTTGGTCCCCCATTGCTCACCTTCTTCTTAGGCAAGCTTGGAGTGATAGAAGCGTGAAGGCACGCGGGAGATGGATCCAAAAACGCCCGAACGGGCGTTTTTGGATCCATCTCCCGCGTGCCTTCACGTTTCTAGCGTTCCAAGGTTGCCTAAACCCTGTCCCTCGCAGGCACGGTGGGAGGGAAGCAGCCGTGGGTGGCTGCCTTGCACAGCTGGGATGCTCCGGGGAGGTCCGAGGAACAAGTGTTGGCTTTGTCATTGCATTTTCTCTCCCTGCCCCTTTTGGTCCCGCTGCATCCTGCTCCGCGTCCTGGTCACGTGATGAACAATACTCTCCTGACCCAGCTAGTGCCTTAATCCACCGCTTGTACAAATATTACCCTGGGAGCTTTGATAAGCTCTTCGATCTGTTTGTTCTCTCTCTCTTTCCGAAGCAAATGGTGCCAACCTCCACCCCCTGACCCTGGGCACCTGCTGGCACACGGGCAGGGGGGGTGGTTACGACTCACTGCCATCGCCAGCCGCAGATGCTGCTCTTGCTCGCGTTCAGCAGGGACCGTGCGGGCTGTGAAAGAGAAACTGGGAGGCAGGGAGGTCACAGGCCCCCATCCCAGACAGGCTGTGGCTGCCTGGCTCTCTGCTGCTGCTTGCATCCCAGTCTGGCACTCCTGTAAACCCCTGGGGTGCTATCCTTGCTGGAAAACCTTCCCTGCATCGTGAAGGCTCCATCTTCCCCATGCCAACACGTAAAGACGCTAAAGCCAATCCAGCCCTTCCCAAAGCAGAGCCCCTGCCAGTGTCCCAGCACCCCTGGGATGGCAACGAGAGGCTCTGCTGCACTCTGGGCAGAGCTTCTGCTCTGCTGCAGAACTCCCAGCGAGAAACTGGTGCAAAAACCAGTCCCTTCTTCCTGAGCGAGACTCACAAGAGCATCTCTGAGTGCGGGAGCAGGGGTCTGGCTGTGTGTGCCCGCCAGAGCGTTCCCTGCCCGTGCAGGGGGAGCGTGGTGAAAGCCTCCGTGTCCCATCCCCGCTGTCCCACCACCCCTGCAGTGTCCCTGCCCCCCGGGCTCTGGCCCTGGGATGCTGACGGGTGCTGCTGGTGGCTGGAAAGGTGCTGAGCAGCAGGGCTGGTGATGCTGGCAGGAGGGCAGGACCCCCATGGCAAGGTCTGGCTGACCCCCCGCTTTACGGTCCCGTGTGTCTGTGCTCCCGGTGTCACGCAGCTGGAGTGTACTGGGACAGGAGAGGGGCTGGGCAGCAGAGCTCTGCTCAGAGGTCAGCTCTGGGCTCCCAGCCCGAGCCTGGCAAAGCCGGGCTCGCCTCGCCTAAGCGCGGCTTTATTGTCACCGTCCACACTTTGATGTTTTCCTTACAACTCTGTAATCTCGGCCTTTATTTTTCCACCCCGCTCTCCCCAGGGAGGGGCTGCCTGCCTCCCCCTGCCCCAGCTTTTGAACCCGCTGCTCGGCTTCAGACAGGCTTGATGGAGGGGCAGAGATCTCAGAGATACAGCGGCCGGCGAGGCTGGAGGACGTGGGGGGCTGGGGAGGGGGAGGACGTGGGGGGCTGGGGAGGGCGGTGGTGGGGGGACGACCCTGGGGAGCGTGGGAGAGTGAAACCTCCTGGCTTCGCTGCTGGGGTGCCAGCGGGTTTGGAGCGGGAGCAGGGAGGAAGAGGCAAAAAAAAAAAAAAAAAAAAAAGATGCGATTTTTCTGCCATCGAGTGCCCAGATCTGCAGGTTTCTGGGTGCGTTCGCCTCCTGCCAGGGGTTAGCCCCGCGCCGGCTTTGACAGCTCCTGCAAATGACCCTCTAATGACGGGATGGGCCCCGTGTGAAGCGCTGCTGGAATATGTAAGCGGCCCGGGGGAGGGTCTGCTCCCGGGGATCCAGACGCGCTTTGTTTATCCGCCGGCTGGGATGTGGATTGGGGATAATCAGGCTGGCCCGGGGATGTGGAGTCGGGGCTGGTGGTCCCAGGAGGGGAGGGATGGGGGCTGCCCGCTGCCGGGCACAGCTCTGTGACACCCCGGGCTGCAGGCAGCGACCCTCCCGGAGCTGGGAGAACCCCCGGGTGCAGCAGATGCACGGAGGGACCGGGGGGGAATCGCACCCGGAGGGACCATTCGACAGCAAAAATGAGCTCTGGAAACCGGTGGAATCTGCCAGGCGTCTTTAATATATATAATTTATTGATGAATTACACAACCGCAACCCTCTCACTACCGCCCCAGCCAGTGAGTGGTGTAAAAGGTTTGAGCAAAGCTGTGGTTTGACAGAGGAAAACTGTGTGAGACAAGATGTTCAGGAGCGTTGGCGGGGGATTCAGACCCGCTGAGACAGACTGCAGGACGGCCTGATTGGCAGGGGCACCTCGCTGGCTTGTACAAACCCTCCCTAGCTCCTGGTGATGGTTTGGAGAGGGATGCGGGAGCCCCGGGTCCATCTTTTGCATCTCCCTTGAGTGGACCTGGGTGATGACAGAGGTGACTGCCTCCCTGCCTGCTGCCAGCCAGGTCCTGCTGGGTCCTTTCCTCCCAGAGCCACGCTCAGGGCAGGAGAGGGCTGTGACGAGCCCCTACCCGCTGCTGCCCGTGTGGTGCTGCCGGCCAGGGGCTCTGGGCATTGGGCTAGCACATTAACTTGCCTTCATTGTCATAGAAATCTGATCGAGTTTTAATAGAACTATAACAGAAGTCTTAAGAGAAATGTCTAAACCCTGAGGGGGGGGGATTGAAAACCCCCCTGGTGCAGGTGCTCGGCGTGGCCGGACACCGGTGCCACGGTGTCCTGCTGACAGCCCGTACCTACTGACGATTCCTGTCGTGGGTGAAAGGCCCGCGGCCGTGGGCAGCGTGCGGTGACAGGGAACAACGCTGCTACAGCTCCAGCTCTTGGCTTCCTGGGCACACACCGGCTGCCAGCGCCGGGGCTCCCAGATAAAGCAGCTGTCGGGCACCCACCACCCCAGCAGCACCTGGAGGTGCCTGGTGGTTTTTCCTGCGCAGAGCCTGGATCCGTGCACGGTGGCCATGCAGAACTGCCAGCACCCCGGCACCCCACTCTCCCCCCGGCACAGCCAGAGCTTCACCAACCCCCAGGTTGGTCGTGGGTTGGCAGCCAGTCCTCAGGAACACTTTCTGGGCAGAGCTGTGCCCCTTCCCAGCAGGGGACGAGCTGGCATCAGTTGCAGCCACACTCCTCGATGATCATGTCCTCGTGGTGTCGGACAACGATTTCACCCTTCTCGTAGTAGAGCATGGAGAGGGGACTCATCCTGACCGGGGAGCAGGCAGGGCAGGGCACCTGGTTGGGCTTGTAGAGCTGCAGCAAACTCTGTGGGGAGACATGGGGAGGGCAAAACATCACCCCGTGCCGTAAGCCAGTGGGGCTGGGGTATGTGGGGGGAGCAGAGGCAGCAAACCCCCTCTTACCTGTATGTAGGCGTGGTTGGTGGGCTTGAAGGTCTCGTCCACGGGTGACGGGCACTGACCTTCGCATCGGTAGGCATTGTACTTTTTGGGGTAGACGATCCAGCTGCCCCAGCCGGTCTGCTCAAAATCCACCATCATGTCCACCCTCCTGCATAGGGACCGGCCCTCCTCCCCCTGGGCAGCGGCAGCGGCAGCAGTGTCGCTTGCTTTTATCCTTTGCTTCTCCTGCCTGTTCCTGCGGTGCCGGCGGGTCCCTGTCCCCGGGGAGCCACTGTCACGCATGACATGCTTGGAGGTCTCTGCTGTCCTGATGAGGCTGTGGTCTCCTGGAGACTTGTCCTTGGAGAATACAAGCAGCAGGACTCTGTCTGTCATGTCCTGGGCCAGGGCTGGCTCCACAGGGCCAGCATCGCTCGAGGTGGGCAAGCGCATCGTGGTGGTGACTGGGGCAGCTGACCCACTTGCCTCCCACTGCTCCCTTCCCGTGGGACCACGGTGCCTGGGGACCGTGGCTTGGTGGAGCCAGGACCGGAGCAGGCTGGTGACCTCAAAGACTTTCCAGGAGGCCTGGGTGGAAGAGGGGCTGCCAGTCACAGTGCCCAGGAAGAGCTGGTGAGCGCAGGTCCCACTGCCCTGGCACCTCTGCCGCCGGCTGTGGTAGATGTCGAGAGAGACGTGGAGGGCTGGGGAGTGGCCGGGCAGGCGAATGCGGAGCTCGGCCAAACTCACCTCCTGGCTGCTGGAGAGGGAGGACATGTCGAAGGTGAGAGCCCAGCGGGAGCCGTTCTGCAGGGAGCCTGAAACCAAAGGGCACAGTGAGGGGCCTGCCAGCTTTGCCAGGGAGTGCCAGTGGTGGAGGGGATGGTGCCTTCGCGTGCTGCCGGAGCTTCATCCCTGCCACGGATCCGGGAGAGAACGGCCAGATCCACATCGAGCCCCAAGAGCCAGCAAGAGCACCGGCAGTGCCGGTCCCTGGAGACAGGGATGCCGAGAGCACCGGCAGTGCCGGTCCCTGGAGACAGGGATGCTCGGGGACCCTGTGAGCCCTTGGACAGGGACGCTCGGGAACAGTGCCGGTCCCGGGGACAGTGCAGGTCCCAGGACTGGGATGCTCGGGAATGATGTTGGACCGTGCTAGTGCCGGTCTCGGGAACAGGGGTGCAGGGGAAGGGTGCCTGTGCTAGGGACAGTGACTGTCTGAGGGACAGGGATGCCCGGGGAAAGTGCGGATCCCAGGACAGGGACACCCGGGCATGGTGCGGGTCCCAGGACAGGGACACCCGGGGACAGTGCGGGTCCCAGGACAGGGATGCTCGGGGACAGTGCGGGTCCCAGGGCAGGGATGCTCGGGGAAAATGCGTGTCCCAGGGCAGGGATGCCCGGGGGAAGTGCGGGTCCCAGAACAAGGATGCCCGGGGACAGTGCGGGTCCCGGGACAGGGACACCCGGGGCCGCGACCCCACTCACCGTGCGGGGACAGGCTGAGGGCAGCGGCGGCGGCGGCGCGGAGCGGGGCGGGAGGGGCGCGGAGAAGCTGCAGCATCAGCGCGGGGCAGCGCGGCGGGGCGCGGGTGGGTGCCCGGGTGGGTGCCCGGGTGGGTGCCCGGGTGGGTGAGCAGCCCAAACGGAGCAGGACGAGTGCGCAAAGCGCCAGCGCGGGCGCGGAACGCAGCGGTACCCGCATGGCTGCAGGGGCCGCCCGCAGCCTCCCTATTTGTACAGCGGCCCCGAGCACCGCCCCGGGCGGCCCCGGCAGCCCCCTCCCCACGGCCCCGGCCCCCTCCCGCCCTCCCTCCTCTCTTCTCCTCGTCCCTCTTCTCATCCCTGCTGGGCTGGTCCCCGTTACCGGCTGTCTCCGACGCTGCCCTGCCGAGGGGAGGGAGGGGAGGCCACCCTGGCACCCCTGTGCACGAGTGACCCCCAACACCACCCCCTCCAGCAATCCCGTCCTGCTCCTTAGAGAAGGGACCAGGCCTCGGGGTACCAGCGGGCATCATCCCTGTCACACCCCCAGGGCCGTCCAGGCAGGGGCTCTACCCTGCCTTGGGTTCCGCTTGTCCCAGTGCCAGCCGGAGTGGGACCAAGGAAGAGGGTGCTGGGCACCCTGCACCCCTCCTCATGGGGGCACTGGGTGCAGGACAGGTACCCCTGGGTGCAGGGGGGGGGATGCCAGCTCGGGTGGAGAATCCACCTCGGGGGAACCCGCTGCGCGTGGGGCAGGGGTGCTGCAGAGGGATACAATGGGTCAGCCCTTCTGCCATGAGCCTTCAGCGCAGCAGAGGTGCGAGTGTGGCCACGGGGACACATGGCCGGGTGTGACCCCCCCCCCCCCCCAGCACAGATGTTCCCGGCCCCCCCCAAGGTGTGAGGAGACGAGATGGGGGGTCCCCCGCCTCCGCTGGCCCTCCCGGCGAGAGGCTGTTGCAGGGCTGCAGGGGGGTGGCTGCCGAGGCGTCGCTCCCCCATTCCGTGGGGGAACCTGCTCAGCCCTCCCCGTGGGACCCCCTGGCGCGTGGCCGGGGTGGGAGGGGAGCCCATGGGTGCTGCTGGTGGCATCCCCCCCACCCCGCCGTGCACCGGCGGCCGGGAGCTGCTCCCGGGGTTTGCTTGGGTGACGCCACGGGAACATCAGAGTGACGTCACGGGACAGCAGGATGACGTCAAGGGGGGGGGGGTAGCAGGCTGACGTCACGTCGCCCCTCTCCACGCTGCCGTTCCCGGCAGCTGCCGGCAGGTGGCGCCGCTCCGCCGCCCTCCCTCCATTTGCGGTCCCCACCGGGAGCCATTGCCCCTTTAACGCGCGCAATCTCGCGAGAGCGCCGCGCGGGCGCCTTCTCGCGCGAGCAGGGCGGCGGGGGAAGATGGCGGCGGCGGCGGCGGCGGCGGCGGCGGCGGGGACGGGAGGGACGGGGACGCCGGCGGCCGTGCCCGGGGTTGGGGCTCCTGCGGCCGAGGGTGCGGAGCCCGCCCCGGACCCTCCTGCCGCGGAACCTCCGGCCCCGCCCGAGCCGGCGGCTACGGACGCCGAGACCGGGTACGGCCCCTCCCGCCCTCCCGCGGGCCCGAGCGCTGCCCGGGCACCGGGGCGGTACCGGGGGGGTTGTCCCGGCCCCTTCCCCCGGGATCCGGGTCGGTTTCCTGACGCAGCGGCACCGGGGTGCTCAGGGTGCCCGGCCCGTGCTGCCTGGGAGGGCCCAGGCCACCCTGTACCGCCCCAGGCCCACCCAGGCCACCCCAGTCCCTGCCGGGCCTGGCGGTCAGGCTGCCCTGCTCCATCCCCCCAGACCACCCCAGTCCCTGCCAGACCTGGCAGCCAGGCTGCCCCGCTTTCCCTCCCCCAACCAGCCCAGTCCCTGACAGCCAGGCTCCCCCGCTCCACCCCCCCCAGACCACCCCAGTCCCTGCCGGACCTGGCAGCCAGGCTGCCCCGCTCCACCTCCCCAGACCACCCCAGTCCCTG
>JANVCC010000267.1:1394963-1419424 GCA_025345505.1 Todiramphus chloris collaris | reverse complement strand
GCAGCCAGGCTGCCCCGCTCCACCTCCCCAGACCACCCCAGTCCCTGGCTGGTCCTGGGCCCCGGGCTGTGCCCTGCCGTGGTTATGCCAGGGCCGAGGTGGAAGCCCCTCTCTGGACTCCTTTCTGCTCTCGCAGGGGGGATGCCGCCCTGGTTGATGTCACCACAGCTCTGGAGACAGAGTCCGCCAACGGAAAGGACCCCCTGGTAGGTGGTTGCAGGCCGACGGGGCTTGCGGGGAGAGGCGCAGTGCGTGGGGGGGAGTTCAGTGGAGCTGGGACAGGTAGAGACCGGGGGAGCACCGGATGCTGCCCGCGCAGCCTCGGGATGCCACGATCTCCCCGTCCCCACAGCAGAGCCCGTGCGGGGATGCAGGACGTGGAAACTGGGGGTCGGTGCAGGCCAAGGTTGAGGCTTATCCTGCTCGCAGACTCCCTCTCCCTTCTCCAGGTTGGGTTTTCTTTCCCTTTCCTATCCGGGGATTCTCGTTTGGTGACAGCCTCGTGTCTGTGCAGGTGCCGGGAGCGGCGGGGGCTCGGGAGAGCCCTGGTGTAGGGCGTGCGTGGGGTGGGGAGAGGGCACGTGTAGGATCTGAACCCGTTCTGACAAGGGCGGCTTGCCATCCTGCTAGCTCCAGTTTCAGTTCTTCCCAGAATTGCTGTGGAAATCAAACCCTCACCCATCTGACTGGTTCTAGCTGACTGAACCCCCAGAGCAGCTCCAGCTCGCTCGCCTCAGCGCTCCCTGTTAGTGTGGGGAGGACAGCTATTCGCTCTGAACTCTCCTGCCTCAACAGGTTACTGCACAAAACTCCTTCCCTGATTCATTCTTTAAGCCAGTCCAAGTTTGCTGCTCTGCTCTGGTTGTAGGAAGCCACCGGCGACAACTCTGAGGTCTTGGATGCTCAGGCTGGCTCGGTGGACGAGGAGAACGGGCGGCAGCTGGGAGAGATAGAGCTGCAGTGTGGCATTTGCACCAAGTGGTTCACAGCAGACACGTTTGGCATCGATACCACGTACGGAACCGCTTGGTGCCGGGCACGAAACTTTGGGTGGCAAAAATGGATGTGTTTAGAGTGTAAATTCCCAAGGGACCAGGACCAGCCTGGGTCCTTGGACGCTTGGAATCTGGGGGCTGTTCCTGTCAGTGAGAAGTATCACAGAATGTTAAGGGTTGGAAGGGACCTTGAAAGATCATGGAGTCCAACCCCCCTGCCAGAGCGGGGTCACCCAGAGCAGGTCCCACAGGAACAGATCCAGGTGGGTCTGGAAAGGCTCCAGAGAAGGAGATTCCACAGCCTCTCTGGGCAGCCTGGGCCAGGGTCTGCCACCCTCACCCTGAAAAAGTTTCTCCTGCTGTTTCCATGGACCCTCCCCTGTTCCAGCTTGCACACCTTGCCCCGTGCCCTGTCAGTGGATGTCACTGAGAAGTAAATTCACCCTTCTGTCTAGGGCCTGTGTGGGCCTGACCTTAGACTTCTTAAAAACCTAACCTTTTTGGTTATATTCTGTCTCTAAAAAGTATTCCAGACTTCCAAATTAAAATTAATTGACTCAGCCAGAGCTCCTAGTCCAGAGCTTCTGGGCTTTTGTCTCTTTATTTTGCTGAATGAATTTCAGGAGTCCTCTATGCCACTGAGGTGACACTTGGCTTGCTTAGTGCTCTTCTCAAGAGCTTTCTGGCTTTCCTTGATGCCTGTGATAAATCTAATTTGATGAGAATATCACTGAACCCGTGAGGTGTTTTGGAGAGAGTAACCTGGAGTATTTAATTTCTTAACCTGACGTAGTAAAGAAGAATTAATTCCTTACCCTGCTGTGGTCGGTGTGTGGTGCACAGCAGAACTCACAGCCTGCTCTTCCCCAGGTCCTGTCTGCCCTTCATGACCAACTACAGTTTCCACTGCAACGTCTGCCACCACAGTGGGAACACCTACTTCTTAAGGAAACAAGCAAGTAAGTGTAAAAACAACGCTCCTGGAAATTCTGTGCAAGAGAATCCCCAGATAACCCTTCGTCTGCGGGGGGCACCGCAGAAACTTCCCGGAAACGATGAAAAAACAGCAACAAAACAAAAAAATAAATCCCATATTATCAGAAGCACATGCAGCTTTTTGTAGAATACATTCTGCTAGTGACTTAGCAGAGTGGTGGAAATCTGCCCAGCGAGGGCTGCTGGGCCGGGACGGAGCTCGCGGGGGTTTCGGTGCCGCGTTCAGCTGCCGCCATGTGTGTCCCATCGCCCGAGCCTCCCCAGGGAGGGGGCTCCTCCAGCTCTGCTGTGCTTTTGTTTCCCAGATCTCAAGGAAATGTGCCTTAGCGCGCTGGCCAACTTGACGTGGCAGTCGAGGACGCAGGACGAGCACCCGAAGACGATGTTTTCGAAAGATAAGGTTAGAAAAACCGTCGTGGCTTTGCGTAAGCTCTGAGTTCAGCGAGGAGCAGCTTCAAACAGATATTGTGGAGTCCTAGAATGGTTGGGTTGGGAGGGATCTCTGGAGATGATGGAGTCCAACCCCCTGCCAGAGCAGGGTCACCCAGGGCAGCCCACACAGGAACAGATCCAGGGGGGCTGGAAAGGCTCCAGAGAAGGAGACTCCACAACCTCTCTGGGCAGCCTGGACCAGGCTCTGCCACTCTCACAGTGAAGAAGTTTCTTCTCATGTTGAGGTGGAACTTTCTGTGTTTCACCTTGTGACCATCACCTCTCCTCCTATCCCAGGGCACCACTGACAAGAGCCTGGCCCCTTCTCCTTGACCCCCACCCTGCAGAGATTTGGAACCATAAGGTCCCCTCTCAGGCTTCTCTTCTCCAGGCTAAACAGCCCCAGGGCTCTCAGCCTTTCCTCCCCAGAGAGATGTTCCAGTCCCTGCACCATCTCTGCAGCTCTACATTGTCAGCGAAGCTTTCAGACCCACACCACCACAACTGTTTTATTCTGCTTTTCTTCTTTTTACAGGATATTATCCCATTTATTGACAAGTACTGGGAGTGCATGACAACGCGGCAGAGACCCGGGAAAATGACGTGGCCGAATAACATCGTCAAAACCATGGTGAGCCTTCCGGGTTAGACTGGAGGGAGGGGGATTCTGCACATCCCTGCGTGCTGAGGACTTGGAGCTGCGGGGCAGAGATTGTGATGCTCCCTGTGGAGCTGGTGTCAATACCAGATATCATCAGTGCTGTGACTGGAACGCTCGTTAATGACCCCGATGCGCTGGTGTGGTGCGTAACGTCAACGCCTCCTCTCTTCCAGTGTAAAGAGAGGGACGTCTTCTTGGTGAAAGAGCATCCGGACCCAGGGAGTAAAGACCCAGAAGAAGATTACCCCAAGTTTGGACTCGTAGATCAAGTACGGAGTTAGAGCTGGAAGGGAGGGGTGTGGTGGGGGTGGGGAGGAGGTGGTGGGGCTTCTGTTTCCTGGGGTCTCGTGCCCAAAGGAAGGAAGCTTGGCCAGGTCCCGGTCAGGCTGTGCCGTGCCAGGTGAGGTGAGCACACCCTGGGCAGGCTCAGAGGGGTAGATTTGACCGAGTTCACGCGTCACGGTTTTTTATCTCTTCCAGGATCTGGCCAATATCGGTCCTGCGTACGACAACCAGAAGCAGAACAACGCTGTGTCCACCAGCGGGAGCTTAAATGGCAAGTTGTGTCATCAGGTGGTGGTTGAGTCCTGGGGAGCTGTGTTTCCCCAGTCCTGCAGCGCGGGCGTGTCGGTTGAGGTGCTCCAGTTCAACTTCTCGCGTGGGCTGAGGTTGTGCTTACGTTCAGAACGCGTTCAGACAGCGTCTCCGAGCTTTTCTGTAGGGAGAAACTGGTTTTACCTTCTTGTGAAGGTTCAGCTTTTTCCTCGGGCCCACCAGCTAAATCAAGATGATTGCAAGTAAGCCGAGCTCATCCGTTTTTTGTTCATTTCTTTGGGGTTTTTTTTTTTCCATAATGGTTTTAATTTACTTGTATTGTTCAGATTTCCTGTTTCCCTCACTCTGAGACTTCAGAGTAGTCAGGAAAAGTCATTCCCTGTGACCACAGCTCGTGTTTGGCTGTGGGGGGGGATGATGAGGGCAGTGCTGGCAGCTCACTGAGGTCGCTCCTGCTGACCTTAGGCAGTGCTGCTCTGTGATAGCTGTCGTGGTTTAACCCCAGGTGGTGATGAAGCAGCAGAACAGGCCCAGGCAGCACCTAATGGGAGGGGTTTGGGGCTGTTTCAGACAAAGTTCTCCATTGCTGAGGCTGCGTTTCATGCACTGGTTGTTTTTTATTTCCCTTCTGGAAGACTGACAAACGTGTGGTGCCACTTCTGTTCTTACAGGTGGAGCCTCTCTGGGAGGTGAATATTTACCTTTCAGCTTCTAAACCTTAAGTATTGTTGTTTGCAAAGCTTTTTTTTTTTCTGTTCAATTACCGTAGAAGCTAAAGTCGATTAGAAATCAGAAGCGTGCCCTGGTGTGATTGCAATCATACTTTAATACAAAACAGTAATTTCGCTCTTTAATCTCTAGCAGTTAGAAGCCTTTAACAACCATATTCTGCCTCACCTGACTGGTTTAAAATACTGTTTTCACTCGTGCTTGTTTTTACTTTGTCTGATTTGACCCGATACTCTTGTAGCTTTAAATCTTAAAGCCTAAACAAGTGTTTGGATCTGTGAGCTGGTGCGATGCTGTGATTGATCGGGCAATGAAGCGGTGCCAAACTGGAGACCCTTGGTGTTTATCTGCCCCAAAACCAGCGCGTGCAGCCGCGATCACGTCAGGTCTGTGCAGAATATGCTGTTGATGGTGTCCCTTTGGTGGTCCGAGTCCCTTCCAGCATCCAGGGAATGCTGGTGATCTCAAAGCCGCTGTATCTTTAGTTCCAACACCGTAGGCGGTCCCTAAAGGTGTTTATCTACAGTACATAAAAAATCCAGCAGTTTTCCTTGTAAATCAACAGGGTTCTCCTTAAAAATAACAGACTGGTTAAACGCAGGCACAATTTAACGCGTTAAAGCATCAGATGAATTTGGTGGCGCTTGACACGAAGCTTTTTCTGTGCTCTGGTATTATTTATGAGTGAAAATTGGCCGTAGCCCTAGGAAGTGATGCGCTGCCCGGTCGTGGCACTGATCTGGGTGATACTGAAGAGAAACACCTCTGCTGCTTGTCGTTTTTCCTCACCTTAGGTGTGTTTTTGTTTTATAAATTTAATGTTAAGTGCTTATGGCTTACTGGTCTCAGAGTGTTTCTCCCAGTGTGCCCCTGGGATGATGACTTGGCTGAAAATCAGGCAGCGTGGGCTGTAGGTTGGCTTTTCTGCTACTTCTGCAGAAATGCATTCAAACTGTGACTGGAATCTCCATGAAAGCAAAACGACGACGCTTTTGAGGTGGACCCTGGCACCGCTGTCTGTAGATCTTTTGCGGGTAGAAAAGATTCCCAGTTCTCACCTCAAAAGCTTGGGCTGAGCTCATTTGGTTGGTAAATCTCACTGGGCTCCCACTCTCACCGTAGACTTCGTAAAGCAGACCAGAAGCTACACAAAAGTTCTGGGTTTTGCTGTGCTCACTTCCAGTAAAGTCTGTTCCACTTGGTAACGGTGGAAGGAGGCGCTTGAGCTCGTGAACTGGTTTGAATTTGGCCGCTTCTGCCCCTTCCTGCCGTGGAGATTCCGCGCTCACGGGCTCTCTCTGCGCGTCGGGTGGTTAATAGGCTGCGGTCTCCGTGCCCAGGGGGAATCGCCGCAGGAGGCAGCGGGAAGGGACGGGGAGCGAAGCGCAAGCAGCAGGATGGAGGGACCACGGGGACGGCCAAGAAAACCAGAAGGTAAGAGGGAAGGGGACGTGGTGGCGCGGTGAGGAGCGTCTGCGGCGAGGTGTTGTGCTCTGGGCTGGGGGACGCCTCGAGTTCCGATGCCTTATGCCGCCTCCCGTCCGTCTCGGCCCGCGGTAGGTCCCCGGGGAATCGCCCCGCAGCCCCACGGTGGTGTTGATGGGTCCCGTGCTAGAAATGAATTGAAACAGATGAGTGCTTTTCGAGGAGTACCTGCTCCTTTTGCACAGGCTCCTGTAAGCAAAGGGGGCACGAAGCCTCGAGCGCTGCTGGTGCAGCTCTCAGAGCTTGTCCTGGGTTGACTTGTGACTGAACCGCGGGCGCCGTCAGACGCCAACCTGGAGTTCTTGTGTTTCCAGCGACCCGTTGTTTTCTGCTCAGCGCTTGCCACCCCACGGTTACCCTCTGGAGCACCCCTTCAATAAAGACGGGTATCGTTACATCCTGGCCGAGCCTGACCCCCACGCGCCCGACCCGGAGAAGCTGGAGCTGGACTGTTGGGCAGGGAAGCCAATTCCTGGAGACCTCTACCGAGCCTGCCTGTACGAACGAGTCCTCCTCGCCCTGCACGACCGAGGTAGGAGGCTCGCTGAGCTCCCGGGGGCTGTGTAGCCAGCTCTCCTCCCCAGGGCCACGTTCTGGAATATCCCCACGGCACCGGACGGAATTGCTTTAAGAGGTGCAGATGTTACCTCCACCTCTGTCTGTCCGCTTGCCTTTTGACATCACCCCGCGTGAACTGCTCGTGTCGTCTTCTCTCATCTGCCGCAGCTCCTCAGCTAAAGATCTCGGACGACAGGCTGACCGTTGTCGGCGAGAAGGGCTACTCGATGGTCCGGGCCTCCCACGGCGTGCGGAAAGGCGCCTGGTACTTTGAGATATCCATGGACGAGATGCCTCCAGACACAGCGGCCAGGTTGGGCTGGTCACAGCCCTTAGGTAAATAACTTACCCGATCGTTCTTAGTGGTGGAGTTCAGCTTGGGCCTGTGTTTCTTTCCCTGGTAACCTAGAGCTGAGGGGAGGGGAGTGGTGCTCAGCTCGCCCGCTTCTTCACCGCCTTTCTCAAGGGGAAGCTCTCCCTGCAGGTGATGCAACCCACGCGGGTGGATCCTTTGTGCTGTTGCCCTCTTGGCCTCGCTCGACCCTGTAGTCGACGCTAGTCGTGTTTGTTAACCAAACATAATTAGTGCAAAACTTTGCACGGGACTCACCAAGCTGCTCCGGCTCTACCGGTGTGCTCATGGAGAACGTTGGTTTCCGCAGGGAACCTCCAGGCACCTCTGGGATACGACAAGTTCAGTTACTCCTGGCGCAGCAAAAAGGGAACGAAGTTTCACCAGTCGATAGGGAAACACTATTCCTCTGGCTACGGACAGGGGGACGTCCTGGGGTTTTACATCAGTCTTCCGGAAGACACCGAGACGGCCAAATCGCTGCCTGACACTTACAAAGATAAGGTGAGGCGTGGAGTTCACCAGCAGATTAAGCACTGAGCGGGTGGGTGTTTGGAAAGCAGGTTGTTGTAGCCTCACTTTAGCCCCCTGTGAGTGCATCCTGCCCACCCTGCCTCTGGTGCTTTGTAGAAGGCAGGTCCAGAGCGTTGAAAACAAAATGCCTGGAGGTTCTGCAAGGGGAAGCCTCTGCGTGTGATGTTGCCCACGTCTCCTCTCCCCACTCCTGGTTCTCAAATATATTGAGCTGTGTGAATTGCTCCTCGCGGGTGCTCGGACACCGCAGGCACTCCTGTCCCCGTGCAGGGCTCCTGCTGCGCCGCGGTGCGTCACCAAAGGTAACGACAGCTTCCGTGGCTTGCTTCTGAAGTGGTTGTTTCCTGATCTTTCAGGCTCTGATCAAATTCAAAAGCTACTTGTACTTTGAAGAGAAGGACTTTGTGGACAAAGCAGAGAAGAGCCTAAAGCAGGCACCTGGAAGCCAGGTAAGTTCAGTGCTGGGAGCTGAAGGATGTGGAGCCTCAAGAGAGGAGCCTCCGGAGGTGGCTTATCCCTATTAATAGCCCGTGTTTAATGAGCTCAGTGGAGGCTGATTGTTAGTTCTTTGGTTGAAAACAAATCACTTCTATTAAAGCAACAATAAATATGAAGCAAACCAGCTGCACCCTTTGCTTGCAGTGTTACTGCCCAGGTAAAGGGAGCGTGCGTTTAGCTGCCTTGCGAGGGTCCTGTTGTAGTTCAACAGGAGGGTCATGAAAGTTGGGAAAAATGGGAAAAAAAAAACCCAAGACCCCTTGTCTTTTTTTCTTTTCAGATAATATTTTTCAAGAATGGTGCCAGCCAAGGAATTGCCTTTAAAGACATCTTTGAAGGCGTTTATTTTCCTGCCATTTCGTTGTACAAAGGCTGCACGGTAGGTAACAGAGCTCCTCGGGCCAGGGGAGGAAAGCTGGGCAGTGGTGTGGTGAGGGGACTCTGGAGCAGCACTGCTGGTCGGGGTGTGATGGGACTTCAGCCAAACGCTGTCCTGTCATGCCAGGGAGGGCGGTTGGTGTGACCTTGCACTGGGTGCAGGGCTGCTCAGGAGCAGGAGGGGATGAGGACTCAAAACTAAAGCAGTTTACCTGGGTTTGGGTTTTTGTTTTTACTTTGTGTTGTTTTGTTTTTGTGTTTGGTTATTTTTTTTCCTTTGGCCCTACTGACACACGTGTCTTCCCCAGGTTTCTATAAACTTTGGGCCGTATTTCAAGTACCCACCTAGAGATATCACGTACCGTCCGGTGAGTTGTAACTGAAGCTCTTTACCCCCTGCACTGTCACGCCTCACAGGGTTTAAACACAAGGTGGTTGAGAGTTTGTAGGGGGGGGGGTGTGTGTTTGTGTGTGTTTGTGTGTGTTTGTGTGTGTTTGTGTGTGTTTGTGTGTGTTTGTGTGTGTTTGTGTGTTGATTTATACCAAGCCTGTCTCCATCCTCCTCCGTCTTTGTCCTTGGATAGTGTAGCCAAAAGGATTTATTTACAAGTATTTCAGCACAAATAGCCCAACAAATAACTCAGCTAAATTATAATTGAATAGTAGATGCTGTTTAATTCCTCTTGATGGATTATAAAGTCCCTGTTCTTGCCTCTTAAGGGCTGAAGTTTTCTTTAAGGCAATTTCCTCCCATCCCCAACTAACACTTTAAAGAGGAAACCAGTCCCTGGGCTGCTGCCATCCCCCAGGGCCGGCCACGCTCTGTCCCGAGCCCGCGTGTCCAGCCGCCCGCTCTCCCTTCCCCCTGCAGATGAGCGACATGGGCTGGGGAGCCGTCGTGGAGCACACGCTGGCAGACGTGCTCTACCACGTGGAGACAGAAGTGGACGGCAGACGGAGTCCGCCCTGGGAGCCGTAAGCGGGGCCGGCGGCACCTTCCCGACCAGGCCGGGGCCAGCAGCCAGTCCGGTGGTTTTATTGCAGAGGAACGGGCGGCACGGGCAGCGCCCGGCCCGCGGCGGGCAGGCCCTCCTGTATATTTGTTACCTGCCCTCCCCCTGCGCCGGAGCCCGAGCGAGCTCTAGGGTGTAGCGTGCGAGTTGCGGGCACCTTCTTGGCCTCTTCAAGTCGCTTCTCCGGGCTCGCTGCGGAAGAAGCCGGTGCTGGGCGGAGGGCACGGCTCCTGTGCCGCACTGGGGTTGTGGCAGTCGCTTGTTGGGTGCCAGCGGGCACGAGGTGGCCCTGCCTCTGCTCTGCCTACGCTGGCGGAAGCCGCTCGGCTGCGTTTGGCCGATGGCACGCAGCAGCTCCCAGCCTGCAGGCCGGGTGTTGTGACAAGGCTGCTGCACCTACGACTGAAATTTGGGCCTCTGTCCAAACTGGGCTTTTATTTTTATTTTATTCTTTTTTTTTTTTTTTTTTTCCCCCACACACACACACAAACTGGAAACCAGTTTAAAAATAAAAGCTTTAACTCTTACTATGGGAGTTTTTTTGGTCTTGTTACGACTGAGTTAAGCTCCAAGTAGCTACGCTTCTGCAGTCTCCTGCTCACTGCTGTGTGAGGCAGAGGCTCCTGCCAGGGACCGTCCCAGCAGAGCTCTCAGTGGATAAATAACTGGTGTCTGTACAGGAAAAATAAATTAGAGCAGCTCCAGGGGGGAGGAGGGAATAAAATCTTCAGGTAAGTGCTGCTTTGGTGTTTCGGGGGAAGGAGGGGAGTGAAACTTGAGGTTCTATCCTGTGCTTACCCCCCCTGAGCAGGTGCTGCTCCTGCCTTTGCTGGCAGGGGTCTGGGCCCTCCCTAACAGCCAATTAGCCAAGGCCTTTAATAGTAAACACCACTAATTAAAGCTTTATTTCTTTATTGAAGAGTAGTTAGTGCAGGAGGTTGCAGGGCCTGGCTGGGCCAGCACATGGCTGTTGAGCAAGTGCAGGACCAAAACTTGGAGGCCAAGTCCTGCCTTTGCTCCCCGCCCCCCCCCAGCACCAATTAGCTTCAATAAATAAATACCTTCATCTATAATTAGCTTCAATAAATAAAGCTTTCTTGATTGGAGCTATGTAGTAATTAGCAGAGTCTACCATTCAAGGCCTTGGCTAACAGGCTAACTGACGTGCCCTGGGAGAAGCTCGCCCACCCTCCCCCTGAACACATCCCTCCAGCCTCGGCCTGGGGTTGGGGGGTGGGTCAGCAGCTCACGGTCACCCCCCGGGCCAGGCGCTCCCGGAGGTGGTTGGCAAAGTCAACCTGTGTCTGGGACAGGACCTGGTTGATGATGGTCTTCGGCAGCCAGCCCTGGAGAGGAGCAGGGACAGCCCGTCAGCGGGATGTGCCTCGAAGGCGACTCCTGCCTGGCCGAGGGAATTCTGCTTCTCCGGGAAGGGGTGCAAAGCTTACCTTCAGGTCGATGCTGAGGAGCCACGTCAGCTTGGTTTGCGAGGGGCTGCCGGGCAGCGGGCGCAGGATCATACACGTGGGGCCGTTCTCGGCTCTGGAAGAGGGCGAGGACAGGGCGTTGGAGGGCAGCGCCTGACTTCACCTCCAACATCAGACACGCTGCATGAATTAGGGTTTTTTTTTTAGCAGTCCTTGCTCCCCAGCCAAATGCGCTCCCTCCGAGCCTACGCTAAAAGCCAGCACGTGCCCCTGACCCTCTCTGCACAGCCCGCGGGTGAACACGGGCACTCCTTACCTTACAAACCCGTCCTGCTCGGGCATGGCCCCGTATTTCGTGGCCATGCCGGCCAGGACGCAGGTGGAGCCGCGTCTCTTGGCGCAGCGGACGCTCACGAAGTCCCGCGGCCCGACGATGTTACCGGGGGGAGCAGCCGCCTTCTCGTGGGTGATCACCGTGTCCTTGCCGATCTTCTGGAGGATCTGGACAGGTTAGGAGGAGAAGGTTCACGTGAATTATTTACTGCCAACAGAGCTAAAACTGGCCTTGAGTGCCCTGCCCTCAAATGCACGCTCCCACCAAAAAAACTTGGTGTTTAGAGCGAGGAAAATGGCAAATGCCATTGTTAAAAGCCCAAAAAGAGAAAGTATTGCTCTTAATGCTTCTCTTATCCCAGACAAGCTGTGGAGGAGGAAAATGCACTGGGGCACTGTGGTATTTCCCCTCCCGTAACAGATTTACCAGCCTCTCCTGGGCACTAAAGAGCATTTCCTACCCAGGGAGCACCGGGGAGCTGCTCCAGCCCTGCTGCTGCAGCAGCACAATCACTGCAGAACAAAGCTTTTCTTCTGCAGCAGGCAGCAGACGAGAGAAAGTCGGGCTTCTCCACACCCATAGAAGGGGTGAAGAAGTCCCCGTGCTCCCCCTGTGATGGGCAAAGCCCTTCCCTGGCCCTTCCCCGGCCCTTCCCCAGCTGCTCAGAGCAGCCCCCGTGCGTGCGCATGAGCCCCTGAGCTCCGTCGGCTGCTTCGCTTCCTACCTTGACTTCCTGGACGTTGGGATTCCACTCTCCCATCTGCTCCATGTTGTCCACCAGCTCGCCGTACACCGCGTCCAGGGGCTTGTCCATCACCACCTCCAGCCGGAACACCTTGCCCACGTCTGGCAGCACCTTGCTCAGCACTTTGTCTCCGTTACCCTGGGGAGGGGAAAGGTGGAATTAACGCCACCGGGATTTGTCGGGGGACGGTGTCAGGCTTGCTGAGCAAAGCAGAGCACCTACCACCACCGTCTCCATCTTCCAGCCGTCCTGGTCCCCGAGGATGCTGAGGGATTTCTGGAGGGCTTCCTCTCCTTGCTTGATGTAAGACATTTCCATCTCGCTGAAGGGCTTCTCCTCCAGCCTGGAGCCTGCTCGGGACCGGAGCGAAGACCGAGTGAGGGCAGGAACGCCGCGGAGCCAACTAACAGAGCGTAGGCTTCATCTACTTCAAGCACGCTTCTCTGTGCCCAGATTCCCACCCCTTGCCTGCCTTCACCGGCTGTTCACCCACAGCACAGCCCACCCGTGAGCGTGTTTTCCTCCAACCCCTCTCCTGAGCCCTGGCCCGTGACGGTCAACACCCGGCAGAAAGGGGCAGCCCTCGGCTGCTGGTCACTTACTGAGCAAGGAGCTTCTCCTGCGGACCTGGTTGATCCACGCGCCGGGCCCCGGGCTGCGGCAGGCGAGTCTGCTCAGCTCCTGGCTGATGGCAACAGCAGCTTGTCTTCTCAGCCCTGCGAGCAGAGAGCGCGTCACTCCCCCGATACACCCGGCGTTGTTTTTCCCCGATGCAAACGCACGAGGTTGAGCGAGGCTCCTCTCGTGCCCTCGCTGGGGTCCCTGCCGGCTGCCATCGCACGATGCCGGGATAGAAGCTGCCCCGCGCAAACCCCGGCTTTGCTCCAGGTCTGAGCCAGGCAGAGTGCAGGGAGCAGAGGACGGGCGTAAAACCCAGCGAGGAGCGAGCACGGGGATGCCCAGGAGAGGCCGTGGAAATGGAGCGGGTGAGCACCAAACCCTCGCAGCCGGCGGGATCGTGACCTGCAGCCACCCCCTTCCCACCCCGCCAACAAGGCTGGGAGGTTGTGGAGACGCTAAACCCCCAAACCCAGAAAGCAACCCACCCCAGCGTGGGGAGAGCATCCCCGGACCCCCAGCCTCCTCCCACCCCTGCCAGCCCCCGGAGAGGGGCTGCCCCAGCCCGGCTCCTCACCGGTCATGTTGCGCAGGTGCCGGTAGGAGATGGCAGCGCAGAGCTTGGAGGTGGCGGGCAGCATCTCCGGATGCTCTGGATGGGGCCGTGGGCTGCGGGCTGGCGTCTCTGTGGCAAGGGCGGCTCTGCCCCGGCTCTCCGGGCTCTCGGCCTTAAGTACAGCAGCTGAAGGATGCTGGCTTGTCAGCAGGGAGATAAGAGCCATCACTTACGGCAGGGACCCGGGGGCCAAGGCCAGAGCTGGCTCCTCACGTATCTGCCGGGGGCCGGGGTGTCACCACGGGTGCATCCGGCCGGCAGATGTGCGCAGAGGGGGGGACGTGTGCCCGGGCACCAGGCTGGCACGATGGAGCCTGGCCAGCCCCGGCTGCAGGGCAGTGAGAGGAGGGCAGAGACTGAGGTGCAGCCTCCCTGCCCAGCTCGTACGGTGCCAGGGACAAACCCTGTGGCACATGGGCCTGGGGTCCAGGGCACAGCTGTCCCCGCATGGATGGTGAGCCATGGAGAACAGTTCTGCCAGGTACCATGGGTGATGGTGGGTAACAGGTCAAATCATTGAATTGTTTTAGCTGGAATCACAGAGCGTTAGGGATTGGAAGAGACCTTGAAAGACCATCAAGTCCAACCCCCCTGCCAGAGCAGGATCACCTAGAGCAGGTCCCATTCATGAGGTCACCCCTCAGCCTCCTGCAAGCCCCAAAGCCCCAGCTCCCCCAGCCTTTCCTCAGCAGGGAGATGTTCCACTCCCTTCAGCATCTCTGGGGCTCTGCGCTGGACTCTTTCCAGCAGTTCCCTCTCCTTCTGGAACTGAGGGGCCCAGAACTGGACACACTATTCCAGATGTGGCCTCACCAGGGCAGAGCAGAGAGGCAGGAGAACCTCTCTCCACCTCCTGACCACCCCCTTCTGACCCACCCCGGGATGCCATTGGCCTTCCTGGCCAATGAAGAGACCTTTAACACCACCAAGTCCACCCGTTGCCCCAGCGATGCCAGCTCACCCCTTCGTGCTTCTCGCACGTCACACGGACGTCGTTTCTGACGGCGCGGGGCCCTCCCTTTCACCCCGCAGAGCCCCGCGCTACCACAGCCCCCTTTTCAGCCCAGCCAGGGCCGCGTGTCAGGTGCATGGGGCTGGGTGTGAGGGGCAGCCCCTGGACCTCCCCCAGGGGCCGGTTTATCTGTGGCGGGCTGGGAGCGGTGGGCAGCGATAACGCTCAAGGATGAAATGACATTTCTGGGATGAGTTACAGCCCCGGAGAGCAGCACTCCCAAGAACCCGTGAATCCCCAGCTGCTTCCTTTGACGTCAGCCCCTGCACCCTGCTGGGGGGAGCCTGACCTTCCCTCCCCGCTGTTGCAACAACTTGGCCAAGGAGGAGGTCAACCGCTCGCTGCACGGGCGGCCCGGCCCTGGGGAACCCCTCGCCTCCCCCAGCCCACCCGCCGAGGCACCAGGAGACGATTCGGATCCTACCTGTCATCTGGGAACGGCCCCGGTGCTCCCCAGGATGGCTCTGCTCCATCCCGTGCGAGAAGAGAACAGCTCGTCTCGGTGATGTGCCACTGGATGGAGGTGCTGGTGGCACCAGGAGGATGCCCAAAGCTGCAACAGCCCTTTCCTGGCTGTTCCCTGGGGAATCCCCGCTGCAGCCGACGTGATTCCCGGGTCCCTGCTGCTGCTCTCCCCCAACCTGGGCTGCATCCTCCTGCTCCCCACGACCAGGGCTGCATTCTCCTGCTCCCTACGACCTGGGCTGCATCCTCCTGCTCCCCGTGACCTGGGCTGCATCCTCCTGCTCCCCACAACCAGGGCTGCATCCTCCTGCTCCCTACGACCTGGGCTGCATCCTCCTGCTCCCCACGACCAGTGCTGCATCCTGCTCCCTACGACCTGGGCTGCATCCCCCTGCTCCCCACGACCTGGGCTGCATCCCCCTGCTCCCCACAACCAGGGCTGCATCCTCCTGCTCCCCACGACCAGGGCTGCATCCTGCTCCCCACGACCAGGGCTGCATCCCCCTGCTCCCCACGACCTGGGCTGCATCCCCCTGCTCCCCGGACACCTGCACATGGCAGGGGGGGGGTGGGAACTGGCAGGGTTTGAAATCCCTGAGCCACTGCCAGCAGCTCCTGGCCCAGCAGCCTGGAGCTTGTGCCAATCACACGCTGACCACTGACAGGTCCGCAGCGCCCAGGGAGAGCGGGTGAGACCCTGGGCACCGTGTGGTCCCCCCCACAGCTCCCCTTGCCCTGGGGACAGGGTGGCAGAGACCCCCCAGCTGCCAACCAGCCAGGTCTGTTATTATCCCAGAGGGAGCTGCTCCCGGGCACGAGGCCTCGGCACAAGGACACGCTCTTGTTTGTGAGAAGAACCAAAACAGTTTGGGCAAAGCTGCTCCTGCGGCTCCGGGCTGGGGGGGGCTGAAGGGGCACAAGCCCCTCTGTGGCCCCCAGGAGGGGACACAGGGACACCCACACAGTGCCACATGCTCCGGGGAGTCCCCAAGGTGGCACTGGGATACCCCCAGCCTACTGGGAAGCTGCACTAAAAGGGCACCCAGAACCCCCAGAACCCTCACCGGCTCCTCAGCATCTCCTCTGGACACCCCTCAGGGGTCCCGTGCTGCCACCGTGCCACTGGGACACCCACTGTGCCCACTGAGCCTGTGAGTGAAGGGACAGCAGCGATCCCACAGCAGTGGGCACGGCATCAGGCATGGCACCGGGCACAGCACCAGGCACAGCCCCGGGGAGCAGCAGCAGCACCACAGGCATCAGGGATAGGATTTGGGTCCCAGCACCTACCTCATGCACCAGGAAGGCTCCTCTGCACCGGGGCAGGCAGGAGCCCGGAGGTGCTCCAGCACCAGCCCCCTGCCTGGGGCAGGATGAGGCCCCGGCCGTAGCTTGGACCTGCCTGGACCCACCCGGACCCTCGGCTGGTGATACCAAACCAGGTCCCGCTGATCTGGGGATGCTGGGGGCAAGGGGAGCGTGTGGCTGCATCCTGCACACCAGCCTGGGAAGATGGCACAGCCCCGCTCCGGGATGGGCACTCAGCACCCTCCCACCCACGTCCCATGGGGGCAGAGAGGAGGGAGAAAACACTGGGGGAGGTAAAACAGCTGAGAAAGCCCCTCCTGGGACCCTGACCCCCCCAAGCAACGCCCCCGTCCCCACGCAAAGTCACCAGGTGGCTCTGTTTGCAGCTTTTAGGTTAAAAATGTACATCCCGGAGCAAAACGTACAAATATTTACAGCTCTTTACAAATGTACAAACCCAGATCGAATGTAAACCAAAGGTGCCAGAGGCAGAGAGATTCATCGGGCCCAGAGGCACGGGGTGGGGGGCTCTGGTCACCCACAGCACAGCCCCCCACCCCCACGTGTGTTGCCCCATGAGCACCCACCCCACAGGTGCTGTGCCCTCCTGCCCCCCTCCAGCCCCAGGGCAAGGCAAGGGCACCCCGAGGCCACCCTGAGCTGTCCCCTAGGGATGGAGGGAGACCCCCCCCCCCAGCCACCTTCTGGAAAATTCCCTTCTCTGAGCCCAGTTCCCACTGCGGAGGCTGTTTCCTCCAGGGTGGGGGTTCTGTCGGGGTGACCTCATGGCTGGGGGGAGCTGGGAGGAGCTGGGGGTGCCCCCCAAACTCCAAGGCTGCCTTTGTTTCTATTTGGAGAGCGCAGATAAACCTGCAGCACCCCCCCCCCCCCCCGTCACCCGCAGAGGTCACGCACCGAGCTGGCGATAAGATAACGGGCTCAAACGCAGCAAAAATAGGTCCCTGCCCTGGCCCCTTGCCCTGGCAGCAGCTGAGGGCGATGTGGGGGGGGTATCCCCTTAGTGGGAGCCCCCAGAACCAGACTGGATGTGCCATGGGGGCTGGGGGAAAAGGGGGCCGGGGAGCTGCCAGGGTTGGGGTCGGGTCCCACTACCCCTCCACCAGCCCCAGCCCCTGCACAGCATCCCGCATCCCCGCTCTGCTCCGCCAGCATCCCCAGGGACCCCACTGCCAGATAACCCTGGGAGGGCATCGTGGGGCTGGGGGCTGCCCCCTGGGTGGCCAGAGGGGGGTCAGGATGGTGCTGGTGCCGTGGCCGGGGTTTGGCAAGAGGATTTGGCTGCGGAAGGGTGCAAGTTCACGGTGGCCGGGCTGGGGGGGCGGATGGTGGTGCCGATGGTGTAGTCGGCCGGCTGGAAGGGACAGACAGATGGCAGTGAGCCAGGGGGGGTCTTGGGGGACCCCCCAGGGCAACCCACTCGATGAAAAAATACCCCCCATCTCTTACGTGGCGTCGGAAGAGCCTCTGCAGAAGGCTGCGCTTGGGGGGCTCTGGCAGCTGCCTCCAGTCCAGGTCAGGAGAGCGGGTCCCGCCAGGTCCGAAGACGTTGAGGTCCTTGAAGCACTCGGTCTCGATCATCTGGGGGGGTCAGGTCACCGGGGGGGGTGGGCACAGGCAGCCCCAGCAGGGCCAGAGCAGGGCAAGACCCCCCCCGGTACCCTGGTACCTCGTTCTGCCAGGGGATGGAGACGCTGCCAGTGGCAAACTTGGCGTAGAAATCGTTGTCGGTTTGGTCCAGGTTGACGCCCTTCACCGTCGAGAACTGCTCGATGTCCAGCACGTCCTTGCAATACACGGCACGGGGCTGCGGGACCCAGGGAGCCGTTGGGGGTGGGGGGGGAGTGGGGCTCAGCCCCATCCCCGTGGGTGCCCGTCCCACCCCTGCCCCTTACATCCGGCACGAAGGAGGGCGTCATGATGCCAGCCTCCAGGCGCTTGAAGTTGATGGTCCTGAAGAAGGGATGACGCTTCACCTCGGCCGCGCCGTCAGCCCCACAGCCCAGCCGCTGCTTGGGATCCTTGGCCAGGAGCTGGGGACAGGGATGGGAGGTCGCAGCGGGGTGACGGAGCCCATCCTGGCCCCCAGGGAGACCGGCAGGTCCCATCTTCCCAGCTCACCATCTTGCAGATGGCCTGAGCGTCCTCACTGAACTTGTCCGAGTACGGCTCTTGGTCCTCCTGCACCCGCTTCTCCACCTCCTCCCGCTTCACCCGCTCCTTGCGGGCACGGAAGGGCGACTGGCCCTCGATCATCTCGTACACCAGGCAGCCCAGGCCCCACCAGTCGGGGCTGAAGGTGTAGCGCTCGTTGTTGATCACCTCCGGGGCTGAGAGGCACGGCCCCAAGCCCATCAGTGGCCAGGCCAGCCGTGGCATGGGGACCCCCAGGCTGGCACGGCCCCCACACTCACCCATGTAGCCAACTGTGCCCACGCGGCCACGGATGGTCTCACCATCGGGGATCTTGATAGCCAGACCCAGGTCGGAGATCCTGATGTGGCCTGGGGCAAGGGAGGAGGTTGAGGGCATCATCCCAGGGAAGGGTCACTCCACATCCCTGAGCATCCTGCCCAAACCACAGCCAGACACCCCTCCAGGAGCCCACAGAGACCCATCCCCAAAGCCAAGGGCACAGGCAGCACCAGACCCGGCAGCTCCCTCCTCACCATCATCATCCAGCAGGATGTTCTCCGGCTTCAGGTCCCTGTAGGGACAGGCGGACAGCTCAGCACAGGGCGGTCCTGCCCGGGCACCCCAGCGGCCCCCTGCCCACGCCACGCTCACCGGTAGACGATGCCCTCCTGGTGCAGGTGCTGGAGGCCACAGCAGATCTCCGCCGCGTAGAAGACCACGCGCTCGTCCTCGAAGCCGGGGTTGCCCATGTTGTAGATGTGGAACTTGAGGTCGCCGCCGTTCATGATGGTCAGCACCAGGCAGAGCGCGTCCTTCGTCTCGTAGGCGTACGCCAGGCTCACCTGCGCGCCCACCCCGGCCGTCAGCACGGGGGGTCCCCCCCCCCCAGCCCCCCCAGCCCCCCCAGGAGAGCGGGACACGCACCACGAACCGGCTGTTGACCTTCTCCAGGATCTGCTTCTCGTTCAGGGCCATCGCCTCCCCTTTCCGCTTCTTGATCCGCTTCTTCTCCAGCTTCTTGCAGGCGTACATCTTCCCCGTGGCCCGTACCTGGCAGGCACACACCTGGAGGGGGGGGGGGGACAGCGGCGGGGTGAGCCCCCACCAACCCATCACCCCACCCCAGCCTCCCCCCATGGCCGTACCTCTCCGAAACCGCCCTTGCCCAGGATCCGGTACTGTCGAAACGTGTCCTTGGTGACTGCCTGCCTGAAACGCACAGCCCTGGGCATGTCACCCCCCAGATCCTCCCCAGGACCCCCCAGATCCTCCCCAAGACCCCTCATCCCCCCCCCCCAGGAACCGCTGCTCACCTCTCCAGGTACTTCCACTGCAGGAACCGGTCAAAATACATGCTGTCCCGGTAGGCGGCGAAGGGGGCACCGCTCAGGTACTCGTGTAAGGGACTGCGGGGGCAGAGGGGACCCTCAGTGTCACCTGTACCCCCCCTGGACACCCATCCCTGGCAGGGCAGGGCACTCACCGCAGGCAGCTGCTGAAGAGGTCCTTGCAGGGGCTCTTCTGTAGCTCCTGCAGGCAGCGGCTGGCGTGGGGCTGGCCAATCTCGGGCAGGAATTCCAGGGACTGCTGAGGGGAGCGGGCAGATGCACACCCTCCCCCAGCTCCATCGCTCCCCCATCCCACCCTCCCCCAGCTCCATCGCTCCCCCATCCCACCCTCCCCCGGCTCCATCGCTCCCCCATCCCACCCGAGATGCCAGCTGGGCAGCGGGTGCCACTGCGATGCCTGCCAAGCAGGGATGCGGCTCCGTGGTCAGCAGGGGACCCCTTGTCACTGCCCCTGCTCCCACCCCATCCCCTGCTCACCTTGTCCTGCTCCGGCTGCCTGGGACCCGCGACTCACCTCCTGCTTGAGGAACCGGCGGATGATCTCTTCCCCCATCTCCTTCCGCTTCTCGTCCGGGGAGAGCTCGTAGTCTGCCTGGGATGCCCGGGGAGGGGAGCGTGTTGCAGACACAGCTCTGCCCTGTGCCCCCTGCCAAGCCCCCCCAGCCTCCCCAAATGAGGGACGTCTGCCCCAGCCACGGGGAGAGGGGCACGGACTGGGCAGTCACGACCGTCCGAGTCGTTGCACGTGGCTGTTCCCTCTTTGATACCATCTGGAATCTCCTGGTGCGTGGGAAACCTCACGGGTGGATCCTCCAGCAGCATTTCGAGCTTGCTGGGATGGAGAGTCCCCTGGCACGGCCCAGAGAGAACCCTGCGGCACACTGGGGCCACTGGAGCGTCCCCACGGCTCTCCCAGTACCGCGCCACGGCCACCACCCTGGGACTCACACTGCAAACCCGCCAAGGGGACCCAACAAATCCCCGACCGGCCCGATCCCAGGTGCCCAGCGGAGCCAGGCTGGTGGCATCCCGGGGGGATCCCTCACCACAGCGTCCAGGAAGCGGATGCAGCGCTGGAGCTCCGGCCGCGTCTCGCAGAACTGCCGGAAGAGCAGCCGGCCGATGGGCTGCTTCTGGCACAGGCTGCCGTAGTCCTGCTCTGCAAGGGAAGCCGCGACGTGCCACGGGACGTGCCATGGGATGAGCCACAGCCCCGTGCCCAGTGTGCCCGGGACCCGGTTCTGCCGGTTCCTGCTGCCCTCCCCGGCTCACCCAGGCCCTTCCGCAGCTCATCGCACTGGCTGATGTGCGGGAACCGGAGGATCTCCCTCCACTTCTTGCTCCTGCCTTTCCTCTTGCCACCACCTCCTGCAGCAGGGGAGAGGGAGAAGGAGTTGCACCAGCAGGACGGGCACCGCCGTGACAGGGGCAGCTGGGTGGCAGAGCCCCTGCCCGCTCCTGCAGAGCTGCCTGGTTTGGGGTTTCCCTCCATCTCACCGCTGCTGGTCCCCAAAACCCATCGCTCGCACCCCACCAGCACGGGGGCAGCTCCAAAGCCGTGTGGGAAAACGCGTCCTCAGCTCTGGAGGGGGCTCTGACCCCCAAGGCGACCCTCGTCCCCCACAGCCGAGGGGATCCCCACCCGGTCACGGCTCCCAGGGCAGGAATGGGATGCCCCTCGGCACCGTGTGGCACTGGGGGCAGCCGAGCCCGTCAGGTTCAGGCTTCGTCCCCCAGCAACTCCCCGTCTGGCTCCCTCCCGTAAAGATCTGGTGTCCTGATCCCCCACCGAGCCGCTCGCCTGGCACAGGGCTCTGCGGCAGCCAGGGCTCTGCGGCAGCCAGGGCTCTGCCTCCTCGGGGATGGGGACTCTTGGGGGACAAGCAAGGGGACGAGGGACGGCCCCGCAGCACCGGCCGGGTGGATGCTTGGCGCATGAAATCATCGTCTCTGCAGGGACCGGACATCAGCGTGGCGGCTGCGAGCGGGTGACCGGGCAGCACTGCCCGCCACCGGCCCCGGGGACACCGGGGATTGCCCGCGGGATAACGCGGTGCTGGGATCCGGCGCTCGGGCCGGGCAGAGCTTCCTGCCGGCATTGTCCGGCTTCCTCCGGCAGGAACAGCCTCAGCGGCCAGAGGACGCGGGGTCCGCGGGCACCCTGGCACCGGTGGCACCGGGTCCTGAGACATCACTGCCGTGTGCTCTGCTGGCACCTGTGGGCATCAAGCCCCGGCCCGTGTCCCTGTCCTTGCCTCAGCTTCCCAGAGCGGAGCCGGATCCCGGCAGCTGGCAGAGCCACTCCAAGAGGTGACAGCCCTTCCCGGCCTGGAGCAGGGCTCAGGCAGGGCAAGGGGCCGGACGCAGCCGCCCCCCACCAGCATGGACCCCTCAGTGCTGGGCAGCAGATGGGCACACCTTAAAGGCATCCAGTCCCTCTCCCACAGCATCCTCCCCAGGGTCAGGGCAGCTGGGAAAGGGGACGGGTCGGGAGCAGATGTGCTGGGGCATCCCGCCCACCGCTGCCTGCTCCATGCCCGGACAAACAGGAGCCGGGCAGGTGCCAGCAGGAAAGGTAAAACGAGCAACGGGCGCTCACCTCGCCCTGCTCCCCGAGGTGAACCCCAAGGGAACCCCTTGGCAACCTGGAAAGCTGCAGAAAGCAAAACAGAACTGTTCTGAGCAGACAGGAGCCCACACGCCAAAGAGCATGGCACGGCGTGGCACAGCATGGCACGGCAGGGAGGTGTGTTACACCAACACGGCAGCAGCCCAGTGGCAGTCCGGAGCACGTCCCCCCAGATCCCCATCAGCAGCTGGTGCGTGGTGAGATGGCACCAATGCCTGCTGAGCCACAAAGCCTCGCTCACTGCTGTTAACACCTCCATGCCCTGGCGCTCCTGGGTTTTATCCCGGGCACTGTGGCAGGCAGGGAAGCCCTTTCAGCTCCCTGAGCTCTAGGAGCCCGCGGGGACATCAGCTCTCCCATGAAAGCCCCAGTGGAGCTGGGCATGAAGCCCAGGGAGCGTGGCAGCCAGAGACCCGTGCGGACCTTGCTGGGTGAGCAGCCCCCAACACACCAGCATTTTTGGGGGGGGCAGAGCCCCTACAAGTGCAAAACGGGAAGGGTCACGAGGCTGACGTGAGGGTCCCTGCAGCAGAGCGAGCCCCTTCCAAGGGGGGTGCAGCTCGGGGAGCCCCTCAAACCGCAGAGACCCCAGCCCCATGCTGGCACCTCCTACACCCGAGTGCCAGGTCCGACAGTGCCCACAGCGCGGGACCGCTGCTGCCAACACCCCCAAAAGCATTGGGGGTGCAGGGCCCAGGCCGAGCCCCTGAGCACGCCCTGAGCACGGAGGACTTTGCCCACGGTGGCTCAGGGGTGCTGAGGCCGGACCTCGCCAAGCTCCTCACACCTCCCAGCATGAGGCCAGCCCGTGACCCCCAGGCGTGGGGACCCCCCCCAGCCGTGCCAGGGAGGGTCTCAGCAGCTTTGTTTCTCCCCACTGCTGCCAGGGAGGGAAGCGGCTGCCTGGCTGGGACCCAGCCCTCGTCCCGCTTCACTTCCCGGCTTCCGGCACCTCTCACGCCAACGTTAACCCGTTTGGCACCTGGGCAGCAGCTCCGGTTGGGACGAGGCTCTCGCTCAGGTGGGCGACCTCGCGTGTCCCAAGGGGCAGGAGCATCGCTGTGAACGCCCTGCTCCAAGCTCCCAACTCCGAACCTCTCCCTGCTTGGCGAGGGCACTGGCACCTCTCCGGCGCCTGCACCAGCCGCCCCCAACGCTGGAAGCGCCACGGTTGGGGTAAGAAAACCTTCAGGAGAGGGATTTCCAAAACACCCATGCCAAGCTGCCCCCTAAGCTGCCCCGTTGCCCCGCCAGGGCTGCACCGGCGGCTCCGGGCGCTGTTTGCTTTTCAGTCACGAAGGTTTCGCCACGAGGTTGATGGTTTTCCGAAGGAAACCAAAAGCAAACAAAGGCGCCTGCGCTCGCCCGGGAGCCCGTGCCAAGCCCCGCTGCTCTCGGAGGGACGCGGAAACCCTCAGCCTTTCACCCCCCCAGGCCTTGCCCCTGTCGCTGGCAGGGCTCAAACTGGGGTGGCACCACCAGCGCGCTGGCAAGGCCGTGCTTTGCCTGGCAGTGCCCGTTTCGCTCAGGCCTGCGCCGAGACTTCCTGGCACCAGCAAAGTTTTGCTCGGTCCATGCCAGGCACATCCTGCTGGCACAGACAGATGGACGGGCGGGCAGAGCGGCTCTGGGCTGACCCGAATCCTGAGCCCGGGGCGTCTGGGCACAAACGCTGTCGGGGAAACGGCGCCTACATCGCTTCTGAAATCCTCTGCCCCCGCGTCCCGGGGTCTGCGGGGTGCGTGGGGCAGACAGACGGACACGTCCCACAGCACCGGGGCGGCGTTTCCCTCCCGGGGGGGGGGCTCGGCGATGCCAACCGGGCTAAGTCCACTTGACCACCCACCACCCCGCACGGAGGGGGTCCCGGGGTGCCCACGGCAGGGGGTGCGGGGGGCGTCCCGGGCTGAGCGTGCCCGCCGGGCAGGGGCTGCGGGGGGACGATGCGTGGGGAGGGGAACCGGGATGCAGCGTGGGAACGGGGACCGGGATGGGGACTGAGGACCGGGAAGAGACCGGGACGAAGGGGTCTCGGTACCTTCGCGGGCCTTCAGCAGGACGGTGTTGGCCACGATGTTCTCCAGCTCCATGGCGGGGCGGGGGGAGGGGGGGGGAGAAGGCAGCGGAGCCCGGGCACCATCCCCGGCCCGGCGGCGCGGGGCGGTCCGGGCACCTCCCGCCGCAACCGCCGCCTCCGGGGCTGCGTCACCACCGTGACGTCACGGGCCGCCCCCTGGCGTCACGGGGCTTATGTAAGGGGCAGAGCCGCGCCCCCGGACCCCGCTCTCGGGGGGTACCCTCTGCCCGGGTCGGGCGGTACCGGCTCCGTGCAGCCCTGCGTGGGGCTGGGGGCGGGCAGCGACCCCAGGGCTCCCAGCAGCAGCCCGCAGCACAACCGCCATCCTCCTCCTCCTCACCCCCCCTGCCCAGCAAAGGGACCCCCGTCCCACCCTCCTGGGGGGGCTGAGGCCGGGACACCCCCCGACAGGGCAGCCCCCACCGGCATCTCTGCCTCAGACCACTCCCGATGCCCCCCCGAGCAACGGGGGCAGCAGAACAACCCAAGCCCAGAAGCCCTTTCCTCCCAGCGGAGATTTTCTCACCGGCTCCAGAAAAAA
>JANVCC010000267.1:1373847-1386018 GCA_025345505.1 Todiramphus chloris collaris | reverse complement strand
TTCCTTCCCCTGCCTCCTTCCTTCCCCAGGTTCGTTTCTGCCCCTGGTTGGTTTTCCTCTCCTCTCGCAGCCAGATTCCCCGAAGGGTCCGTTTGCGTTGCACATCCCCTCTCCCGCCCCGCAGTGTTTAACTGGATAAAAACCACGTAAACCGGTGAACGTGGTGAAGTTTTTTTACCTTCGTATCCAGTTCAAGGTGACATTTCTAGGCCGTGTGTTTTAACGGGGAGATCACCAGGGAAACGCTGCCGCCCTTGGCTGGTTTGCTGCTGGGGTGGCTGGTGAGCACTGGGCATCGCCGGGCTCCCGGTGCTGCTGAACTGGTCCCCTCGCCGCGTGGGGCTCGAGGGTCTGACCCCTGCCACCTCCCATCCCCTCCCTTCCCTTCCCAGGAAGGTGCCACGCAAGTGGTGGCACGTGTGCCATGGACCCATGTGGTGGAAAGGAACCGGGGCAGAGTGGGGGTGGGAAAGTGTCACTGGTCCCGCTGTGCCCCAGTCCGGTGCCTCGCTCTCCCCCGAGCTGTCACGGGGTGGTTTTATTGCAGCAATAGCTTTTTTTAGGGGCCATTGCACAAATCTGGCGTGAAGAGAAAGGCTTTGTGCTTTCCAAAGGGCTCGTCTGCGGTCCAGACATAACTGGTTTGTTTTAATCCTATGGGACGTGTAGGTTTGGTCGGGCTCTTTCAATAAATCCCGGCACGTAGGTGATAAAATCTCCATCCCCGAGAGAGCTCGCGGGCAAAAAAACGCTGTGCCCAAAGCTGCCGGGAGTGACCTGTGAGCTCCCGCCAGCCGGACCCCGAACAGGCCCCTCGGGTTAGACGGATGCCCACGCTCGGTACAGCCACCCCTGGCATCTCCCGGGGTAAATCCTCACAAGTGTCCTGGACACGCAGCCTCGTCGGCAGGCGAGTCCCCAAACCCCCAGCTCGCTGGCCTGAGCACCCCGCTCCTCGGGGCCCGGAACCGGTAGATCTCGTCCGCCCGCATCGTTTCTGGGCGCAGACCAAAGGGAACTTCCCTGGAGCGTTTTCCACCCGGGAGCCAGTGCCTGTGCCGAGGTGGTTCAGCCTCCCGAGAGCCGCTCGCTCCGAGGAGCTGGGCGCGTGTCTCTGAGCTCCGTGAGTCCCCCCCCCCGTTCCCTCCGTCCGGCCAGGGCTCTCCCCCCGTAACGCGCTGACGCAGCCGCGCTGACGGGGCAGCGGGGCCAAAGTGCACGGCAGGCGGATGTTCGTGGGTGCTGGCCCACAGAGAGCCACGTTAGAGCAGGAGAACCCTAAACTGGGGCGCATCGGCTCGGGGACGAAGGAACCTCCAGGGAAACGCTGCGGGAAGGGCCAGTCCCTTCTCCCCTGGGCTGGAGCAGAGCCCCTCTGCCCCGTGCTCGTGGCCCATCCATCACCTTTCCTCTGCTCTTTCCTCCTCCCCAGGCGATGGATTCCCCCTACACAAACGGAGCCTACAGCCCCCCGTACCCGCCGGCCCCCAGCTCTGCCCCGCACTACGCCGGCGTGCCGCAGGCACGGGGGTACTACAGCTCGGGACCCCTGCGGACCCCCTACCCCCCCGAGTCCACGGGTGTGTACCAGCCCCCAGCGCCTTCTCCCCACTGGAGCTACTCCCCGCCCGACGGCCCCGCTGAAGGGGCTTCCCTCCGGAGGCAGCAGGTTCCTGGCTACTCCCCACCGCAGGTAAGAGCCCGGGCACCGGCCAGAGCCCTTCCCAGCCCCAGTGTAGGTGTAGCTGCTGGACTGGGGGGTCCTGGGGCATGAGGAATTGTTTCACAGGCGAGCCAGCAGTGCCTCCCCTGAGGCTCCTGCCAGCTCTTGTACCTCGAGCAGCTTTGTCCTGCCTGGTTTTATTCGTAAAAATAATCGGTGGTTGCCCTGTTCTCCAGAGCCTCCAGGCTTGGGGTCAGCGGGGGTCGGGCAGCAACACCTGACCCCGCGGCTCTCCTGGGGCTGTCTGGAGGGAGCGGGGTTCCGAGGGTGACGCCTGTTCCTCTGTCTTCTTGCAGACCCCGGGAATGCCCATCCCGCAGTATCCGTACGGAGATGGCAACCCAGGGGCCACGGTGCAGGGGCCTTCGGCACAGCCCAGAGCCCTGGAGGAGCCCTGGGGTCCCCCCACGGTCTACGGGGTGCAGCCCCGCTACGCGTGGCCCGCCGCTCCCGCGCACGGGAACCCTTTCGCCTCCGAGTCGCACCCGCCCTGGGCTGGCAGCGGAGCTCCCGCCTGGGACCCAAAGGTAGGGTTGATGCTCCTCCCAACACGCGTCCGTGCTGGGTCCTGGCTGTTGAGAGACCTCCTGGAGGACACGGCTTGCCTCCAACCCTGCCTCCGATCCTGGGAATGGTCCCTTCTCTGAGCACAGTTGGTTTTAGGTAGAAACAAAGCAGCAGGGAGCCAGCAAATCTCCTGTTTGCAGACAGGAGCCCAAATTCCACCGCTGTCATTCCAGAAAGGTACTGGAGATACCAGGCGACCCAGGGCAGGTCTTGAGATGGGTCATTTGGTGGGGGTCTGTTCATCTCGGCTTTCTCTGGGTGTGATCAGGAGTCCAGTGACCCTCTGGCTGTCCTGCGTCCCTCTTTGGGACTCCTGTCAGGAACCGGCCCGCTTGGCAGGACACAAGGTGCCAGCCCGCGGGGATGGCATCCAACACGGGATGTCACCACAGTCTCCAGAATGCTGCCCAGGTCCCTGGCAGTGTCACACCTGACCCGCTCTGCCCCGTCCTCCCAGGCACGCACACCTCAGAGCAGCCACGGGTCACCTGCTGCCCAGTTCCCTCAGCCCTGCGAGACCAGAGGTTAAACCCCTGCCTTTCAGGGAAATGCACTTAAAAGGTTTTTGTTTTTTTTTTCCTCCTCCCGGCTGCAGGACGCTGCTTACGACAAACCCGAGCAAAGTGCAAACCACCCCGGCTACTACGCCGAGGTGAACCACCAGCACTCTGGGACAGTCGGTGACCGCAAGCCAGCCAAGGGCAAGCCCCCGGCCCCGCAGCCCAGGGTGCAGTACAGCGCGCAGCCCCGCATGTACGACGCTGCGTCCCGCAAGCTTCTGGGGGGCAGCCGGCAGGCTGGCTGCAAACCCGTCGAGCAGCCTCCGGTCAATCCTGCGGCCGTCCCGCCAGAGATCCAGAGAATCCTCCACGTCATGGGGGAGGCTGAACAGCTGGAGCAAGAGGTGGATGAATTTGTGGGGAAAAAGACAGATAAATTCTACCGGCTCCTGGAGGAGATGTTGACCAAGCTGCTGCTGGAACTGGATTCCATCGAGACTGGTGGCCAGGACACTGTTCGTCAGGCCAGGAAAGAGTCCGTCCACAGAATCCAGGCCATACTGGATAAACTGGAAAGAAAGGGGCTGTGAAAGAGCATCAGCCACAGCACGCAGCCCGCGGCTGAGGTTCCAAAGAGTTTTAGTTCTGTTAAATCTCAGCTCTGTCCGCTACGCAGTACCGACGGTGGAATAGCAATAAGCCCCGAGTTAAAAAACACGAAGCAAAGCAAAGCCACCCAAAAACCTCACCCCAGAGCTCAGCCCTGCCACGTGACACGGCGATGGACAAAGCGAGAGAGGTCTGAACTGTTCGTCCCAGGCTTCGGGAAGGCAGAACCACTGAGGCACTTACGTGTGGGGGTGGCCTCTGGGGAGGGGGGGCTGGGGGGCAGAGCTCTGCATCCTCTTCCTCAGCGGGAAGAAAAATCACTGTACAAAGCTCCCCAAGGCAGGTGGGTCTGCCGATGCCTCCTTCGAACACCCGTCGGCTGCAGTCACAGCGGCACGGCCACCTGCAGACGCGGTCGCGGCTCCGAGCTCGGCAGTCACCGTATTTTCAGCTTCAGCTTCCTCGCCACAAACCCCTGCGTGTCGCCGTGGGGTTCGGTTTGGCTTCAGAGCGCTCAAGGAGCCACGTGGAAATGCTGCGGACGGGAGCGGGCCGGCGGCTCGGGAGGGTTGTCGCGTTGTGCTGTTCCTGCTCCGTGCCCGGGAGCCCGTCCGTGGCATCCCCGTGGGCATGGGAAGGCAGCTGGGAAGTCTCAGCTCTGCCCCTGGAGAGGTCTGAGCAGGGGAACGGTGTCAGAGCAGAGCAGCCCGCAGCGGCAGGGTGTTTGGGAATGTTTTTCAGGTCCTTTGGGTAAAAACCCACTTCTGTCTGAGCAGTGAGGTCCTTGGCACGCTGTGGGGTTTTGTGCCCCCTGCGTGGCGCGGGGGGGAGAGCGGCTCAGCCGACTGGTACCCGTTGGGTTACAACACGTTCAGTGAATCATTACTGTGTGTGATGACATAATAAACCCTGCCAACTTTTCAATGTTATTTTGTAATGAAGATGTCTCGGAGGCTTTTTTTTTTTCTTTACAAAGAAGTGGTAGGAAGGTCGTGTTCCTTAGACCTGCCCGTAACCAAAACACCACTTTGCGTTTTGGGCTCGGCCCCAAGTCCAGGCCACGATCCGACCGTGTTTGTGCTCTCTAGGGAATTGCCTAAGAGCTCATTTCTGCTTCTGTTGCCACATTTGGGTTTTATTGGGTTGGCACGGCTGCAGAAACAAGGGTCTGGATCCCCCTCGTGCAGGACCTAGCCAAAGCCTGGCAGTTGTTGGGGCGAGACACGGTCCCAAGTCCAACTTCAGCAGAGAAAAGTGAAGCGGTTTAGCTCGTCAGTCCTCTCACCCCGTCCTGATCACAGGGTCTCCTCGACCCCTTTATACAACCACGCCAAGGATGGGCAGAGCTGCAGCTTTAGCCCTGCCCGCAGCCCCCGGTGCTGCCACGGGCTCTGTCTGGGCAGCTCTCCCTCCAGCACTGCTGGGATTCCACCACTTGAGTCAGGTGGCAGTGGGCAAACCGGGCACCGCGTTGGCCCCGCTGCTTTGCCGGGGACGTGGCAGGAGTGGCCGCGGACTCGTTGCTCACGGGTGCATCAGAAGCAGCAGGCAGCGGCCGGCCTCAGCCGGGCTGGAATCGGCACAGCTCCCCATGCTTTCATTTCTGCGCGCGTTTTCAGTCGCCAGAACCGCACCGGGAACAAAGGAGCATTGTTCACGGCATCCTGTCCGCTCCGAGCCTCGTTTCTCTGCCCTCGCAGTTGCCAGGGAAAAGCAGTAAGTAGGTCCCAGCCGTGCGAGGAGGAGTGTGGAGCAATCCCAGCGCCTCGGGAAGTCGGCAGCACTGCAATGCGGCCAAGCCCGGGGAGGAGGAAAAAAAAATCCGACCGCTTGGCTGCCGTGTCACCGATGCTCCGGGGACTGGGACAAAGGTTCCCGCTGTGCGGACGTGGAAAGAACGACACCTTTATCTGCTCCTAAGGAAAACTGGGAGCAGATAAAACCCCAGAGGAAGGAGGGAGGTGGTTTTTCCCTTGGTGGTTTTTGGTGCTGAACCTGCCAAGGTAACGTGTTCCTCTACAAGATTTCCTTTTCCGGAGTCCAAGCCCGTGTGGGAAGGACTTGGCAGGGGGCGGGTTATGAAAACCCCGAGTGAAAAGCAGGTGGGAGAACGTTGCTGAGCGATCTGGAGCAGCCCGGTAACCTTCCAGCAGGGCTGCTTATCTGAACTGCTCCGTGAGATGCCACGTGGCCTTTCCCCAGCCCTCGGACACAGGGCAGGGTTGGTTATGTGTTCGCCCCAGAGCTGACCAGGGGTCAGGGTGTTCTTTCCACACCACGGAAAACTCCCGCTGACGTGGGGAGTTTTCTCCCTCCCCGCCGTGTCCCCATCCAAGCAGGACCGAAGCGGGGCAGGCTCGGCCGGCGATGGGAAAGATTCCGCAGCAGAGGTGTGGGCAGGGGCTGCATCAGCCTGGGAGGGTTTGCAGCCGCTCGCTCTACAAGTGCAGAACTGAGGGGTTTCGTGGTTCTGGCCATTCTGTAGCTGCCGTGGTGCAGGTGAGGGCTGGGGGTGGTGGTTCCTGGTTTATCTCACGGCACCCACCCACAGCACAGAGCCCCAGATTAGGAAGCACATCGCACAAGATCATCTCTACAGAAACCAAACTCTTGTTCCAGGGGTGCCTGTCTCTTCTACACCATCAAAAGAGGGGTTCTCAACCTCCACTAAGGCAAAAGGGATGCGGAATGGTTGAAAAACAAGCATTAAACCAGAACCTCGTGGGTTCTGCTGCATCCTGCCCTATGCTCGAGTGTCGGTCAATGTGGGAGGTGACTGGCACGGTGGCCAGCGCTCCCCGGCCATGCTGGACCCACACCTCACCCCCTTCCCTCCCCCATCTGTCTCAGGGCTGTAGCGACCTGACCGAAGTCAGGAGCCAGGCCAGAGAGTCCTAATCAGCACCGGCATCTCCTGCCCGCGACAGCGCTTGGGCAGAGGGGCACTCGGGACATGCCAGCTGCGGGGGCTGCGCAGCCCTCCCGAGAGCTGTGCCTGCAGGCAGGGCTGCAGATGGGGATGCAGGCAGGGGGTGAAGATGGGGATGCAGGCAGGGGGTGAAGATGGGGGTGCAGGCAGGGGGTGCAGGCAGGGGGTGAAGATGGGGGTGCAGGCAGAGGGTACAGGCAGGGGTGCAGATGGGGTGCAGGCAGGGGATGCAGTCGGGGTGCATGCAGGGGATGCAGGCAGGGGATGCAGATGGGGTGCAGATGGGGATGCAGGCAGGGGATGAAGGCAGGGGATGCAGGCAGGGGATGCAGATGGGGATGCAGATGGGGTGCAGGCAGGGGATGAAGATGGGGTGCAGGCAGGGGATGCAGGCAGGGATGCAGATGGGGATGCAGGCAGGGGATGAAGATGGGGTGCACGCAGGGGATGCAGGCAGGGGATGCAGATGGGGTGCACGTAGGGGATGCAGTTGGGGTGCATGCAGGGGATGCAGGCGGGGGATGCAGATGGGGTGCAGGCAGGGGATGCATTCAGGGGATGCAGTCGGGGTGCACGCAGGGGATGCAGTCGGGGTGCACGCAGGGGATGCAGGCAGGGGATGCAGGCAGGGGATGCAGGCAGGGGATGCAGTCGGGGTGCAGGCAGGGGATGCAGTGACGCCCCGCTCCCTCCCCGCCCGCCGCCGCTGACGGAGCGCGGGGGGGCCGGTCCCGGCGGCAGCTCCGCCCCGCGCTGGGCGGTGACCGGGGCCGGGAGCGGGGCCTGCGCTGCGGCCAGGCCGGGAACGGAGGAGCCGCCGGAGGAGCCGCGGGAAGAGCAGCGGGGCCGGGCCGCAGCCAGCCCGGGTGCGGGGCTCCGCACCCACCGACACGCGTGTGCCCGAGAGGCTGCGGGGCGGGACGGGGCGGGGGGGAACCCACCTTGTCCGCACACCCCCCCCCCCTTCCCCCCAACCCCACGACCCCCCGGAGCCGCGGGAGACGAGGATCTGGGGAGAGCCTTTTCATTTTGAGCCGGAATTAGCGTTTCTGGGGGAGTCTGAACCCATCCTCCCGCAGGGACATCATGTCTACCCAGGAGCAGCCCCTGGCGCAGCCCCCCCGGCCCCCCGCGGACGGCGGGGACCCGGACCCCGCGGGCAGGTACGAGGCGGTCGTTCCGCACTGGTTTTACTGCAAGGTCACGGACAGCAGGGAGAGGTGGGTCCCCTTCAGCACCCAGGACTCGGAGCGGCTGGAAGAGGCGCACGGCTCAGGTAGGGTGAAAATCCCACCGGGGTGGGGGCTGACCCCGACGGGGACCGGGGACCAGGCTCCATCCAACCCCCCCATCCCCCCCAGGGCTGCTGCTTCCAGCTCCTGTCACTGCTACTTGTTAACTGCCCTTCGATTTTAAATAATAACCCGGCCCCTGCTCTTAAAAGCGCTGTAAGGAACTGGCCTGGTCAGGGCAGTGGGAGAGCATCAGGTGTGTGCTCAGGGGAAGCCTGACTGGGTATCGGGGGGGGAAATTCCCTGGACACGTCCATGGCTCCTGCCCAGGATGCACGGTTTTCCCTCGGGAACTTGAAATTGGGAGTCTTGTTGGCAATGTGCCTACTATTAGTGCTGTAACCACGTGAATAACTGAGCTGTTTGGATGCATCGAAGGGTCTGACCTCATTCATTTGATATCTGCTCTAAATTACATATAATCATACTGCAAAGCACCCTTCTGGTGCGGAGTGCTGGCAGGGTGGTGAAATTCTGCTGGGAGATCCCTCTGGTGTGGGCACGTGGCCCCCCGCCCGCGTGCCTGCTCCCGGAGGGGTCTGCTGGGAGCATCACCGCTTCCCACGAGACCCTCGTGGCGCCCAACGTCACCCCTCTGTGCCACCCACTGCCAGGACTGGGATTGAAGCTCCCTGGCTGCCAGCGGCCGTGGGCCGGGCACTGATCGATTGCCCAAGGGATGCGGGGCACGGATTGCCCAAGGGATGCGGGGCACGGGTTGCCCAAGGGTTGTTCCCATCCTCCCTCTCCCAGGAAGTTTCGGATTAGCGGCTGCGCTGCTGGCGCTCAGCACCACGGCCGAGCCGAGCACAGCCTGGCACAGGGAGCTCTGCCAGCAGCCTGCCCAGCAGGCAGACCCAAAAGGCTGCAGAATGAACCAAATTTGAAGCCTGTATTGGGATCTGTGCAGAATTCTCTGGTTTAGAGGGGAAAGGCTTAGAGAGGTGAGGACCTGCAGCTCCACCATGGAGCAGGGCACTTCCCAGGGCCACAAATACATCTTCTACCATCTAAGTGAGGTGGGAAGAGTCCCTGTAAGCCTGTGCCTGAACTAGGGAGGAAGATGCTTGTAGCTGAACGCCTTCGTCTTACCTCTTGCCTTGGGGGGACGTCCGACTTGGGGCATCTCTCCCGTGCTGTTCTCTGTGCACATCAGTGTCTGCTGCCGTTGCTCATACGTGTGCTGCCCGCAGAAGCTGCTCCAGTCTCGCCCCTCTGCTCTGGTGGAGTCAGAAACTTTCTGGTAGCATCCCCTTTCCTGGTCCTCTCGTGACTAATTCCAGGCCTTGGTCCCTGCAGGGAGAGACAAAGGAGATGTGGTTGTCCCGACGTCGGGGGGTAGGTACGACGTGCACCTGCGGAAGCGGCAGCGTGTCGCCGTGTACTGGGAGGAGGAGGTGTCCGAGGTGCGTCGCTGCACCTGGTTTTACAAGGGAGACAAGGACAACAAGTATATTCCCTACTCGGAGACCTTCAGCGAAGAGCTGGAGGTAAATTCGCCTTTCCTGGCAGCTCACCGCTGCTTCTCGTTGCCCAATCCTGGCCCTGATGTCCCAGACTCCACAGTGGGCAACCAGCTGGCACCAGCTGGTTAACAGAACTAAACTCCACCGCTGCCTTGCTCCCAGCCTGCTGGAGCTGGTGGCCTTCCCTTCCTCCTGCCCTCGTCCAGCCGTGGGGGCATCTGCCCCGTCTGCTGCCCCTTCCAGGGCCGGGTGCTCTGAGCGTGCCCTGAGGCTCTGGCAGCCCCGGCTGTTTTTCCCTGCCCTTGTCACTTCAGTTGGACTCTCCTCATGAGAATCCTCCTCACCCCTCGTAGTTTCACCCTGCGTCTTTGCAGTGGTCTGTCTTCTGCTGTCCCAAACCCCTGTTCTCAGCTGAGGTGGAAGAGCTGCTCCTCCTTAACAGGGGAGGCTTCTGGAAGCGCTTCAGCAGGTGGTTGCTACTCTGCTGACCCTGCTGCTCCTCCAGCCCGTCCTGGCCGATTCCTCCGTCTGTTTTGCAAAGTGTGTTGATAAGAGATTCCCTAAAACGGGTGGGGAAGGTCCCAGGCGGTTGAGTATTCATGGCAACACCTTCAGCTGGCTCACAGGGGCTGTTCTTTCCCTTAGGAAGCTTACAGGATTGCCGTGACCCTGGATGAGTGGAAGAAGAAACTGGAGTCCCCCAGCAGGGAAATCATCATCTTGCACAACCCGAAGGTGAGGGAGGCCTCGTGATCCCCGTGCTGAGCAGCGAGGACAGCTCTCTTCAGGGCCCGTCCTTACGCTCTGGCTTTGTGCTCTTTCTTCTAACCCTGTCTGCTGAGCGCTCGGGTCTGCCCGACGGGGTTCCCCGTGTCCCACCTTAGCCCGTTTTTTCAATGCCCCTCGTGCCAGCGCAGCTAAGCATCGTGGCTGGGCTCACCCAGTATCACCCACCAGCTCTCCTAGCCACATTTCTCCCCTGCTCAACCACGGTGCGCGGCGCAGGTTAATGACAGGCTCTTCTTGTTTACAAGCTGATGGTTCACTACCATCCGGTCGCCACCTCCGATGACTGGGGCTCCACTCCTACGGAACAAGGTCGACCTCGGACTGTGAAGAGAGGAGTGGAAAACATCGCTGCTGAGATCCCCAACGGTGAGCTCGCGACCCCCACGATCAGAGTTGTTCTGGTTGGAACTGACCTTCAAGATCAAGTCCAACCGTTAGCCCGGCAGTGCCAGGTCACTGCTAGATCCCTCCGACCACATCTGCCTCCCTCCCACCCATCCCAAGCTGCGGGCTCTGCTTTCTCAACGAGACAGAAGCTTCCGTGATCCTTTTCAATGAAGGACACCTCTGAAAACATTGTGCTGAAAGGAACGGGATGGCTTTCAGCACCTTTCCTAGCACCAGGGAGCCCGCAGCGGAGGCAGACACACGGGGAGCAGGCGCCGTGAGCTTCCAGCTCCAGCGCTCAGGCCAGAGCTGCTGACAGCACCACGGTGCCTGCAATTACCCCTGAGCTCTTGGCATGTGTGTGTTCATAGAGGAGGTGGGTTTAGGGACATGGATTTCTCACCTGCTTGCCCGTGGTGTTCTGGGGCACACGCTCTCCCTGGCTCTGCCCTCTCCCAGCTGTCCCTGTGCCCCCAGTCAGGCCTCAGGACTTGTCCCCGTGATGAGGACAGGCAGTTCCTCCCATCTCACCCCTTCATTTTCCACCCGTGCACGCCTTCAGGGGAGCACGTGTGCAAACTGAAGCGCGTGGGAAGTAGGGAACAAGACGTAACCCGGCCAGGTCCTACCTGAGAGGTGCAGCTGCGGTGGGGCAGGGTGGCTCAGCAAGGCAGGCTGGGCATGGGGCAGCTGGACCGAGTCCTCCTGGTCCTGCTCCCTCCTGTACTGACCGTGCCCCGTGGCTGGGGTGGGTGTGAAGGGTGAGGACCATCCATGATGAGCTGCCTCACCTTCCTCTGCGGTCCTGTCAGCCCGGATCCACCCCAGCTGAGTTTAGCAGGACAAACAGTTCGGAAACGTGAGGAAAAAAACCCCCTGGGTGCCAACCCAAGAGTTTGTTACCTGTCTGAGGTGATGGAAGGCTGGAGGAAGCTCCACTCTCGTGCCGAGGGTCAGTGACACCTCCTGCTCCAAGCTGTTTTTACCTCCTCAGGAGAGCCGCTGCAAATCGATCACCTGGTGTTCGTGGTGCACGGGATCGGCCCGGCCTGCGACATTCGCTTCAGGAGCATCGTCCAGTGCGGTAGGTGTGGAGCCGGGCCGGGTGCTCGAGCCTGTGAGCAGGGACCCCCGGGGACAGTGCCAAACGCTGCGTCCCCGCGGGGTGAGCGGCACCCCCGGCGCTGCCGACCCGCTCAGCCCTTCCGTCTGGAAGGGTTGGGGCAGCCGCTTGCCGTCGCTCTCCTCGGCTGCTGCTCAGAACAGCGAGTTTCCCAAAGAGGGTGCAGAATTGCCGAGGAACTGTCTCGACCTGCTGAACTGATCCGTGAACTGATCCGTCCACTGCTCCATGTTCATTTCTCTGGGTGAAGCTGAATGGGCAACACCCTCCTGGGGTGATTTTCTTGGAGTGATTTTCTCCGAGTCGTTCAGTTCTGTGGTGATCACTGAACTGCCTGGAAGCCCAACGTGAGAAAATACACTTCAGCTTTACTGCAGCTCATTCTATAACTGCTCTCAAGGCCGTTTGAAATGAAGGAAACAGGCTTCTCTCTCTCAGAACAGAGCAAGCTCCAGTTCCTCTCCTCCTCTGGCACTCTTCTTCTAGCATCTTAGCAACAGATGCCTTTCAGTTCCTCATCCTGACTGCTGCGTTAGGGCTCTGCCCCTGCAGAAGGGAGGCTCGTTCCAGCTGGGACAGCCCAACCCAGTAAAAACACGTGTAGGGAGCCTTCCCCGGATCTCATAGTTAAAGATTCAAGGTCTTAGGGTAGCAGCAGCAGCTTAAAGACCCTGGTGGGATTTTCCTTTATCTCATTAGGTGCTGTTGGTGCAGCAGGCTGGCCCTGCAGCCTGGGGGGTCTCGGTAACAGAGTCCGTGCTCTTTTCCAGTGAACGACTTCAGGAA
>JANVCC010000267.1:1324582-1369352 GCA_025345505.1 Todiramphus chloris collaris | reverse complement strand
AAAGGGATGGAGAATAAACCACCCCCCTGCAGCCACGCCAGGGGAAATGGTTTGTAACCACAACCAACCTGGCCCTCGAAGACGAGCTTTTAGTACCACAGTTCAGTATAAAAATTAAACACCTTTATTTGGCAAATTAGAAAAAGGAAATAAAATCAGGGCTAATTAATACAAACAACGACCGTGCTCATTTCCCCTTCCCTCTGGCCCACAGCCCACGGTTAAGGGCTCAGCCTCGTGCTCACTGCCCCCAGTTAGCAGGTGAGGGGACGGACTCAACCCCGGTGCCAGGAGCAGGTCCCACACTTCCCTTCCACACACGTTTCCCGGGAGCAGGGACAGGAGCAGCTCGGCTGGGCCCAGAGGGATGTGACCGATGGTGCTTCCCGCACGTCCCAAACGGGACGCACCAGCTTGTCCATTTCTTCCAGTCCTTGCTTCAGCACCGTTGCGAGCTGCTTCAGTGGGGCACCCACAATGCCAGCTATCGAAGTGACACGGGCCCCTGAGCACTTACCCGTGACACGGAGGAGGCCTGCTTGGCTTTCAGGTTCATCCCCATTTGAGTCACTTCTCACCAACCACGACCCCAGGTCCCCAAGGCCTTCCCCTGCCCCAGCACCGAGGGAGCGGCAGGATGGGTGCCGGCAGGACGGAGTCGGTCGCTACATGTCCAGGCAGAAGCTGGGAGCCGCCCGCTTCTCCTGGTGCGCTGGCTGCTGCCTGGATTTGTGCAGAACTGGTTTGTGGCACGAGGAGTCCATCAGGGGAGGGTAATACTGCCGGTAGCAGAGGTAGGCAAGCACGAAGCCCATGGCTGAGCCAACCAACACATCTGTGGGCAGGACCAGAGCAGAGTTAATGTCCCTTTGCCCTCCCAAGCGACACGATGGAGTTCTGCAGCCAGCTGCTCTTCAGCCTTCTCAGAGCTCAGCTGGATCAGCAACGGGACCCCCTGGCTCTATCCTTTCAGTGCTCCAAGATGGGGGCAGACTTTGGAGCAGGGCCTGTTGGGACAGGGGGGATGGTTTGAAACTCCAAGAGGGAGATTCAGACTGAAGAGAAGGAGAAATTGTTGGTGCTGAGGGTGGGGAGAGCCTGTGCCAGGCTGCCCAGAGAGGGGGTGGCTGCCCCATCCCTGGCACCATCCCCGGGGAGGTTGCCCGGGGCTCTGAGCACCCTGCTCTAGGTGCAGATGGCCCTGCTCCCTGCAGGGCACTGGGACCAGATGAGCTTGAAAGGTCCCTTCCCACCCAAACCAGCCTGGGATTCTAAGCTCAACACCAAAACTAAGAGAAAGGCATCACCATCTCACAGGAGGCGAGGAAAACCTCCACCAGATGAGCAATCACAACACCCCGGTTGCCGTCGCGGGCCCCGAACAGCTCTGTGGCCACACAGAACCCCCGGGCTCAGGGCACCCAGGCTCGCGGGCAGACGCTGACCCACCTTGCCAGTGGTGCTTGTAGTCGCAGGTGCGGGACACGGCGATGAGCGTGGCGAGGAAGAGCGGGAGGAGGAAGGCGCAGAGCCGCAGAGCCCGGCCCCCCTGGCCGGGAGTGAAGCTGCGCAGCTTCCCGGCTACGTAGAAGGCGGAGAAGGCGAGGCCGGCGAAGGCGACTGGAAGGGAACCGCGTCGCTCTCAGAACCAGCTCCGGGCTCTGCCCTGGGTCCTCAGCCAGACCTTGGCCCACCCCCCCGCTGCGGCGCAAGGGCTGCACGGGGACAACTGTCCTGGGCACGTGAGCCAAGGGAAGCATCAGCTCCAGAGCAATGGGGCAGCTGGCACCTCCTCCCAGGAGCTACAGACACCTTCGGGCTGCCCGGGGCAGGGCTGGAGTCCCCGCGATCCCCGGAGGGATTTCCAAGCCATGGAGATGTGGTGCTGAGGGCCAGGGGTCAGTGGTGCCCTGGCAGCGCTGGGGTTGGACTCTATGATCTTAAAGTTTCCAACCAAAACCATTCTGTGACTACGTTTTTCACCCTGTTGCTCTGCAGAGGGAAAGCTGAAGCCCCCAAACAGGCCAACGAACAGAGACAAAGCTGGAGGGTGAGTGAGAGCAAACCCAGGCTGCTCTGCCCACGGGCTTCTGCTCTCCACGGCTCTCCCCGGGGCTGCAGCGTGCAGGGCACGTGGGGCACTTACAGGAAGCGTGTCCGCTGGGGAAGCTCTTGCGTCCCTCGCTCACTACGCCAGGGTCACCCGTGCACAGCAGCTCCGCGTTCGCTTCTCCATCTGGGAAGCATCGATAGAAGAAGTCCGGCCGTGGCCTAGGGCAGAGAAGGAGGAGAAGAAGGCAGAGAGATCCTGGCACGGCGCTCAGCAGGCATCTGAGCACCCAGCCCCCTGCACGGCTCCCAGCCTTGTGCAAAGGGAGGGTGGCGAGACCCGGTCTCGTTGGGAAAACACGCTCCTCTCTCCAGGCTGAGCAAGTCCCACGTCAGCCTGTGACCCTTGCTCCTGCAGCTCTGCCACCGCGTCCCCGGAAGGAGCCCGCTTCTCACCTCCCCACCGCGAGCTTCAGGGCGTTTGTGAAAACCCCGTTGAGGGCAAGGGCAAGGCTGGCGGCTAGGAGAGAGCAGAGGGGCCACCTCAGCATCGGCCCCACCTCAACGGTGCGGCTTCGAGGCACGGTCAGCTCTGAAACTTCAGCTGGAGCCATGCAGCTCAGCTTTCCACACCCCCGGCACGAGCAAAGGGCTCATTTGGGAGCCCCCAGGACGGAGCCTCGGGGGCTGCAGGAGGAGCTCACCCAGGCAGGCTTCCCGCGTGTCTTCTCGGTCGGCCTTCATGAGCAGCCTCGCCAGGACGATGACCGACAAGGGGGACAGGCACGCGATGAGCTGCCGCAGAAGGAGACCGCTCGGTGTCAGCGGAGCGGGGTCAAGCACTCCCCTCACCCCGACACCTCTGCTCGCGGGGGCTGCAGCCGTCCTGCCCGACGCCCAGCAGCACCCCGTCCTCCCCCACACCCAGCAGCACCCCGTCCTCCCCCAGCGCCACCGACCCAGCCCCAGCTCTGCTTCTGGTGTTGGTAATTTGTATCGTAACCCCGACTGACCCTGGCGTGACGACTCCTGCTCATCGCCCAGCAGCAGCCCCTCACCTTAACAGCCGGACGCTGCCTGCACCGAGGCAGGAGGGAGCCACCAACCAAGCAGCAAAGCAAATAACGCAGTGCTCTAGAAATCCTCTCTCTGCATCCCACCCCTTCCCTCCTCTGAGGAAAACCCTGCACGTCCCCAAGCTCTCCAACAGCAGCTCTGGCTGCTTCAGGTCCCTCCTCTGCTCTCGTGGGCATCCCTTCTGTCCCCCCTGAGCACAAGGGGCAGCTCTTGGCCAGCATCACCCATGCTGCTCATCAGCAAAAAGCAAAAACCCACCCCGGGAGCTGCTGATTCAGGGGTACCAGTTTACCCCTCACAAGAGCTCAGCAGCCGGGGGTGCCACCCCGGCTCTCTGACGGGCTCCCAGGGCGCTGCCACCCGAGGTCTGGCTTTACACCACCAGATCCAAACGCTACACTGGGGTTCTGGCCCCTGAATGATGGGTGCCCACCTCTTGCAGAAAAACACGAGGGCTGTTTGCTCAAGAAAGCGGGTGCCCCAGCACCTACTTCAGAGGAGGAGCCAGCCCCTGGAACGGGCTGTTTGCCTGAACCCCCAGGCTTAGCTTTGCATTCCACACTTTTAGCAGACCCTAGAGAAAACGTTCTCAAAGTGACAATAAAGCTCTGTCAAAAACAGCTGCTTGCAAGCAGAACACTTTGCCTGACACGGAGAGACCCGCTAACCTCTGCGTAAGCGGGACGTGGAATGGACTGTGAACAACAGGGAAAAGCCCTCCCTAGTTTCTATAAACTTTGTTAAAATCCCCCCCAAAAAAGAGTGCCAGAGCCTAAAGGAGATAACAGAGCGGCAGCAAACACAGTCTGGTTTGCAAGGAGCAACCCAGCCCCGCAGCCGGCGGCTCCGCGTTAGAGAGGTGCTTTTATCCTCGGAGAAAACCCCGGGGAGGCGCAGCAGGGCACCGGGCTCACCAGCATGGGCACGGCGGGGACGCGGTCCGCCTCGATGTAGGGGTTCCTGTAGAGCCACATCTCCTCGGGCTGCACCACGCGCTGGAACGGCGGCAGGAACTCCATGATCCTGGGGAGAGAGGGAGAAAAAAAGAGAGATCTTAAAAATAAATGTATTAAAAAATAAAGATCTTAAAAAATAAAGATCTTAAAAAAGATGTATCTTAAAAAATAGGGGGGAAAAAGGAAAAAAGGGAAATGCATCAGGTTTTGGGGGGTTGGGTGACCCTGCAGCCCAGCTCCAGAGAGCACGGAGGGGGAGAAGCCCCGGGGTAGAGCCGGCCGGACTCACGCGAAGGCGGCCAAGAGCAGCCCCCGAACCCCAGCCTCCGCCGCCAGCTCCGCCGCCCGGCCCCGTATGCTCAACATGGCGATGGAGGCGGCCAGCCCGGGGCGGAGCGGAGGAGCCCGAGCCCGGCCCCATCCCTCCCGTCCTTCCCCACCCACCCACCCAACCAACCGGTTGACCGATGACGGAGGGAGGGGAAAAAAGAAGCCTTTGGTCGTTGGAACATTCAGAACGATTTATTGAATTCGACCTCAAGCAAAAAAGTTTCAAATCAGTGGAATGTCATTAAAAACCTTTCCAAATGAATCCTCACGGAAGCAAAAAAAAAAAAAAAAAAAAAACAAACCAAAACGGAAATCCAAAATAATTTGTAAAAAAAAAAAAAAAATAAAAAAAAGAGAAAAAAATAAAAAAGAACAACAAAAAAAAAAGGCAACATCTCAGTAAATATAATGTACAAAAATTATATGTTCCTACCATCACACACATTCAGTAAGAAGCTAAAATATTACAGGCAATTCTAGGTACGTTATAACTAGCCGACAGGAGCGAGCTATGTACAGGTTAACCAAGCTTTACAGGTTTCACACTATGCAGGAGAACATAGGCCGGACAACAAAACCCCCAAAATATCGTATATCTCAAAGTCTATGCGGCAAACATCAAGTCAGAATACAGTAATGCCCCAGTGGAACAGCGCCAGGGATAATTAACACCACTTCGTTAGTGTCGGGAGCTTCTAGGCAACCTCCGAAAACTCTTCACGATATCGACGTCGGTGAATATTGATGCTTCGCTATCAAAGACTCGAGTGGCTTCGGTAAAATAACCAGTTCACAGAATCTACAAAGTCCGTTACAGAGGAACAAAGGCTACGGAAAGAACGACTCTACAAAGGGCAGCGTCCGGGGACGGAACCCGCGGGCACCCCAGCGCCACCGTCGGACGGCACCCGCGGGCCGGGGGGGGGGGGGGGAAGGAGAAGCGACGCCAGAAATGGGGCTCGTCTCCATCACCGGGTTTTTCCTCCGGCCTCTTCACCCCTGGACGCGCTGGGGAAGGTCCACGCCGGCTGCCAGGAGGCTTGGAGAGGAGCGGGCTGAGCCTGCCCCCCAGCCCGGCGGGCAGTGCCACGCGAGAAAGGGCGAAGGAGCGAATGGCTTTGGCAAAGGCAAGCGCGACCTCCCTTGCTGCGAGCTCACATCGGTTACAGAAGTTCGCACGGATGGTCCAGCATCACAGCTCCCCTCTCTCCGGAGCGCCGAGGCAGCCCCTGGCAGGGCTGACACCCACCTGAGCCTGGCACTCAGGACACAACATGGTAGGAAACAGCTTTTTTTTATTTATTTTTTTAATATTTTTTTTTACCTTTTTAACTTTTTTCCCCCTTTTTTTTTTTTTTTTTTATTTTTTTTTTTTCAGTTTTGTTTTTCTTTTTCCCTCCTCAGAACGACACCGTGAGTACACCCAAAGTGTAGGAGTGTTATCGTCAAGTGCAAACGTGGTTTTGTTTCTTTTCTGCTACGCGAAGATAAACGGTGCGGCGGGGGAGGGATGGCTGCCGTCCCCCACGAACCGGGGATCCCTCCCGATCGGCACCGGGAGGGAAGGGACGCTTTCAATGCACTGTACACACACACACACACACACACATAAAAAAAACACCAGGAAAAGAGAAAAAGGGATGTATAAATAAAAAAAAAAGAACGACGTAAAAAAGGAAAGCTGTGTAAGGAACCGCAGAGCTTCAAGTACATTAAACCCTGAATTCAATGAGGCAGAGGTTTCCATGTTAAAGTGACTACTTCGTACCAGCGCTGGACATCCCCCTCCCACCCTCCTCCCCCTCCCCGCCCACACAGTTCTGTAAAGTTTCTATATATACAGATTTTTTCTGCTCACGTCTAGTAATTGTGTCTTTCCCGGTCCGTCCTGAAATCGATAGCAGTTTCGTGGAACGAAGGGCGAAAGCGAACGTTCCAGCCCCGTTACTCCCAGCGGATCCCCCGAGAGCCCGGTGCTGCCCGCAGAAGGTGGTTTGCCCACTGAATCCCCTTCCTGAGCCGCACACGCCGTCTACGCTCTAGTGACAGGAGCTGCGCGCTCGGCGTCGCCCCGAAGCTGCAGCCACCAACACCCAACACCCACGGCACCGTGCCGGGCGAGAGCTGCACAGAGGGGAGGGGAAAAAAAAAAAAGGGCTCCACCAACCAACCAAACCCCGTGAGATCCGCGGAGCCACGCGGGAGGAACGCACCGGGGTCGGGGGTTTGCCAGAAGCGAAGAAAAATAAGCAATAAAAAAAAAAAAAGACAGATAAAGTGGAAAGAAAAGGGGAAAAAGCCCCGACGGAGCGTTCCAGGCCAGGGAACAGCCCTGTCTCCAACCCCTGCTTTCAGATCCCAGCAGCTCTGTGGATTTCTGCCAGGCCTCAGCACGAGCTGACCCAACCATCCGGGATCCCTTCGCTCATCTGAGACCACACAAATTCAACTCAGCCGCCGAGCTGCCACCTCCCCCTCTGCCAACCGAACCGTGCTGCGGTCGCCCCCAAGACGTCCGCGCTCACGCCCTGCGTTTGGCATACAGAACCAAGCCCCTGCAGTTCTGGGTTTTTAATTCTCTCGGAACACTCAGGCTCGTTTAAAGATTCATTTTCTCTCCAATAGCCTGAGACCCAGCTCAGAATTGTCATTCCTACAAGCTTAGAAACCCATCTCCCATTTGAAGTCTGAGCCCGGCTGTTGACCCTTAGTAATCTTCTCTTTTTTTTTTTTTAAGGTGGGGAAAAAAACCCAACCCAAAACCAAACCACAAAAAGGAGCACCTGTAGGAAGTGTGGAAAGAAAGCAAACCAAGGGAGCAAGCAGCAGGGCGCCGGAGGAGCAGCATCCTCCGCGTTCCTGAGCCCCCCTGGACGTGTTCGGCGGCTCCCAGCGCGCCCGCCGAGGTCAGAACGCTCTGCCCTCCTCCTGGCAATCATCTGAGCGTTACCAAGCCTAATAAATAACAGAAAGCAAACACATCGGGCCCCGCAGACACCCCAGCAAGAGCTACGTTTGGAATTTCTGAAGAGGTTCAACACCTCCAGTAAGAGCTTAAAAAGAGACATTTATCACACAAAATGTTAAGAAAAATAAAATCCTTTTTGTACATTTTTCCTTTTTTTTTTCTTCTCCCCCCACTTTTTTTTTTCTTTTTTTGTAAAAAATACCAAAATATAGCACTGCTTTCAAGCAAGATTAGTGTTGCAGACGTTCACTGACCACAAGCTGAAGTGCTTTCGAGATCCCCATCTCCCCCTGCAGCACCAACTGACCCGGGAGGCCTCTGCAGTCACCCAGGACACCCCGGCTCTGCAGGGGTTCAGAAGAGGACCTGCCAGAGCAGCCACGCGGCACAGCAGCTGCTCAGAGAGACTGTAGTGTATTTGTCATTGCACAATTGCACACACCGAAAAAAATTCTACCCCCTACTCGTACGTAACTCTGAGGATGAGGAGGACGCTGGCCAGAGGCAAGACGTGCTCTGCAATCCCACCCGAACTTTCCCAGCCTGCTGCTTTCTTGCTCTGAGAAGCCACCACGCTCCTGTAGGTTTTCCAGAGACAACCTTCTTAATTCAAAGGCTGAATTTAGCCAGGTGCCAGCAACACATGATAGCCATTCTTGTCACCCAGGATGGTTTTCCATACTCATTAGCAAAAAAGCTCACCCGAAGTCAGCTAATGTTAGAGCACAAGTCAGAAGTACACTCGAACTACACCAGGGCAGGGGGGGATGCACAGTGCTTTGGAAGATGGTGGGCTAGGGGAGGAGGTTCACCTTCAGCCCGGGGAAACGCGTCCCCCCCCAGGCTCCTCGCAGAAGAAATGGCAGAGAATAGGTTTTGATGGGTTTTCTAAAGAAAATCCCGAGCAGAGCCTACCCGAGCCACTTCCAAAGCCTGGCTGAAGGAGCCTGTCTCTCTGCTGATGAACAGTAAACCGAGAGAGAACTGTCTCACGAGGCTGAAGCTGGCTGGGAATACGGCCCGTTGCCCAGACAGAAAATACCCTGATGACTGAAGACGGGCCGAGATGCTTCGTAGCTCCGTTAGCAATGAAGACTGAAGTCAGAAGATCCCGGCGAAACCAAATCTGAATGTTCACTCAAAACATGCACGCGGGTCAGATTCCTTCAGCTCGAACTTCCTGCGAAGCCAAGGGGAGCCAGGGAAGGCAGCGACAGGGACTGGCACCGACACAACCGCCCTAAGTCCGGCGAGGGCTCGGCAGGTGACAAATCTGATCCTCCGTCGGCAGAAGTCGCTGGCAGAGCTCCCCTGGCAGGATCCAGACGTCAGCTCAGTGCGCTGCGGTACCCGACCCGGGCCGGGGGGGGGCTCTCCTAACTGGGGAGGCTTTTGAAATGAGGTGGGAGAGAGAAATGATCAGCCGTGCCATTCAGCTCTCTCTGAATTCCCACCTGTCTGCCGACAGCGGCCACGGCGCTCGAGCAGGGAACCGCTGTTTCCTCCTCCCCAAGCAACGCCCGATCTCGAGCCACCAACGCCTCCCAAGAAGTGATACACCTGATTCCTCGCAGGAAAAGCTTTACAATAGTATTCAGAAGTTAACATGATTACGCGAACTACCTTCTCAAAATGCCTGCCAAGTACTGGAATAGAGGCATTTCAGGGCCACCTGATCTGAACCCCACATCTGTCTTTACGGCATCTCAACGGTACACTGAGTGGGGAGACTCTACTCATTCCGTAAACTAGACATAGAAGTAACGTTGGCTTTGCTCTTTTTGTTTTTCAAGAGACACGTTGAACGATCGAAACCAGATCTTCAACGCCCTTTAGAAATTAAATAAATAAATATGTTGCTATGCTTTGCTTTCTACACTCAAAGAACGTATTTCAAACGCAATATCCTGTTTGCGGCCAAAAGGTCTACGTTTCTCTTTGAAGGCCCAGACGTTCCCGGTTTCCAGCAGAAAGAGCTGCTGTAGCACACTCCAGGGTAAAAGAAAGACCGAACAACAAAACCCAAACACCACCGCCTGCTCCTGCTCGCTAAGATTAAATGGTCCCTCTCCCAGTTCACGCACGACGGCTCCGATGACAAAGACTGAACGTGTCATAGCAGTCTCTTCGACTTCGTCGCCTGTTTGCCCCTCTTCTTGTCGACCAAATTCACTCCTTCGCTTCTTCTCCGGGATTCTGTGGTTCCAATTTGCACTTTATCTTGCTCCAGTACTCGGGGGCCACAGGAGATTTGGGGTCGTGTGCGGAGCAGCAGAGACGGCCGTCCAGCGCCGATGCCACCAGGGCTCCCTTCTCGTGATCCTTACAGAACGAGTGGGGGCAAAACTCACAGAAGGAAACCGCGGGGTTGCTACAGACGTCGCACTGATGCCACGGACATTCCCACTTTCCTGCAGATGGGAGGAGAGAGAGGGAGACAGGAAGGTGAAATTAGCGCATTTTGGGGACAGCACTGCCCCTTAAACCCTTACTCTGCCGGGTAACTGTTCAGAGGAACGCAAAGAAAGCTCAGACAAATCAGCTCTCACTGCAGTTGTTACTTCTGCTTCTCAAGAGCTGTTACTTCTGCTTTTACAAGAACCTGACTGCTTGGTCACTTTGCAGTTTTAGGCCTCGCTCGGCTCACAATGTTTCTGCAGGGGTGACCAGAGCTTCGGAGGATTTCTGCGAGGTACGGAACAGCGGGTTCCAGCTCAGCCACCACCGTGCTGCAGGGTGAGCAGGGAGCCACGGGATTGCTCTTACCGAAAGGTGGTTGAGTCAGGTTAAGGCATAGGAGGTGGTACGCTTTGGGACAGTCCTTCTTGTCACACATGACTAGTTCTCCCCCATCTCCGCACTGGAAACAGTTGTCTTCGTGCATCTGCTTCTGTTCTGTTTTGATTTTCCGTTTCTTCTGCTTTAATTTTGCATTCTTCACCTTCTCTTCATTTGCCGTTGCAAACGCTGTCTGGCAGTGACACAAGATCACAGCACGCAGTCACTCACCTTGCATTACAACTGATTTAAGCCATTTGGGTTACTATTTGAATGAACTATGCTTAAATTAAATCCACTCAAAGGAGTTTTTTAACTTCTAAAATCCAGAAATATCTATAAAATATACAGAAAAGCCCATCCATGTGTATCTGAATTAAACCAGTTTGGTAATTCTTCCCCCTAGAGACAGCTGCACTGCAGTGCCAAACTGTACAATCTTCAGGCTTTCAAGGGTGGAAAGCATTAAATAGACTAAAGGAGGTAAATAAACCAAAACCCTCCCCTTGCCCTGCTCTCCCTGGGACTCTGGCTTTGGGAAGAGGAGCTCAATTTCCATCCACATACCTTGGGACGCACTCCCAGGAAACCACTGCAGTTTTCTGCTCCGCAGTGACATTCGGTCCTGCCATTGCCCAGACAATCCAGGTTATAATTAAATGTTAACTCCATTCCTGAAATGGAAAGAAAAACAATTCAGCCGCGTGGACACGGAGGAAACACGGGCTTGTGACAATGACAAGCAGTTGGCTCTTCACAGCCCGAGACCGAGCAGCAGTGTGTTTCCAAAGGGAAAGCACTGATGTCATAACCTCTGGAAGGAGGGAATTCTGCCCAGCTCTGAATAAACAGCAGCTGTACGATCACACAGACCCAGTTCAGACAACAAAGCAGGTAAAACCTTGACATGGAGAGATGATACCACCCCAGACAAACACTGGTGGAAGCACCACCACTGCGGAAAGCACTCGGATGACACGGAGCTGACATTGTACTTGGCAGCAAACCCTCTAAGTCGTTCTGACAGCAGCTTTCAGCTTCAAACTATTTCTAACCACAACATCTCTGCAAAAACTGGAACATAAATATTTGTCTCCAATGAACAACAAAGTCCCTATCAACGTCACTGCCAGTAAGTAACTTCAGAGGAAAAACCAGGGCCAAGTTAGGAACATTTCAGGACAGGAGTGGGGACAGCGTCTTCTTTACCTGCAGGAATATCACACAGAGCAAAGAGTCCGACCCTGATGTCACCGTTCACTGTCCACTTCTGTGTTTCACAGTTTGGGTTACAACTATGGTTCATAAACCGAGAGTAATTCCCCTTCGGGCCAGCATCTATTATCCGGTCCTTCAAACAGAGAGACAAGCAGATATTTAGTACTGGCATACAACAGGTTTCCTGCTGACAGGTGGCTGACAGCAAAAAACCACGCTTGTTTAAATCAGTCAAAAGTGCAGCCTTTACCTTCGTTACAGTTAACATATAAAAATTGGTGACGCTGTTCTCGTGCGCGCGTTTGATCCGCAGCCTGCACTCTTCTTCGTCGATCAGCTCGCCGACGTATTCATTCACAAATTCACCCTGAGGAGGCAAGGGAAAAAATAAGAGATCCATGTTTACTGCTTGTGGTGATGGTAACTGGAAGCAGCACATGAGTTTCCTCCATAAAAACATGCTCTGAGCATCACAAGAAGCACGGAGCTTTAAGCATCCAGCGGTCACGATGCGAAGGCGTGCACCAGTGGTTTGTGGTCTCAGCAACAAGGCCACTGAAAACACAAGGGCGCAGAGCCACGCTCTGATGCTGTGATTGCCAGCCCAGATTTGTCACTGCTCTGGAATCCTTTACACTTTCACCCTTTCTTTTGGGAAGGACAACAAGGCAATGTTCACAGACTCCTAAGGAAACAGGAATCATTACAGCGACCGGGATTTTCACTACCTGCTTCCCTTCTATCAGGGCTCTTCACAGTCAATAAACTCGGAACGTGTGCAGCAGCAAAGTTCCAATGACACACAGATTATGCAGAAATCGTAAACTCAAAACTTTAATCTCTAAAAATGCACATTTAAAAGTAGCCCTGCAGGCCAGCAGCCCGTTCCCAGCTACCTACGGGAACTGGGAGGTGACTGATGCCTGGACAAGGGAGTCAACACTCAGCACTCTGAGCATCCCTTTATCACTTTGTGACTGTGATTTGCTGCCTTGTGATGAGGATGAGGGGAAGATTAAAAAAAAAAAAAAAAAAAAGAGAGAGAGAGAGAGAAAAAAACCCAAACAGGTGACTTATTTTGCCAGCCCCCTAAGATTTCATCATCTTCAGTGGCCTTGTTTAGGGAAAGAAACCATCACTCAGCCTCCTTTTCCCTGGACTGTGCTCCCCCTTTCTGCCTGGCAGCAAGAACACAGGTGGATGCTCCTTCCCTCCACCGACAGAATCCACCCAACCCAGCGTTTAAAACCACAGCCTTTCTCCTTCCTAAGCCTACCTTTTTAATGCTCCTCTTTGTCCTGAGACCCCAGCCGCGCCGATCGGTTTTGATGATTTCGGCGTCGGGGTAGAGCCTCTTGGTGAAGCACTGGTTCTGGCAGCGCTCCCCGGCCGGGCAGACCTGGGGGTGGCACTCGTACTGCAGCATCCTGTTGAGGCACTCCGACTCCAGGCCGCAGGGGTTCTCATCCGACGGCTTGCAGTTACAGCGAGGGATCTCCGACAGGTCAGCCACCTGGATCTGCACCTTCCCTATCACCTTGTTGGACTGGAACAAAGGGGAGGAAGAACACGGGATGAAGGCAAGGCGCAAAGGGCACCGACTCGACAGCTTTGCTGGAGGCCAGTCATCATCTGACACAAGAAGGTGAGGAAATAAGGGTTACATCATTGTTTTTCCTTTAGACACTTTTAAAAGATCACGTGTCACAAGTATAGTTCCTGCAATTCAGTGGCAGACAAGCAGAGCATCAGGGAATTGTTTTCTTTGGCAGAGCCCTTTCAGCTCATGGAGTCCAACCCTTCCACCAGCACTGCCAGGGCACCACTGAGCCATGGCCCTCAGCACCACAGCTCCATGGGGGGCTTGGAAACCCCTCCAGGGGTCACGGGGACTCCACCACTGCCCTGGGCAGCCTGGGACAGCCCTGGACAGCCCTGCAGGGGCTGCAAGAAATTGTTCCTCAGCTCCAACCTAAACCTCCTCTGAGGCAACTTGAGGCTGGTTCCTCTTGTTCTGTCCCTTGTTCCTTGGGAGAAGACCCCAACCCCACCTCAGAACAGCCTGCCACTATACTGCTAACTGACACTGGTCAGAAGACAACAGCAAGCAATTTAAGCAAAGAACAGTACAGCTCATGGCTCCAGCCAGTACAGCATGAGTCTCTCGCCAGGAGGATTACTGGTTCAGGCACTCCAGGTTTATCAAGTACATCACTGGGATCTCTTCCAACGAAAACTAAAAACATTGAAGCAGCACCACCAAGTCCTACATGTCCAAAGTTGCTGGCAAGACCCAGACTCCAGAGCAGGGTGAGCAGCTGGTGTTGCTACTGAGGTCAGTGTGAACAGCGTTGAGCGAGCTGCACGTCAGCGCGTATCTAAGACACAAGGTGAGCTCGCAGCCAGCAAAATTCTGCCCTAAGTAAAACTGTTCTTCAACCATTACCTCTCTCTCACAACTGCTCTGCTAAAGAATCTTTCATGGTACTATGGCACAGAACAAGATTCTGGAAAAGAACAGCAGAATGATTGATTTGAATTTCCTTAAGCTGAAATTGTTGCAAATGCTGGTTTAAAAACACAACTTACTCAGGCACAGAACAGAAATAGGGAAAGAAAGAAGCCAACTCACTTTAATGTGTTTATAGGGTGGAGGTTTCCTGGAATTCCTTTCAATTTCTAATGCCTCTTTGCTTTCTCTTTGTGCTTTCAGCTCCTGGAAGCGCTTTGCCGCTTCTTCAAGTGCTGTGCAAAGGAGTTGAAAATAGAAAGCAATTAGCACAGGCTGCTGTTAATCAAATACACACATCTACAAAACAAAATAAATTCAATGTTTTAAAAGCTAGGAACAGAAGTCTATAAGCAAAAACACAAGCTAGAAATGAGTTACTGCAGCATACCATGAATCTATCATCAGGAACTTCTCAGTAGGTACTGAGGTCCTGAACAATGATCCCATGCAGCACAGCCCGAGCTCCATCTTAACATGTCCCAGCTTGAGGAAGGGCTGAACTTGCCCACAACAATACACAATGAGTAGGCACTTAAAGAAACATATTTTCATCCGCAGTCAAGGGATCTACATAATGTTTGCAGTTTTAAGTGAACACAGAACACTAGTCACATAATATTCCCATGCAGGTTAAGTGGTGATGGAGACACAAACACGTGGAATTTTTGTCATAAACCACTATAAACTTTGTTTGGTTTTACCTTTCTTGAAGGTCTTGTTAATACTAGTTTGCCCCTCAGCAAAGCTTTTATCTCCTTCAACATAAGGGAAAACTCTGCCCTGGTGTACCCAATAGTAGTCATGTGAACCAAAGAAAAATACTGGGAAGTCCCCGATATCATGTTTGAGGCCCTGTATGTTGAGAGGCACAGACCTGGGATTGCAGATCTCTGCTGGCCACCACCTGGAAAGCAGAATAAAACCAAAGAGAATGTTAAGTTCCCCGAAGCACAGGCTCAGCCTCTGCCTACCCATCGCTGCCTGGAAAAAGCAGGACTCAGTCTCAAGGGCGACGTTTGACACAAAGTTCTATTTCCAGTTCTTGGTTACAAAGACCGAGCTGCTCCGAGTTATTTTCCTGTAATTCTACAGCAGTTCCAAACAGACGAAGCAGGAAGAAACCGAAACAGTGAACTTGCCTGTAATTTCCAAGCTTGACCCAAACGATCTGCTTGTAACGCAGCTTCTTGCCAGCTTTACAGTCATTGCAATTCCAGCATCCTTCTGGCATTTCTATGTTGAGACACTCCGGGTGAAAGGAAGCTGGGCAGGACTCACAGCACAACAGCTTTCCACCTTTAAACAAAGAAACCCTGCTTGGTTTATAGAAGTAAGGATTTGCTTCCCCCGCTGCACAGCAATCGGCATTCCGTTTAAATCACCCATTCTACAGTCGCAGGAGGAGGGGATCGAGTCAGGCTGAACAATGTTGGTTAAAAAAGGCTGTGCAGTGCGCCCATCCGACGAGAGACAAAAAACCCCCCCCCAAGCAGCTGAGTATTTCTTTCTGAACCATGAGGTGAGCCGGCAGGAGAAGCGACGTTCCCGGAGGAAGCGCTGCTCCCTAAGCGGCGCCGCCAGCTTTCTGGCAATGGCCAAAATCTCGGGGTCGTTTTCTTTGCCGCCGGCCAAAACTACGAGAAACAACCCCGCTTCTTTCGAGCGGCCCTTTTCCAATCAACACTGCTGTGACTGAATCCCCCAGCAGCCAGTTAGTGTGCGTCACAGACCCCGCAGCCTATAGGTTGATCAATGCTTTTCTGTACACGACAAAAGGATTTGAACTCCACAAAAGCAGGTAAGGCACCGGTATGAGCACAGCACGATGCAGAATGAGACGCCCCACGAGTTATCCCCATCCCAAAAGTTCCTTTTGCACAAAGAAAACCTCAGTGCAGCCTTAACGTTAATTTCTGGAGGTTATGGTTAATTGGAGAGGGTCGTTTCGGCTGGAGGACGCGTGAAGCGTGGAGCATCCCAGCCGCCCTCCGCAGACAAAGCAGCTCATACTACGACTCGATACATTTCCCATATTGGAATATTTTATATATGGAAGTATATAAAATATCTACACATGTTTTTGTAGATCCGCGACTTAAAATAAACAAATGGATAAATAAATAAAGAAAGAAGGAGTTTTTGCCTCCCAGGAAGAAAATCTGGGAGAGACTCGAGAGGAAAGGGATTTTCCATCACGGCAGTGTGAATAGTAACTTTCAAGCGTTCATCAGAAAATCTTGTCCACCTATAGACTTTCAAAAAACACCCTTGCGTTGATTGCTGCATGTCACAATAAGCATTCCTTAAACAAATCAGTCGCATGACCAATTCTGTATTTCCTCTGCTGAAAACAGTCGAATCCAACCACATGGATTTTCCAGAGCTCCCCAAACCCATCACCAAATGTTAACTCTTAATATATATTTTAGCTTTGTTCTGCAAACGTTATTTCAGAGGAAATACAGACCCAGTGGAAGTTACTGAAACATTACCCAACATGGTTAAAAACGCCAAGAGATGCAAAAACCAAACAAAACCAAACACAAAAACTTCCAGTGCTAAGCAAGAAAAAAACCCCACCACTTTGCTCTCAGGATGCATTAGTAAGAGGTTGCTCAAGCTAAGCAGAGGGCTCAAAATAATTTTTGTTTCCAGGAATCACAGGAACTACTGAAAGCCATCAATCTAGCAACGTTCAAAAGGACCTAACTTGAGAAGGGTTAATTGGGCACCGTTTCTGAGCACTCTCGGGAAATCAAATTTCTGTGGGGAATAAAACAGGACAGCTGAGTATTTGAGACAGACGACAGTTACTCCCCGTGAGGTCCTCCGAGATGCCGCAGCACCACCCGCACCAGCACGAGATGCTCTGCTCTGCTCTCCTCTCTCCTGGCGTGCCGGGTGTTCTGCACGGGACGGAAAGCCCGGTCCAGCGACCCACTCCCCGGCTGGCAGGGCTGGAACGCCAGGCCCTGAGGGCTAAGGACACACCAGCAGCAAAACTCACTGCCTTCCCCCCTCGGACACCTCCGGATGGACCCCACACCCACCCTCGTCCAACCTGAAAAGTCCTTTTTTTTTTTTTTTTAAACTCTCAGGCTCTGCGTAAGCTGCCTAGATCTGGAGCAGAACATCCCCCCACCCCAGCCCGACCTCCTCCCTGTGTAGCATCAATTTAAGAGCTGTTTTGCCATCCTCCTGCTACTACTGAACTGCAACAGCATCGAGCTCTGTTTGCCTCCTCACAGCTTCCCTGAAGCCTCGGCCAGATACAAATATATTTAACCTCTTCCGAGGAGAATTTAGTGACAGCAATTATTTTAAGCCCTTTTGTAATTAAAAAAAAATAATAAAATAATAATTAAAAAATAAAAATAAATTGCCAACAACATGAACACAGGCTCACAATAATCAATGAGTGAAGTTTACTGGTAAGCAGCAAGTGATGCTCGACAAGCAGACATTTCTTGTTTGATTTCGAGAGAGAAATAATAGAAAAAAGCGAAAGTAAATTAAAGAGAAAGAAACTATTTTGGTTACCTTTCTCACATTTCTTTTTGGAAGCTGACGAAGGAGGAGGAATCATAGGTAATTTCATCAACTCAGCACGATTTGACTCATTCAGTAGGTAGTGGGACTTATAGGCATATGAACTGAACAGGGGGTCTGAATGATCCTGCACTACCAACCCTATACGAAACAAACAGAAAGAGATGAGTTGCAATGAAACTACCCATGATTCCATAAAGGAGAAAAATAAAATAAACCAAATGAACACCTCTAGTGCATATATGTGTGAATGAAAATAAATAAAATTTTAAAAAAAGAGATAAAATGAAGAAAAAGAAAAGGCTGACAGAAAGTCTCTTCACTAAGAAAGAGGTTATGCGTTGGAGAGACCGAACTCTGGAGAAACTGGTGATGAATAAGCTGCTTCTAAGTGGAATTCCAAAGGTGCTTTTTACCCTGAATCTGTGCGTTTTTAGAAAAGCACAAGAAAAGCAACGGAGTTTCAAGGCGTGCGACCCACCCTCCCCCCTGACTGAGGACACAAGCTGATGGGAAGAGCTGGGGGACGGCGGGCACTGCGCCCAAGGTCCCGCTGGGAGCCGGGGCTGCAGCCTGGAGAGCAGATGTTGTGCACAAGGACTCCCCATCCTGCTCGCTGCAAAGCTCTCCAAGATCTTATCTGCCAAGGTGTTCTGCCTTTGTAGGGGCGCTGGGAAAAAACAGCGAGGTGGGAGGTGTCAGGGATCCCACAAGGCTCCAGAGAGGAAAGAAGGGATGGAAGTGCTGCCCTAGGCTGTTTGTTCTTCAGCAGAGCTCGACCCACCTCCCTCCCCAGCTCCTCTGGGCAGCCAGGTGCTCTGCCCAGCTCCACGCCTTGGCATCACACCACGCTTGGCCTTTCTCTGTCTCTCCACCAAGAAGAGTTTCTCCCCACTGCTCCAGAGCCAGGCAGCCCAGGTGAGAGCCCCATGGCTACGAAGCAGTAGCATTTGGCCAGTAATTCATGGGAAGAGCAGAGCAACTGAGACCCAAAGAAGCAGGAAAGACGAGCTACCAAGAGAGTCCCCAATTCTGTCCCCTGTGGGACACACACAGAGCTGGGAGCTGCAGAGCAGCTTCTGAAACGGGGTGCCTAGAATCCTGCTGGAGGGAGAACAGCGTCAGCCTACCTGGAGAGCGCGTCCTCGGGAGGAGAGGCAAAACAAGTGCGACCTGCACGTGCAATTAGCTGAACTCTAATGTGCTTAATGAAGGGTATTTCAGGAAGAGAAGAAGTCTCGAGATACTCCATACTGCAGGTACCTCGGGATAAGCAAGTCTGTGTATTTTATAGATTGCCTCAAACCTACGTTTTCTCACTTCACTAAGGCTTTACCTCTAAATACAAAGTTTCTGCTTCTGCTATCAGTTAGAGCTAATTAAATAACTGTGCTCACATACAGATGCCCAAGTACATCTAAAGCATCGGGTTTTCTCTCTGAGCAGGTGCTCCCAGTGCTCCTGCCACAGATGCTGTCCTCACCTTATGCCCCTGATGCTGACCACATACGACTCGATTCAACCCACCCCGGGCAGTTTGCTAAACGTAAGCCTTGCCCAGTCTCTCTGGTGAAGCACACTGGCTCCTGATTCCAGCTACACCTAGTAGGAACAAACCCCACAGGTGTTCTCTAGAACAAGTACCTAGTTGCTGTAAAACACAGAGGATTTGGTCGGTGGTAGTGGTTTGTAACTTGCCACCTTCTCGTTACTTAGATTCAGTGACTAACGGAGGCTCAGTGAATACATAGGACAGGAAACTCCATCTGCTGGGGTTCAGAAGTTACTTATATTGCCAGGAGAAAACACAGATTTCTGCAGTTTCATCTCTGATGAAGCGAGTTTCAGGTATAAACAGAATTACTACAGCAATGCCAGATGAAAAAGAACAACAACAAACCAAACAAACCCTAAAAAAAAAAAAAAAAAGCTTGACAATTTTCTTCTGCAGCTCATTTATTTTTCAGGTCTGGATCTCCAGCAAGCATAAGGCTCCTTCACTGTAATTCAGCTGTGGAATTCTACTCCTAAATTCTGATTTCTGTGACATATATGCAGGCTGGATGCCAAGTAGCAGGTAATCCTTTTCATAAAGCTTTTAAATAGGTTCTTCCCGAGAGAAGGAGGAGGCCTCTGTTTTACACCTTCACGTCACAGAGCAAGCCAAAACTCGGAAAAAATATTCCCCATGGAGATTCCTCTCCACCCATATCTAACAAACTGCTGCAGACTGAGCACCTCAGTGGGTCCTTCTGTCATACTGGGATCTTAAGCCAGCTTCAGGCACCTGCAGTAGCTGGCTGCAACCTGAATCAAGTACAACTTCAAAGAAGTGTCCTCAGCTGCTTTGTATCACACCACTACAGCTTAGTAGTGGTTTGCAACTGGTAGAAAACAAGATATCCGGGCTAAGTCCAGAAGCCTGCCTTTGCTTTTCCTCGGTGTCTTAGCACAAACCTGGCTCCTGTAGCCGAGCTCGGCGACACTCGCCTCGCTGCGCTTCTCTGCCTACGACCCCGACCCACCCCGTGCTGGAGCAGAGCAGCAGGACGAGGTCTTGTCCCATCAATAGTCAGGGGCAGAGCACAGCCACCGCTGGCCCTCGCAGAGAGACGTTTCTAACCTGACATTCGAACCTTGGCAGATCCACAGGAACTTGTCTACCACAAACCTCTGGTGCCAGCCTGACTCTGGACAACGGAGATAAAAACATAAACCCAAAGTGCTGAAAACGCCATGGAACTGCTCTACTGACCACAGAAACTTTCTATTGCCTCAGCTCTAGCCCTAGAAAACAAACAGCTTCTTCCTGTGTGTTTAGGTTGGGCTTCCCGATGTCCCTCTGGGTTCGGTCGGTGATGTTGCAGGACAGGAATTCGCTTTCCCCAGAGTTCATACCTGCTGCAGAACTCCTGACAGAACCCATCTGCTACCTCACACGTGTCCAGTGAGCTCTGCTCCGGCTCCGTTTGGCTGGCCGGAGCTGTTAGGTGCAGTAACATCACCAACTGAAACTAAGCACAGCCCGTCCACGTGGCTACCTCAAATCAAAGAGCAGAGAGGCAGCTCCAGCATCAAAGCTGCAGCGCTGATGCGAAGAGAACGCAGTCCGACACAACGTTCTGAAATACCAGGGGAGATACTGACTCCTAACCCTGTCACCTCCATCCATCCGGGAGAACAATGCCAGCTTTGTGTTAGGAGACTAAAGCAACTGATGCACCGGAAGTTTTCGACCTGCTACCTGGCAGAAGAGCAGTGACTTAAGAGCCATGAGGTAACAAGTGACAAAAAGGAAAAAAAAAGGGGAAAAAAAAAAAGGGAAAAAAAAAAAAAGAAAAAAAAAAAAAAAAAAATAAAATTAAAAAGAACTTTAGCACATGGAAAAATCCCAACATGGAACCTGTTTTTACAGTATTGCAAATGTTTTCCTTTCCAAGTCCTCAAATGCAATGGTAGTTACAAAATTCAATGGAGTTTTCTAGTTCGTGAGTAAACCCTGCCTTTTAGTCTCCAAAATTCAAACAGTGCTAAGTTTGTGAGTGGGGAAAGAATCCCCTTCTGCTTCACAGACAGCAAGTAATAACCCAGCATCCGTTCTCAGCTTTGCAAGGGCTGGAACTGGGGGCTCAGCACCCACTTTTTCCTACTGGCAAAACAAGTAGGCTTCCTGAGAACCTATCGCTGCTTCTGAATATCAAACATTAGGGACCAAACCAGCAAGTGGAAGGCTCATGAGAACTGTTGACCAAAACAAAGAAGTAAATAAAATAAATCACAGGCAGCATTTAAATCCCAGAGAGCCCTAAAGGAGGAGATCTGTATGAAATACATTATTTTTCATCACTAAACTGCACAAGTGACCGCAGAGCTATAAAAGAGGGAGGGGAAAAAAACAAAGTGTGCTCACCTCTTGCACAAACGAAACAAAAGCCTACATTTACAGCTGATGAGGAGTGATTCCTTTTGGAATGGTTACTACAGATGAGAATGTGGGATGACACAAACAAGCTTCCTGCTGCAATACAGCCATCTCCTGAGTGATAGGCAATGGGGCATCTCAAACATCTCACCATGCGACCTGTTTAATATAAATGCAGAGAAATGCTCCATGTCACCCTGGGGTCAGGATTTGGCAGAAGACACCTCAGACAGATGCAAGGCTGGGCTTTATTCCACTCAGAGCACTCGGTTAAAAAGAAACATTTACATCTTTAAAGAAGAAGTTTCACAAAAGTTAACTCAACTTTCACTTTAAAACTCTTAAAGAAAATAAGACATGGTTTTAATCATTCTAGAGTCTACCTGTTTTAGTTAATTTCTAAGAGCATTATTTTTTGTCTTGAAAAATAATTGTTCTAAAGGCCACTACCAACTGTCTTTAAAAAAAAACCCAACAAAACAAAACCAAAACTTTCCTTGGGGGTTTCCACTACTAACCCTTGGCTTCCACTAAACCTTGCACAACATTTACACCACTTCCATTAAATCCAGCAATACCAAAGAGAAGTTAAGCACAGCAGATCCAGGTGTGCCTCACCAGAGGCCTCCAGCTGCTTCCCCACCCATGACAGACTTAATGACCTCATTAAGGAAACCCACACTTGTTCCTTGCTGCATTACCAAGGGCAGCATTCTATCCCTTGTTACTGTGATGATAGAATGGTAGGGGTTGGAAGAGAGCTCTTGGAGATCATCACATCCAACCCCCCTGCCAGAGCAGGGTCACCCAGGGCAGCCCACACAGGAACAGAGCCGGGGGGGCTGGAAAGGCTCCAGAGAAGGAGACTCCACAGCCTCTCTGGGCAGCCTGGCACAGGCTCTGGCACTCTCACAGGGAAGAAGTTTCTCCTCACGCTGAGGTGGAACTTCCTGTGTTCCAGTTTGTGACCATTGCCTCTCCTCCTATCCCAGGGCACCACTGACAAGAGCCTGGCCCCTTCTCTTTGACACCCACCCTGCAGAGATTTGGAAATATTAATTAGATCCCCTCTCAGGCTTCTCTTCTCCAGGCTAAACAGCCCCAGGGCTCTCAGCCTTTCCTCACAGGAGAGCTGTTCCAGTCCCTGCAGCTCTCCATTGGACTCCCTCTAGTACTTCCCTGTCCCTCTTGAACTGGGGAGCCCAGAACTGAACTCACTGCCACACCGGAGGGTCTCCGCTATCCGAAGCCAGCTCTGCTCTCACCTTTGCTGGCTTTATGAATGTCCTTGTCCATGGAGCAGGCCGTGCAGCAGTGCTGCGGGCAGCGAAACCCTCGCGACTCGAAGAGGGCGGTGGCAAACTTGCGGACGCAGCCCTCGTGGTAGAATTTACCGCAGGCGTTGACGGAGCAGCGCTTGACGTCCCGGCCCGGGAGCTTGCAGGAAAAGCACGTGTGTTCTCCTTGGGGAAGAAAGAATCAGGAAACCCAACTGTAACGGGCAATTCTTTGAGATATGGATGTTGTTTAAAAAAAAAACAAACCCTTGAGCGAACACCGGTTTGAGCAACAGGCTCCGTCCCTTCAAGCAGGTTAAGTTGGTTACTATAACCCACATAACAGTGTAGCTCCTGTTAATGTAGAAGTCCCTTATTCCCACTAAAACCCTAAGCAATTTATTACTTTTTTTCTTTCTTACCAGACACTTGTGAAGCGGAAAATAAGAATCTGGCCTCAGAGGTTAAAAAAGCCCCAAAGTAATAGAATACAAAGCCAAGGAGCTGAGCCCCTCGGATTGCTCCGAGCAGCACAGGGCTCCTCGGCCAAGCTGGAGACCCCTCCCCACCCTGCAGCCTCGCTCACCGTTTTTACACTCGGCGCAGATGAACTTCTCCTCGGGCATCGACTTCAGGCCCAGACACTCCATGTGAAAGACACTGCAGCACTCTCCCTCGCAGGGCACCAGAGCCTCGCCCGAGCTCTCGCAGATCTGGAGTGAGCAGACAGGCAGTCAGAGAACAGGGGGTACCCGACACGCTTACACGCACACAGCGACCAGACGTCCACGAAGGACAGCAACTGCCTCAAGTCTCTCCAGAGCTGGAGAGCTGGCTCGTGTCTCCGGGCTGAAGAGAACCCCGGCACTTTCTGCATCCTGCTCCCGTAACAGCACAAGCCTGGACACGGGGAACAGAGGCACTACAGCATCCACCTGGAGTCCTCCTGTTCTTAGGCACCCGAGGGGAGAGAGCAGCTTGCTCCCTTACTCCCAACCAGAAGAATCCAAGATTTTCTCTCCAAAACATTGGGAAATTCTCTCTCTGCCCTATCCTGAAAGGCCTTCTGCCACCTTCAAATGGAGCAGAAAATGGCACCTGCTTTTTGTACTTAGGCTAGCAGGGATGCCTTAGATACCACTTTCTAGCTTCAGAGCTTTCTTGCATGCAGGAGGGTTTATAAATCATTTCCAGAGCACGAAAACTCTTCAAAGCCTTGACATTTTATCTGAGATGTTGAATTATGAGTAGTGTAGTTGGAAAAGTCTGCCAGCTCAAGCTAACAATACATCTTTAGTATTCGTCTCTTCTCGCCACCGTCATTTACCTGACAAACCGTGTCTTTTTTACTGGTTCCAGTTCCTCTCCTGGACAGGCTGGAGTCTACCGACTGCACATCAGAAGCATCGGCATCGGCAGCAGCTGATGGGCTGTCTGAATGCTTTCCAAAGCTGCCCTACAAAGGAGAAATCCAAGGCACTCAAACAAGACGCTTCCCAAGGCCAAGCACGCGGTGAAAAAACCAAACCATTTCCATCGCCACCGATGAAAAGATCATTCAATATGTCAAGAGAGACAAAGCTCCTTGGAAGCTGCTGAGCTTCCCTAGACCGATACAAGTGCTGCCTTCTTGACAGATCTTTTCCCTGCGCAAGCAGAAAACCATAAAGATGTCTTACTTTTTTCAGACCTCCGAGTTTTACACCAAGGCACAGCAGCAACCCCCCCATCTCCCAAAGAACTGAACAACCTTCCAAGGAGCAAACCCAGTCAGTGACCTGAGCTGGAGTTTGGCCAAACAAAGGAGCAGGAATATTGGTAAAGGAAGATTGGGTCTTTTTTTTTTTTTCTATATATCAACACAATGGAGGGGATTAGAAAGAAAGAGACCAGGCATTCTCTTGTTAGACATAAAAGGCATGAAATCAGTAGGAAATACTGCATTCACACACTCAGCAACACGCAACTGAGAAGTGCATTTTGCTGACAGGTTAAATGAAGCAGTCCCTGGGAGAAGCAAGGTGGTGGTACCTGGAGGTCGTTAAGTCCTCTCGAATCCGAGTCAGAGGTGTCTCTGTAAGCCGAGCTGGTCAGCTCCACGTCCGTGGAGGCGCGACTCCTTTTCTTCAAGGGTTTACAAGAATCTGAAATCTCGCTGGCCCCTTAACACAACACACTACAGTTAGCTTGAAACGCGTCCCCGGCTTTCTGCTTAAAATCAATACAAGGAAAAAAGGTGAGGTGGCCTGGAACTGCACTTTATTTGCCAGCCTCAATTTCCAGTGGGCGATTTTGACACTAGTTCCTCTCTTGAAAAGCTCATTAACTGAGAGGACCTTCTGCCAGAGGTCTGAACATGCTGACATAGAAGAAGAAGCTACTGAATGGTCCGAGATGGGGGATAAACCCTCAGATTACCCCTTCACCCTCTAGTTTTACAATATAGCTAAGCAAAGACTTGTTTTTAAGGAAGGCTTTACAAACAAACAAACGCTATCTTTCCAACTAGCAGCACACAGAAAAACAAACCGACGACAACAACAACCCCTAACCCATCAAACCCTCACAAGAGAAATTAACAACCCCTAACCCATCAAAGCCTCACAAGAGAAATTAAGATCAGCATCTATCACGTTCACCACCAGAAAGCACCAAGTCCTCTGCAGCCCACACAGAACAAAACCCTTGCCGGAGCGTGGCGAGCCGGGAAGTTTTAACACCGCTTATTTTCACGTGGAGCTCACCTTTCTGCAATCCCGTCTTCACTGCTGTCAGGGGAACCATTTCAACCTGTTTGAATAGGAAAACCCACAGTTAAAACCAGAGGAATTTTTCTCCCTAGTATTAAAAAGAAAACATTCAAGTTTAAGCGGTTAGCATCTCTGCACTCAGAGGCAGTCTGCCCTCCCCTCCTCAGCGCCAGCCTCCGTGTCCTGCGGGTTCAATCCTACAGCTGCCTACGCTGACGGCCGGGAGAGAAGGCAGCCAGGTCCTGTCCATCGCTCCCTTTGGCCGGGAAGCCGAGAGGGAAGCTTTAGCCGTGTCCATCGGGCAGGAGCGGGGTTCGTTTGGGCGGCCGGCCCTGACGCTTTCGTAACCCCTCACCTGTGCAAGCAGGAGACCCCCATAGCAGGTCTGACACCGGGTCGGCGAGGCGCTTATCGCGACGCCGTTAAGGGCTCTCCGCCGTCCCGCGCTCCCGAGCTCCGGGGACGGCCGAGCTCCCTGTACAGAGCCCTGCAAGGCGCCCGCCGCGGCCACGCCGAACCCCACGCAGCGTGGCTGGCAGGGCTCTACGCGGCGTGGGAGGGCTTTACACGGCGTTGCAGGGCTCTACACAGCGTTGCAGGGCTCTACACAGCGGGAGACTCAACGGCAGCACGCACTTAAGCGGACAAGCTTACAACAAGTTTACAACCTGGCAAAAGAGCTTCGAGTTCTTGGTCCTACAGCGGGAGGGGTAAGTTTAGAAACTGCTCTGCCAAGGTGAGACGTGAGAATTTGTATAATAACTACAGGTGAAAGCTGGTGCCTAAAGTCCTGGTCTTTACGGTTAAGAATTACAAGTTATTCCTTTACAATGCGGTTACATATGCATGTAGAAACACATTTAGTAAATATTTAAGGATTATTCTCTAATTTTTTTAAAAAATATTTTATTTTGTTGTACAATAGGTAAAAACATACAATAGAAGGATTTGTATAGGATACATTTCGTAATACAAATATAAAATCTAAACAATCACTTTTATTTCTCCACTAGTCACTGTAACAGTAGCATCAACATTTTGCTTTTCCCATTAATTGTACTCGTTCCAGTTATAATTTTATACCAAGTTGTTGCAGACTAATTTGGGAATCAGTTGCAAGAAAACTTGACTTTGGGTAACAAATATTGTTGCATAATTGTAAGAAGTTAGTAAGATACTTTGTTTTTTTAATATAACTTAATACATTCGAGGCCATGCGCATTACAGTGCATCTGTGTTTCACTTTTAGGCATATACTTTTCCTGAGAAAAGCACTTTCACGTCCATGGTCTTAGTTAGCTGATAAGATAAGCAAGCAAAGCTAACCGGGATCCGTGAATTGAGATTGTTGGTTCTTCTACCTTTGATAAATTAAGAGACGTTTACACGCGTAAAATCCCTCCTCTGAGGACGGGGGGGCTGCAGCCCCTCGTGACGAGAGGCTGGGGGGGCTGCAGCAGGTTAGCTCACGCCCAGCACTTAACCTGCTTGCTTAAAAGTTTCAGCAAGAAACTTCCCAGCGTTGGAGCTGAATGCGGGCGTAAATGCTATGGCATCAAAAAACACGGAAGAGAAAGAAAAGGAAAAGGCAGCTGGGTCCACTTTCAATCTCCGAAGTGCAAAACAAAGCGTAAAGGGCAAAGAATAAATTACAAGAGATAAAAACATTTTTTTTCTCCCACCCCTTCCCCATATAAATCTTTAGCCTGACTGTCCCTTTTTAAAAACTCTCCCTGGTAAAAGCTACACTACCAAACAGTTTCTAGGTTTCGAGCAGAGAGGCCCTCGAAGGAGGAAAATCAGCCACGTAAGGAAAAGAACCAACAACTTTGACAAACTTGTTAAAAAAAAAAGTGTACTCTGGTTTTAATGTTAACGTCCATCCACTGAACTTTCCTACTTAGTTCCAAGCAGAATTTTTTATTGTTATTATTATTTTTTTTTTAAAGCAACAACATTTGTCTGTCTGACATCCAGATTAAAGGAATGCCCTGTACATGTTAGATCTACTTAAGGAGAGGAAAAAAAATAGAACGTATATCCCAGAAGATCTGTTTTGCTGATGTCTGCCAACATAGAAGTCTGACTACTCATCTTTAAGTTAAAATCATTCTTCAAGTCCATTCTCGGTAAGTGGTCAGATTAACCAGTCTAACTCCATTTGAAAAACAAAACCTCAAACACAAACCAGCAGCTAAATCAAGAGCAAAAGGAAGGAACCTGGTGGCAAATCCATCAAAGAGAAATTACTGAAACAAAATCATTTTGCTCATAACAGAAATCTCAAAGGGAAGATGGCAGGTTCGTTAGGAGTCTTGCATCATTGCGTTCCCATTTTCCATAGCCTGACTGATACTGTGAAGATGCCAGTAGCAGAGTCACAGCAATGGCATTGACAGGGGGATTTCATGGAGGATAGTCCGAAACGAAACCCGATGGGGAAAAATGGAGAGAAATAAAAAGGCACCAATATAAGCCACAACATTTATGAATACAATATATTTTAACTCTCTACATGGAGGAAGCCAACCTGCTCCTTTTTGATCTTCTTCTTTGGCACAACTTCAGTGGATTTCTCAGACTCTGAGCGGGTTCGAATCGATCTTCTCTGTTGCTTCTTTTCTACAGAACCTGAGGAAGGAAAAAGGTCTCCATTATATGTTTCCTTGCATTTCTGAGGCACAGCAAGAGGTTCAACACCAAATCAACAGGTAAAGTAATGAAACCAAGACTTTTTCCACTTTTGAATGGTTTATTTTTAAATTTGGTTCCAAGCTATGTGCCAGCTGGTGCCAGCAGACAGCAGGTTCTGATGCCACAGGCAGAGGGATCAGCTTCAGGGGAAGGGGAGGGGGGAAAGGCTCTGGGAACAGAGCAAAACAAAAAGCTGGAATCCAGGTTAAGGCAAACCCATTTTCATCACAAATCTCTTCACTCTGGCTATTTTTGAACCACACAGTCCATCTTCGGTGCTCACGGGCGGGAATCCACAATCAGGGTCTTGCTCTAAACCGAGCTCAGAACCGTAAGCCGCCAAGCACAGCCGCCGAGTCTCGACCGCGAGCGGCATCCGCGCGGCCCTGCTCCCCGGGGCTTTGTCCTCCTCGCAGCACCAACCCAAAGCACCAGGCAGGCTGTCCCACCTGCCAGCAGGGCCAAACCCGACCGCGCGCCAACCCAGGAACTCGAGAGGTGCAGAAGCACACACAGAACCAGGGATCCTGATGCGTTGTCAGGAGGAAACTGAAAAAACTGGTTTTTTGAAAATACTACCATGGAAAAGAGATGTGGGTTAATGAAGGTTACGATGACATCTCAAGAGACGGAGCTGGAGCTACTGGTTTTTTGACAGCCAAAGCTGGCAAAACCCAAGACCTCTCTGTGCTAGTGTCTCTCCCCAAAGGGCAGGCTGGGAAGCGTGTAAACCACACACACCACACGCAGCTCCCAGAACAAAGCACACAGAGCTGGACGGACAGACAGCTGGCATCTGAAGATTGACAGTTCTCTGTTATGAAGTGTTATTGGTTTTCAGTTTTGGGTGTTTCACCTAAAGAAGATGTGGCTGTAAAATACTCTGTGTTCCTCCAGGGGAAAATGCAAGCTCTTGGGATGAGGAACAACCTTCCTGTGCTAGACAGAGACACACACACAGAGCTACAGGGGATCTCAACAACTAAAGCCAGGCCAGCTTTTGTCACCTTTGTGCTTGGCCAAAATTCTCTGAAGCAGTTCAAAGGGAATTTGAGGAAGTGTGACCAGACAGTACACTGAATCACTAACACATTTTCTCCCTGTATCAAAGGAAATAAGATGCGAGCCCTGAATCAGAGGAGAAACTCCAGAATCAGTGCATCTAACGCTGTCTGAAGGCAACACTGATCAACACCACGGGCACTTTCTCCTCTTCCCACTCTCAAGGATCCAGTGCATCCCCTCCACAATGCTCCTGTCCCATCTTCAACCATATTTTGCTGCAGTTTCAGGACAGGTTTCAGACCAGCAATCTGCCTCCCTACCGGCCAGGTCAGGTCAGTCCTGTTTCAGCTGTACGCAGAGCCCAGAGGCACTTGGAATTCTCCCAGTTCTTCTCTTACTGTCCACTTTCAAGTTCCAGAGTGGTCTTTGCGGCGTTGCAGAGCTCTGTGCAGCTAACTGCAGGTTATCTAGGAGGCCTCCCAGGGTCATTCTGGAAATACTTTACCGTACGGGCATTCGGAAGTTCCGGTGACCTTAACTGTGAAAAAAGGACTTCGCAGTTATGTTCCGTGGGAGGGGACCAGTAACTGTCTGGGCTTTGGAAATGGCTTTGAAAGTGACTGTTTGGAGTGTGTGCTGAAGTAAAGCTCATGCACGCTACAGGGTGTTACCAGGTGGAGTTTTACGTATCCAAAAAACCTAAGAAAATGAAAAAAGAGAGGCTCAGAATTCTCCCCCGCTATGTCTGAAGGTGAAGCCTTTCCTGAAGATGAGAGAAACAAAGCAGCGACCACCTCTCCTGCTGCAAGGCAATCCAAGCAGCAGCTGTTTGAAAACACTGAAGCAGCTCCAGCAGTGAAAGCTGGAAGGAAGAACCACTGTGGACAACAGCAGAGGAAGCCCCGCTCACACCAGACACCCGGAGCACCCGGAGTGTGTTTTGTTGCTGCCACAGCCAGAGCATTTGCACATCCTGCTGTTGAGAGGAAATCAAGGTGTTCTGCTGCAACCTAAAACTTATGTACCCAATGTAAAACTAAGCATGTCTGAGGCTGTCCCAAGGGTAAGATCACAAGCACGGCAACGAACACACGAGAGGTAACGGGGATTTTACACGGCCCATACAAAATCTGCAGCTGGAAAACAGAAGTTGGTCTGAGGGCTGGAGGAACTTGAAAAGCTCTTGGTTTAGGATGACTCAAAACCCTCTCTTTTCAGGAACCTCCATCCTTTTGCCAAAGGGTATCTGTCTTCTCTGGAGGACGATGAAAGGATACACTGCAGATGAATTTCTGCTGCTGAGGAAAAGCTCAGTCCCTTTGGAAGAATTCCCATTAGCTATTCCTCAAAAATCAAACACAAAAACCCAACCTTTTTCCGTTCCAAGCCTAGAAAGCACTCATCCCAGTGACTCTCGTTCCTCCCTACTACTGTACTACAAATTAGAACTCAAATAGCTCGTTCCAGACTCTCCCTTTTCAGTCTCAAGCTCCAATATTTGCTTCAGGGGTTCTTCTCCCTCAGACACGATACTTCAACACTCAGTGCTTTACAACAGAGCCTCTACAACACCTCCAGAGGACAAGCATTACCTCATTCTGCTGAGGGAGTCAGCTGAAGCAGATAAAAACCAAAATCAATAGAGAATACCATTCTCCTTTGGAAACGTCACGTGGGAACTCAACAACAAAGCGTAGGAAAGCACCCGTCCCGATTCGCAGCCAACCCTTCCTGAGCTGCACCACTGCCAGGCTCTGCTCCTTGGATCCCAGCCGTGGGATTTAACATTTGGAGCCAGAAGCCACTACAACGCCCTGCTACCACGCAGCCACTGCCTTGTCTTCTAACCCAGCTGGCCACCTGCTCTCCACAAGGCACGGCGACTTAGACACCGCACGGAGCAGGCGCTAGAAGTTCAGAGGCCAGACCAGCAAATCCCAACACAAAGACATCCCGCCTTTCTCGAGCATCCGGGCTCACCACGAGTCCTACCAGCCACGCCTGTTACAGCTAGTACACAAACAGAAAGATGTTAATAGTCTTCAACCAACGAGCAAACGTCAGGGCTGGTGTCTGGATTTAAACGCTCGACTGCTGAAGTTCAGACGAGGATTCTGCGATTTTGCCTACCTGTTGACCCGGAAGTTGTTTCAGGAGAGGATACATTTTGCACTGCTGCTTTTTCATTTCTCTGACCGGACGAGGAATTAAGTTTCTCTTGTCCTTTGACACTTATTTCCGTTTTGCTACCAACTCCCTTAAAAAGAAGAAAGGAAAAAAAAAGAAAAGATTTGTCTTAACCTCTCTCTGTACGTTGGTGCTAACTCCTGAATCTCAGGACAGAAACACTCGAGGCTCTTCAGTGCAACACATACACATGATGGTCTCTGCTACCGAGCTGCTTCCCTGCAGAACTTTCCAACCCTCTCAAGCTCCCCTTAACCACAAGGCAAAAAAACCCCAAAACCAAACCCCAAACAACAAATTGCAGTGACTTTTCTAAACATTACCTTCTCTATCATGCTTAGGATGAAATAAATACTCTCCAGGCAGAGAGGCAGAAGAAGGAGGCAGAGAAATAGTCCTAAACCTTTTCCTTACACTGCCTGTGAGAAGCTGCTGTGAACCTGAAGGAAGCTGGGAGGCAGAACTCATTTTAAAAGAAAGTCTGTTACACAAAACGTAGTTATTTATTACTCTTTAGAACATTATTAACAGGTTATCTCATCCGTTTCCCACAAAATCCATGGATTTTAAGATTTAACGACAATTTCTGGATTATTTGCACTAGGAAGCTGGAATGGAACAGTTTTAATAACTCAAACGTGACCGTCTGCAGGGGGCTCCTCCGCCACCGACTGAAACAGGGACCGCCAGAGACTTTTGGATGCACTGCAATTCAGAGCCCAGTGCACTAAAAGATGAAAAGCTCAGTGGACAGGAGTTGAAGCTCCACAATAAGACAGACTCGGGGTAATTTATGCACAGAAAGAGGACTCGCTACACAAAGCACATACCTTAGTGGAATAAACAAACTGGTCGATGAGTTTTCCATCCCCGGCCGCGTTCTGGAGGGCAAAAACCTGTTCAATTTTAACGACCGGAGACATGTTACACTTCTGCAGGTCCAGGTTGTGCATGGTTATCGAAGCCGGGAGGGATTTTCTGGCCGCGGCCGTTTTCCAGGCGATTTTCACGGGAGGAGGCTCCTCTTCGTCCGCGCTCGACTGCCGCCGTTGGCTCTGCCTGCGCAGCTCGGCGCCGGAAGGAGACGCTGCCGCCGCGCCGGCGGGTTCTGGCTGGCTGCTCAAGCCCGGCTTCGGCCGCCGGTTCTTCTTGGCCTCTGATTTCGAAGCAGCAGTCTTTTTGGCTTTTGCCAAAGCCTCCTCCGGCTCTTTGTCTATGTAGATGAAGGTGTACTGTTCTATCCTTTCTTCTCGAGTCATCTTCAAGGCTTTCTCGGCGTGGGCAATGCCAATGTCCCACTGGGCGCGCTCCCTTTGCGGCCTGGGTTTGCGAATCTGAAGGAACAAAGACCAGCAGCTAATTACACCGAAGATGTTGCCACGTAACAGCGCTTCCAATGCAATCCCGAGGCTCTCTGAATCTTTCGGGCAGCAGATTTAAGTTTGCTCCCCATTTACAGGGCATTTTTTGAAAGGGGGACAGTGAATCCCCTCCTCAAGAGTACAAGCAGACACTTGAGCTGGGTCACACGACGATCACAATGAGAAGTGTCTGCTCCGAGTTACACCTTCGCTAAAAAGCAGAATTCAAACCCACAATTCTGTTACGAGGCGTGGAATGACTCCTAATTTATCTCCTTTTTAAAATCCTTATTTTTCTATAAACGCTCAGCTTCCTTCTGCCTCGATGTGTTTTCATCAGCCCAAATACCGACTGGAGTAGTTCATCTGCAGCAATTCCCACAGCTAACACCTGCTTTCCAGGGAAATAATGGAAAGGAACACAGCCACCAGTATCAGGGGCTGGAAGAATGTCCTTTAAAAGCTGCATCTTCCACAGAACAGGTTGATAGTGAACAGATGGGCACGGGTTTTATTGTATATTCCAATATGGAATGATCTCCAATGCCCAGGATGACTCCCCTCTCGAGGGGCTGACAAAGGAGGTTCAGCTACCAACCTTTCCCACGTGAGTACGGAAACATTTCCGCTGTCTCTGTGAGAAACACTTCCTGCCAGTGAAACGCAGACAAGCCCTTACAGGTTGAAGCTCCACCGAGTTTCAGAGGAGCCCCACCAGAGTTTCGCTCAGCCCAGCACCGCAGAGAACCCTGCGCACCACGCGTGCCCGTCATACCTTCTGCTTCTCCGAGTGGTTGCTGGCTTGCTTAGCGGCCTCGGCCAGTAACTGCTCGTACTGTTTGTGTCCCTTGTACTCGCGAACCCGCTTCTCGTGCACCCAGGCCCTCTCTGGCTGGTTGCTGAAAAACTGAACGTGGTATTCACGGGCACCTGAAAACGAAACACCCGAGTCAGCGGCGTGGCCCACATTGCATCGCCGGTTGAGCGCGCGCCTTCCTGCTCTGCCTCGCTCAATCTCTGCCGGTGGACGTGCCCAGCCAAAGGTCAGGACTAGGACAGGCCCAGATTTCGAACAGGAAGGCAGGTATTGCCCACCCTGAACTCTCTCAGGCTTATTGTTGTCTCCTCATAAATACAGTGAGATGAGAAGGGGGAGCATCTGCGCACAGGCGGTTTGATAAGCAGCGGTTCCGCACCCTTCAGGAACAGTCCCGTGTAGCGCACACCAGCGGAACTCAGAGATGAGATGCTCTTAACAAAGGCACAACTACAGACACCTGATACACTCTGGCAAAGATCTTCCTCCCTTACCTCTCGTATTAATTTTGGTATGAACATCGAGCTGTGGATCACATGAAACCATGCAAGGCCACCACGGGTATGTTCCCACCTTGGACCAAACCAGGTCGCCAACCTGAAACTTGATGTCATGGGTGCCTTGTGTTGGGAGAGAAGGCAAGAACTGCTGGACCTGCGGAGGAAACGCAAGCGTAAAGCCACAGAGGAGGATCTAGCGCAGCTGGGGACGCACACACCACCCAAAGGGACTCGGTGTTTTTCCTCTCAGGTACCCCTGATGTTGGATAACCCAACACGAGAGAAACATTTCTTAGGAGCATGACAGACAGGAGCTACATACAGCCCAGGTTTACAAAAGACAAGCCACTGGCACACCCAGACCCACCACAAACAGCAAACCCCACCTCCGCCACCCCAAAAAAGGTGTCTGCTTCATAAGCTGATTCGGAACGTTGCTTTGGAGCTGAAGGAAATAATAAGCACCGCACAACGAGAGATGATTAATAAGTTTCAGAGGAATGGTAATTGATTTATCTGACAAATTACAGAACCCGTGTAATAATTAGCCCGAAAATAGGAACATGCTAGACGCTGAGGAAGTGTTAATTAGTAAAGGTACTAACCGGGGTCTCCTCCAACACCGCATCTTCTCTTGGTCTTTCTGAGAGCAGGCTAAGCCTCTCGTTTGGTCTCTAGGAAATGGGCAACAGTGAAGAGAAAGAAAGGAAAACAAACACAAACAAGGTAAGGGGAGGGTAAACCAAAAAAAAGTTAATAATGAAACCAGGCAGGAAAATAATTCACAGAGAGAAGGGCGACCGTGAACCCAGAAAATACGAACACAGTGAATCCTTGTGCCCAGTTCAGACCGTAGCAGCATCACAATCAGAAAACACCCTTTTTCCCTGCAGTACTTTCGTCACCATCACACCCACACACAACAACATCCCCCTGCGGCAGGTGGCAGAAGAGCAGACAGGAAACCCAGATAAACTTTCCACCTAAATTAATACACAGCTTCAAGGAGACAGCGAAGACGTAGGGAGGGTGCCCACAGTAGCGTCAGGAGTCTCACCACACACCAGCTATTTGCAAAAGGGATGTTACAAAAACCAGACTGAATATACAGCATGAAAGCTGTAAACCTGACCTCCAGGTGCACAGTCAACAGAGGTACCTGGAGAATCCACAGTCAGCACCGTAAAGCCCACGGTGCATTTCTGAGCCAGGCAAGCCAGAGCAGAGCAGGAAAAGGTTTTGGCAGCAGAGGGATCACCGCTGGGCAGATGCCAACGCCAGAGGTGGGGTGGCCACGATAGGGGACACGATGGCAGAGTGGCTGAGAAGATAAGAGGTGGGCCAGGAATTATCTAACGTGAGACCAGACATCTGCTCGTACTACAGCGGAGAAGTCAGCAGTCAGAGGACTCAAAGAGCAGCAAAAGGAAGAGTCAGAGACGCGCAGCGAGAAACTGGTAACACTGCTGATCCAAATTATATCTGGAAGCCCCCACGTCAGCCAACAGCATGCACTTCAGCTCAGGGCAACCAGGAAACCCACGTGGAAACGTCATCTAGAACCATTCGGGTCAGCTCGGCATCGGTCAGTGCCTCGTCTAGAGCTGACTGTGGGAAACAATTGTTGAAGATCGATCACAGGAATATTTACTGGGCAGAAATCACCCCTCCCTGGGATGGCAGAAAGCACAGCCATGACTCTGACCTTTCTTCACCACGGTGAGTTAGTGGAAACCTCAGCTCTGCTGGGAGAGCCGAGCTGGCTGCAGACTGCAAACACCCAGCTCCTCGCAGAACGCAACTAAGGAGCCGAGTAGCTTCATCTTGTAGCCACCATTCCCAGCTTAAAGTTCAACAATGTTTTCATAACATTTCCACTGCAAATCAGCCTTTCAGGTATGACCATCCCCACCCAGGCACTGGGTTCCCACAGAGATTACCCTTCCAGCAGGAGGAAACGCCCGCAGGTCACCTCGCACTCGCCGCAAGCCAAACGAGCCAGGTTGGTTTGTGCCTGCTCAGGTGCTCCCAAATCCCAAGCCTCCCATAATAAAGGTGACAAAAAACAGTCACCCACTGAACGCACGCCAAGGTGGGATCGAGGAGTGGAAAGCCACGGGGTGGGAGGATGAAACTGAGACTGCACTGGGTAACTCATACTGAAAGTCACTCGCACGAACTCCTGCTCACGTCAGAGCGATCCGCTGCCCGAAAAAGGGGCGAAGAACGGGGAAGATTTGATTGCGACAACAGCTTTTGAAAGGGAAGCGGAAGCTACGAGGAGGACAAAAGCAAGGCTAAGGTTTCTGGTGAATTTTAGATGGCACATAGGGCTTGGAATTTGAGAGGGAACGTTTTAGTCCAATCTGGGACAGACAGCACACTGGAAAAGAAAGAAGATGATGTTCTTGCGACAACCAGGTAACACCAGTCATTATAAACACCACATCAAGCACATGAACCCGCTATAGCGGGTCAGGAGCTGGTCCCTACGGACCAGAATCTTCTCCCAAACCTCCCCAAGGCAGCGAGAATATCAGGGGGGTTCAGAGGAACTAAGCCACTCGGTGACATCCCGTGACAGCCCAGCCCAGCCAAAGCCAGGCCATTTCTGCCCTGGCCCTGTAATGGCAGCTTCCCCATTCCCGACACTCGCCACCCCTGTCTGCTCCCCTGCCCTTCAGACTGGGAAACGCAGAAACCAGTATCGCAGAGCTGGCAGGAATAAGCAAGAGAAAAGGAAACAGAATAAGGAGGTGGCTTATAAAACTGAAGGAAAAAGAATGGCCAAGAGCAGCAATCCGTGCCTCTGCTTCCTGGAACCTAAGTTAAAACACGGCTTGCGTACACAGCCCATGGACGCACAGCCACGCTCCAGAACCGAGTGACATCAATACCGGATTTTCCCCGCGTTTGCCAAGGCAACTGGTACTTCAAATTTGCCTGTTGTTTCAGAGTACTGACTTCTACACCCATAGTCCTTGGGTTTCCTACGTGGTCAGGATATTTAGGCTATCTTCAGAAGAATTCACTAAGAGCTGCACTGCTGGGCACGCTGAGCAACCCCGCTTTCCGCTGGATAACCCAGCGGCCATCGTACCAACGCGTAGGCTTCAGGCCAAGAGCTCCAGCTTCAACATCACCCGAGGGCTGGCAAGCTCTGAACACCCCAAGCCCCCGAATAATATTAGGGAAGGGGGCGTGAAAAATTATTATATAACCTTTTCTAACATTTATTTCTGATAGGCAGTCTTTTAGTCCAAACCCTGCCATCCTAGAAACACAGTTCCTAGCAACCGCGCCTCGAGTCTCGGGCAAAGGAACCAAGGCTCAGGAGTTGGAGTGAGTATCCGACTGCGCGGCGGGGAAAGCGCGGGCCGCGCGCTCCGCCAACGACACCGGGCATACAGACGGCTCGAACTCTTATTCCACTTACATTTTGCTCCTCTGGTTCTAATTTGGGGATTTTGTGCGCCTTGCGCTCTTCCGATCGGGAAGAGTCATGCTTGCTACTTTTTTTCCTTTTCTCTTTCCTCCCTTCGTGTTTCGCCTTAGCATACTCACTCGCTTGTACTTCATTTAAAAGGTCCCCGCACAGAGAGGACTCAAACAATTCCCTGCCGTTCTGGATAGTTTTGGTTATTTTTAATTTGATCTCTGGTGAGCCAGTCTTCTTTGGAATCACCGTTTGTGGAACTGAGGGCGGCGGCGGAGGCGGCGGCTGCGGAGGGGAAGGTTTTTCCAGAACTTCGTGCGGCCTTGCGTTGGAGTTTTCCAGTTGGTAATACTCCGGGGGACTAAAGTTCCTGACGGTGCCGAAGCCGTTGGCCGAGCCGTTGGGGTACTGAGCGTAGGTCTGGTACTTGGCCTGGGGTTCGTACACATTGATGGTCGGGGGGTAGCCGTTGGTGAGGGGCGGGAGATCCTCCGGCGTGGGCGTCGGGTAGGGGAAGCCTTGCTGCAGGGCAGCCTCGTAGGGCGTCTGTCCCCCATCTTCGGCGATGTCGCTGCTGCCATCGAAGGCATCCTCCTGGCGGATGTTGGCTGAGTCAATGAGCTGAGGTGGTTGCTGAATTGTGTTTCCCATGATCCCTTGCATGAAAGAGAAAGAGAAATCCATTGTTCTGCTCCAGCATCCTTAGCTTTCCCTTTTTCTCATAGGGCCTAAAAGCAGGGGAAGGGAAATAAGAAGTCAGTGTAAATCAAAAGAGAAAAATTAAGCATATTAAATTGTTGAGGGGGGGGGGAAAGGAGAGACCTAAAGAGTAAATTTCCCCCTCTCCATTCCGTAGCCAACCCCTCCTGGATTCAGAGGGCTGGTATTACTGAATCTTTATGAGGAGCTATTTACACATTGCTGCGAACGGCTTTTTCGTACAACCGCTTTCTTCTCTTCCAAGGTATTTAAAGAAATGCTGTAAGCACCTACAGGTGCATAGAAACGATGAGCACAAGTGTTACAAAATCAAACAGTGGTGTTAAAACTCCCAGTGCTCCCTAGAGCCCTCCCAGCTCAGCACTGGGTGGCATCATTCTAACAGAAAACAGCCAGACAGAAGACTTTGACCCTCAAGCACACAGCAGATACCAAGTTCTCTTGACACCAGAGTCACTACAAACAGGAGAAGCCAGAAAAACCACAGGAAGACCCTCTTCTCCTCCTCCCCGGGATTCGAGCCAGAGGAGCGGCCCCGAGGCCACAGCAGACCTGAGTCATGGGCTTTTCTGAGCAATGGCACAGCTAGAGGAGTAGGTCATTGCAGCTCAGCTGCTGGGAAAGCCGGGCTGCACACAGCCTCCGACGGGCTTTCCCAACATCTTCCCCCACCAGCAAAGCAGAGCAGAGCCTGCACCCACTGGCTCTCTGCAGCTGAGTCAGGAGCTCACTTCCCCCTCCCTGTATTTTAATATTAAACACTCTGGGTTTAAAGACCGTGTGGTTCTGAGGGAGAGAAAAACCGCCTGAGCACCAAAAGATCTCCAAAACCTGAGGTGATTCACAGAGTTAGAGGCCAGTGGAGAAAACTCACACAGACTTGCTGTTTCCCATCGCGTGTTACAGCACCAAAACGGGACTAAAGATTGCCAAAACTCGTCCCCGGGCTCCGAGAGGCTTTTGTATTCACCTAAATAATCCTGGTGTTCAACAAGAAATACACAGTGACCTAAACTTCAGGTAAGAAGCACAAGTTTGCTCCCAGCAAGGTCGGCTTAGCCCTTCCAAAGCAAACACTGCTCTGCGTTATTGATTCTGCCTCCGTGCGGGCACCGAGGAGGGGGCCGTGTCCTTTCGGTCGGTGTTTGGAGCGACACGGACACATCCCGTGGTCACTGCTCACAGCTCGAACCACAGCCCAGCCCACAGTCAATTCTTCACCCTCCCAACGTGCAAATCACCAACAACACTTCCCCGCTCTGAGACTGCAAGTAAGAACTTGACCAGAATTCTGCTGCGTGCTTTGCGGCCCTCGCTCAGATTCCACCCCGGCTGTACCGCCCCAGGCAACCCAGGAGGGACACGTTTTGAAGGGAGGTAGGGAAACACCTTCAGAGCACAACACAGTGCAGAGAAACTCGCTCGCTGCAGTAACTTTTGGATCCAGTGGCCGCAGGGCTGCCCCTTCTCCCCAGCAGCTCTCTGCGCATCAGCCACCAAAGCCACACCAGCGCCGCTGGGGAGGGGACGGCGCAGCCGAAGGACAGCACGCGGGGCGAGCCGGATTGCCTATCGAGGTCAAAACACAGAACCACCACCCATTCTAGGAAGAGGAAATGGCACTGCTCGTACTATTTACCAACTAATTGTTAGTTGACATCTGCCAAACTCAAGAGCAAACAGCAGGTTTCTCACACCGGTAACAAACTGAACCCTGGGTTGCTTTTGTTCGTTACTAAAACCAGGTTCAACCTTCTTCTTAAGTGCCAAGAAGGAAAACTTCTCTGGTGATACCTTGGCAAAACCACGGTGTTAAAGAGACCAGGGATTCAAAAGCCCCTGTCTCCTGCAGGCTGCTGTGCCCTCCTCACAGCAGCCAGCTCCACTCATTTCCACCGGCACTAACAGAAGAGGGTGGGTCACCGGTGCGCTTTGCTTTGTTACCTGACGAAAGCTGCAGATTAATGAGCTTCAAAACACTCCACCTACCTTGGATTTAGGAGTTATCAGTAAAAGAAAACAGTTTTGATTCATAGTTTGGAAAGTAATTCCTTTCTGGGGCTCGCTGGCATACAACAGGCCTTCGCTTCCTGCAACTTGTGACCTGCCTCATGATGTCCCCACACCGGCTGCAGAAGCGAGGGGTTGTTGCTTCACCCAACAGTCTTAAAACACCAGAGGTGGTTCTCCTCCCACAGAGCTGACGACATCAAGAGCTCCTTCCTTTGCTGTCAGCCCGGGGAACACACCCAGGGCTTCCCACCCTCCTCCTCTGCACCGGTTTGCTCGTCTCCCGGCTGTCACCCAGCGAGAGGACAGCCCTGCAGCCACCGAAGTGGCAGCACAACCACGAGTCCCGAACGCATCGGAATCTCAACGTTTAAACCTAAGGGAGCACTGCTTTGTAAACATCTTTCCCAAGCCCTAACGCAAACACCCCTGCCTTCAAAATACCAGCAGCAGCCTGGAGCGAGTCGTCCCCGTCCTTCCTCGGCACGGCAACATCCCCTCTGACCGCAAGCGAGCGTCGTTTTCAGCGAGACAAGTTGCTCTTGCAGCAAAGCAGCCCAGAGTAAACCCCTCCTTGCTACAACAGCGACTGCTCCCCTAACTACAGCGTCAGCCTCCTGCAAGCTGCAGGACGTAGCTTCCACACGGGACCCCGCAACAGATACCGCACCGATGGGACGCTGGAACTCGACCAACGGGTAAAGAAACAATTTAATTATTTCAAGGCTTATAGGAAATGGATACTTGAGAGCAGCTGGGAAACAGCTTGAAGTCAACAATACCTTCAAAACTGCAACTGAATTTCCAAGGGGGAGAAAAGAGTTTGCTGTCTAGAAGCGAGGAGCCAGCCATTGGCGCTCGTCCCTTCCCACAGCCGCAGGATCTTCTGAGCGAGCAGGAAAACAGGACTGTTTACAGACTCTACACACGGACGCTCTGAGCAAATATTTCCTCACTGCCCATGAAGAATCACAACTCAAAGTATCAGAGGAAAAGGTAAATGAAATAAAAAAACCTAACCCCAAGCAGGACAAGATAAGGTAGGTCAGCCTAGCAGGGCTCTCGCGGTGCTCCGCTGTACGTGAACACCAAGCTCGTTTCATTTCCCATCCCAAGCTTGAGCTTGGCTGAGAGTAACTCAAAAAAAAACCACCCAGTCACACCTTCAACAGTCACGGCAAGTTTCAAATCCTCAGGATTCACGTGTTTCGCCAACAACTGCACTTATCCAAAGCCGTTTTTCACTCGATTGTTTCGCATCTGCACTCTCAGAAAGCAAGATACTTAAGAAGGTCTCGAATACTGCTTTTCCTGGGGCAGCAGACTGAGAAATAACTGCCAAGCAATTCTGAGGGATGCTGATCCCATCCGAGGAAGGTTTTCTTCGTTCTTTGTAGGTCTGCACGACCCCAGCACTGTGGGAGGACTCGGCTGTGACCTGCACACACACACACTAGCGCTCACTCAGAAGAGCTCAGAAAAGCCAGAAAAGACTCGGTTACCACGCAAGGCATCAGGGAAGTTTCCTAAGCCTCAGGAGCATCCACCGCTGTTCCTCACCAAAGAGGAGCTCCAGGTGAACTGGAGGACCACCCCCAAAGCCCGAATGACACAGAGCTTGGGGACACTGGCCACGCCTCGCCGTAGGCAGCGCAGAACGATGGCACTTTCCCTGACCCGTGGGCTTCTCAGCACTTTCTGCCCAGTGCCACCAGTTGACTCACCCTGCCTGGGCCAGCACCGGCACTGGTTAACCCAGGGCTGGCTGTCGCCACCGCGGTGAGCTCACATCTACTGACAAAAAGGCCACCACGCACGTATTTGAAAGGGTTTCCACGAAACCTCCCTGAATTAATTGGACCTTTTTTCTGCTGAGAGGCACCACGTGGGCAGCCCTGCCTGAAGCAGCTGGGTTGGTTAGAGGAGAGGTATTTTACATAGCTGGAAAGTATCTGCTGTGGGAACAAAGTGTCCTACTGGCTCACTGACTGAGTTCAGAAAGCAGTAATCTGAGTCAGTCTGGTGTGCTCGGTGAGTAGTGTCAGCACCTCATCACCCTGGGCTGGCCTTTCTACCGACGGTGTCGAAAGCAGAAGTTCTAGGCCACAACCCAGCTCCTGTCCACGCAGCCCTAGAGCAGAGCCTCCAAGATCCATTCCTGTCCTACACCCCCTCGCTCCCCGAGTCACCACCCGCGTTCGCTGCCATTTTCTGCACCATTTCGTTCCAGTTTGTGCCCGTAACCTGCCCCGGTGCTGGTCACAGCCAGCGCCTAACGCACGCGAACAGCGACTCTCCCCCCCACGTCCCCATCACACGTGGGTCACAAACAGCCCTGTGCCTGAAAAATACCCTGGCCAGCCCAGCCTGTTCGAGTGATGCAACCAGCTCCTGTCCTGTTTCCACTCTTCCTCTCCAAACCTTACAACTGCCCCGCCGGAACCTCGGGAAACATTTCAAGCCGGCTGCCGTTCAGCGCCGAGGCCCTCGACAGAGCCCGGCACACCCATGCGAGGGGTCACCCCGAGAGCTGCCTCTACCACTGCGCCCACCTCGCTGGGCCAGTTCCATCAACCACGGGAAGAAATAAACCCAGTATTCTTATCGCTTCCCCCTCCGCTACGCGCCTTCTGCTTCGTCCCTTTTTGTTCCGGACGGGCCGAGGAAACCAGGCGCGGAGCGCGTTACTGACACACGTTTAAAACAATGCCGAGTTTTTCAGCAGCACGCGGAATCATCGGCAGAAAAACTGTGGATTTCCAGACTTCAGTCTCTGCTGGCAGGCACAGAGCATCCCGAGAAACTCTACCCCCTGCTACCTGTTCAGAGGTGGGCTGGGTTTTCAGGGCCAGAAGAAATAGGCACGTCTGTGATATGGTCTTGATAAGGTCATTTGGAACAAGTTTCCCATGGTGACCCAGAAAGAAACAACTCGGACAGCAGCTGAGAAAGGAGCTGTGCATTAAGAGGAGGGAAAAAAAAGGGTTTGTCTTAAAATGAGCTTAGAGTACTCGCTTGTTCTTAGATCCCTGGGATTCCACTAGGAAATGTGGAGGAAAATCTTGTTTCTTCAGAGAAAGTCACAGTTGCTATTCACGTGAAACCAGAAACCAGGTCTTTAGCAACACCAAGCACTGCAAAAGCTGTGATGTAATTTCACGTATCAAAACCAGCATCAAAACTGCAAATACCTCACGTGAGCCCCTTCAAACTCAGGCAAGCTTGCTGGACTGAACGACGCGGGACATGGTTACGTTCAAAGGAAACACACAGTCTTTGATCACTGTCCTCTACTCTTGCTCTGGAACTTCCTAAAGCACATGCTCACTTTTTGGAGCAAAATATTTTCAAGCAGTTCGTTAATTTACTTATTTATTTAACTCTAACTGCTGAAGCATTCTCTGTGCATCTGGAAGCCACAGGAAAACCTAACCAGTCATCAAAGCAGACTACAGTTTTTTCTTTAGCGAGTATTACATTCTACTTTATGCTGCCTTTGGGGTTTATATAGAACCGTGTTAACTTTTTTTTTTGTTGTTTTAATCGCAAACTGAAAACCTTAAAGCCGCATTGGAATCACCAAGCGTATTGACAGCCAAAAGGAAGCAGAGCGAGAGACGGCACAAAGCGGAGTACAATGCAACGTGGAAAAAGAAAAAAAAAAAACACAAACCAAAACAAGAGGACAAATCCTTCCCTCGGAACTCACGGTTCGGAAGCACCGGCCATGGAAGCCTTTCGATCTGAAGGTTGACAAGTACGCGGCCGGCTCACGCCGACGGCCTCACACCGGGTCAGAGGAGCGCGGGGAGGGCTCCAACCCGGAGTTTCTCCCCACCAGAAGGTCCGGGGCTGGCCGAGACCGGCCCCCCACCCCGTCAGGCCCCGCTCGGCCCCTCGCCCGTTACCCGCCGCGGAACCGGCTGCCGGCGGAGCGGGGAACGCGGAGGCGCCGGGGGCCGAAAGGACAAGAGCCGGTGGGACAAGCGAGAGGGTCCCGCGGCGCCTCGCAGAACCCTGCCCGGCCCGGCCCCCGCGGCCCGGCCCGGCCCGGCCCGGATCGGAACGGCCCAGGCCCCCCCGCCCCCTCGCCTCCCGCCCCCCCCCCCCCCGCGGGGGCGGCCCCGGGGGGCAGCGCAACCGCCGCCGCCACCGCAGAGCCGGCAGCAAACATGGCGGCCGCGGTCCCTTTAAGCCCGGGCGGGCCGATAACCGCCGCGGCCACCCCCGCCAGCGCAGCCGCCCGCGGCACTCACCTTCAGTCTGTTCCATTCTAACTGCCCCCGCCGCGTCCGCCCAGCCCAGCGGAGACAAAGGCCGGCGGCGGGGGCGGCGGCAACAGCGGCGGCGGCGGGGCCTCCCCGCCTCTTCCCGCAGCAGCAGCAGCAGCAGCAGCAGCACCAGCAGGCCGCGATGAAGCCCCGGCCTCGATTTCCGCGCCCCCGCCGCTGAAGCTCCGGGCTCCGCCCCGGGAGTCCGCCCCCCCGCCGCCCAGCTCCCGGCCGGTGGTGCGGCCAAGGGGAGGCGCTCGGCGGGAGCGCGGGCGACCGCTGGCGGCGGGGGAAGGCGGCGCGCTCCGTGCCCGCTCTGCCCGGCTTCCCGGCCCCGCTGGCGCGCCCTCCGCCCCCGGCGCGCAACCCCCCCCCCCCCCTTT
>JANVCC010000267.1:1276914-1314582 GCA_025345505.1 Todiramphus chloris collaris | reverse complement strand
CGCGGTAATGGTTTCCGCGGTATAATCCCCCCCCCATTGGCCGCGCCCGCCGCGAGGCACGGCGGGAGATGTGGTCCCGGCGGGGCTCGCGCTGCGCGCGGGAAAACGCCGTCACCCGAGGGAGCTGCAGACCCCGGCCCGGGGGATGGCGGGGGTGCGAGTGTCTGCGCCGGGCCCACGCACACAGACACCCCCCGGCCCCCGGGGCTCTTCGACCGGAGGAAGCGGAGCCAGAGCACATGCGGCCGCCTGCCCTGCTGGGAAACCGGGAACGGGGAAAGCACCGGAGAACCGGGAGTGAAGGAGATGGGGCGGTGACACCAGAGACCCGCAGAGTGAACGAGATGGCGTGATGACATCAGAGACCCGTAGAGCGAAAGAGATGGGGCGATGACGACATCAGAGACCCATAGACCGAACAAGACGGGGCAATGACGTCAGAGACCCGCAGAGTGAACGAGACGGGGCGATGACACAATAGCAGAGGTGACCTAGAAAAGGCTTCCTCTGTGCCTGCTCCCTTCTGTAAATCCTAAATGCTTAATGTTAATAATTAATACTTAATGCTTAATATTAACGCTGATATTCACACAGGGGGCTGCTGATGTTCGGTGTGGCTGACGTAGTCACAGCGTAAGAATTTGTGCTTCCTGCCCTGTTTTTTACTCATCTTTCACAATTTTATTCTGTAAATCCATTCATCTCTCCAGGCTCCCGTTAGCGCAGGTGCCAAAGGATTACGAACCTTTTCCATCGCGGGCGATAAAATGGTTTTTCCCAAAACAGTCTCTCAAACACAAGACATCTTGAGAGACCAAGTCTCCTGTTGCCTACCGAGAACATTTCTCCAGCTGCCTTCGTGTTTCTCCAGATCCGCAGACCCACAGTACTTGTCTCCTAACACGTCTGGGCTTGAAACTTCCTTCTGACACCTAATTCCAGGCAAGGCTGTTCTCAGGTGATAACAAACACGAGGAGCCTCCTCTCTCACATGCCCTGCTGCACATGCAGACACTTGGAGCCTGCTCTGCTCTCTATATAGACACAAACAGGGAGCCTTCCACATGAAAGTAAAGTTTTGCTCTGTACATGACACCACCAGCGTTTTGCTGGACTGCTCAGGGGTTTTCCCCTCTGAAAACCCTGTAACTGCACCAGGAAACGTCCGCTGAAATGCCGTCAGCTTGCGAGCTGCCTGCTGAACCAGCCCAGCTGCCTCTGGCCAGGGCTGGGGCCGAGGCCTCCCACGAAGCAGCAGAACCACAGCCTCCCTTCCAGCTTGGACCTCATCTCTGCATGTGGCTCCCAGCCCCTCGCCCGCTCTCCAGCGACAGAAAGACACAGGTGAAGAGAAGCCGCCAGCGGAGCTGCTCTGTCCGCTCTGCCGGGACGGGAGTGCTGCCTGCGCTGGGAGTGCTGGGGCAGAGCTGGCAGCAAAACTAACCCGGGGCAATGTAAAGAGCTGCAGGGAAGGAGGGGGCGCCAGGGCCCCGCAACCCCCAGCCTCTGCGTGCCCCAGGCCCCGAGGGAGGCCGCAGGCCCTGGGCCCCGGTGCAGGCCCCAGCCCGGGTCACGCGCCTCCCGCCTCCTCAGGCCGCTCGCGGCCCCTCCTCATCCTCCCTACGTCACGCACGGCCCGGCCGCCTCGCGATAGCGTCACGCACCGGCCCGTGACATCACCCCCCCCGCCCCCCCCAGGCCCGCCCCTCTCCCGCGACGCCGCCGCCCTCGCCGCCAATGAACGGCCCTTCCCCGAGGGCACCTCGGGTCAAGCCCCGCCCCTCTCTCCCGCTCCCATTGGGTGGCTTCCGGCAGGGCCGGAGAGCTGCCTTCTGATTGGCTGCTGCCCGAAGGCGGCGTGACGCACCGCGATGGCGTGAGGGCGAAGGGACCATAGAGCGCGGCTCGCCGGGATAGAGCGGCGTGTGTGGGGCGCCATGGGACAGCGTGGGAGGACCGGGACCGGGACCAGGACCAGGACCAGCACCGGGCCCGGGATCGGGCCCTGGCGGGGAGCGGGGCTAGCGGTGAGCGCTGGGACCGGGACCGGCCCGGGGACAGCTGGGGGCGGCGGGGGAACCCCCGGGCTCTGACCGCGGGGCGACTGCATCCCCCGGCGGGCCCCGTTCCCCCGCCGTCGCGGGGCGAGCCGGTCCCGCTCACGTCTCCCGCTCACGTCTCACGGCAGCGGGCAGGTGATGGGCCAGGGCCCCGCGCCCCCCGCAGATGAAGATCCCTCTGCCGCCCACGTCCAGCCAGAGCCGATGACTGCGGGTCACCATGGCCCTCGGCACACTCCTTGCACTCGCCAGGGCGAGGTAAGGCCTGGGCTGGGCTGGTACAGGGGCTGGCTGGGCTGGTACAGGGGCGGGTTGGCTGGTACAAGGGCGGGTTGGCTGGTACAGGGGCGGGTTGGCTGGTACAGGGTCTGTCTGGGCTGGTACAAGGGCGGGTTGGCTGGTATAGGGGCTGGCTGGGCTGGTACAGGGTCTGTCTGGGCTGGTACAAGAGCAGGTTGGCTGGTATAGGGGCTGGCTGGGCTGGTACAGAAGCAAATTGGCTGGTCCAGGGGCGGGTTGGCTGGAACGGGGGCTGACTGGGCTGCCACAGGGGAGAGTTGGCTGGTCCAGGTGCTCGGTGCCCGGCTGTTCGTTGTTGCTGGGGATGGAGCGGGCCAAGGGTGATCACCCTGAAGGGAGCAGGGAGGCTGCCCTGGCACGATGATGCTTATGTAGCGATTTATTTCCGGGGGCTGGTGCTGTCGTGGTGTTTGCTGCTTTAAACAAGAGCACTTCTAGTAAGGATTACCTGTCTGACCGTGAGCATCACAGGGTTTGTTTCATCTAAAGCTGAGGGGTTTCAGTGGCCGTGGTTGTGCAGAGCTGTCTGTGAGGTCTTACCTCTTTTATAAGCCTTTCCTCTAACCGCCCTCCTCTGTTCCACATCAGCCCACCTTCTCCAGCTGGCATTGCTGGGGGAGGGAGGAAATGCAGCGAACTCCTCTCTAAACACTCAGCGAGAGGAGGAGGGGACTTGCTTTTTCCTTTATCCACAACTGGCAAATTTTAGCTGGTGCAGCTGGTAGAAGGGGCTTCCCAGAGGCAGGCTGGGCTCTTGGGTTATTCTCCCCCAGCAAAAAAGTCATTAGCCTGGGACAAATTCTCAAAGTTTTGTCCCCTGCCAAAGGATCAGAGCCCTGGGTGCTGAGGCAGCCGCAAGACGCGTTTCCCAAGACGAGCATGGCAGGAGGAACACAGCTCTGTGTAATGTTCCTTAGCCACGATGCACTCTTACTACCTGCTGAAATACCTCTCCAGTTTCAGAGGCTCCCACCTCCTTGCCCACTCCAACGCTCCGGCCGTTGCTCTGGTCCAGCTGGTGGATTTTCACTCCAACGGGCCCCGCGGAAGGGGCTCTGGAAGCCAGCCGTGGCCGCGCTGCGCCTGCCTGGCCCCCAGCCCGCCCCCCGTCCTGCGAACCTTGCACACGTCGCCCCTCTCTCCTGGGGAGCTCCGGGCTGAGCCTCCACCCCCGCCGGGCGCCGTCACCCGGGGTGCCACCCCTGCTCCGACGAAACAAGCGGCGGACGCTCCCGCGGGGAAGAAATCCCTACGGCAAAAAGTCGTGGGTGAGCTGAAGCACTATTACAACGGGTTCCACTTGCTGTGGATCGACACGAAGGTGGCTGCCAGGATGGTGTGGAGGCTGTTACATGGCCAGGTCCTCACGAGGAGGGAGAGGCGAAGGGTAAGTGCTGGGTGTAGGAGCACCTTGCTGCAATCACCTCTTACGAGGTTTCTGTAATGAAAGAGGTTTAAGCAGTTGGTTTCCGTGCTTCTTTGGAACACATTTTTTTTTGGTGTCTGGTCAAATAATAATTTCTGCTGTGCTTTTCCTCTGCAGCTGCTGAGAACTTGCGCCGATCTCTTCCGGCTGGTTCCCTTCCTGGTGTTCATCATTGTGCCCTTCATGGAATTCCTGTTACCTGTATTCTTGAAACTCTTCCCTGAAATGCTGCCCTCGACGTTTGAGACGGAGTCAAAAAAGGTTTGTGTCCTTTGTGAAGATGTGGGCTGTGTTAGAACATCTGCACAGCTCTGTAAAGATCAGCCTCAGGCACAGCTCTAGGCCAGACTCTGAGCTCATTGAGGGCAGCAGAGTGTGAGGATCATCCCATAAAGCAGCCATCAGGAGGGATGTGCACGTTCAACAGTCACCAAAACCTCTCTGCTCCCAGCACTGATGTCTTGTCTCATTTCCTTCCCAGGATCCCCCCCCTCCCTTCTGATTTTCAAGGGGAATTTCTAATTACGTTTTATTTCCTAAATGAAGGAAGAAAAGCAGAAAAAGAAATTAAATGCGAAGCTGGAGTTAGCCAAGTTCCTGCAGGAGACCATTGCAGAGATGGCCAAACGGAACAAAGCCGACACTGGGCAAGGGAAACAATTCTCCTCTTACGTGCACCAGGTAAAAGGGGCTGTGCTGGGGGTGGCAGAGACAGCGCTTGCACCAGCTCCAGGGCTGCTGCTTTGGGCAGAGAACGTGGGCTTTGTCAAGCGACTGCAGAGAGGTTTGCCAGCACAGAGCTGCCCTGTCGCTCCGGCCTTTCAAATACCTTATTCTGTCTCCCATCAAGAGCCAGGGATGTCAGTGTGAGGAACAGGAGGGGCTTCATCCTTGGAGGGGGAAGAAGATTGACAAAGGGTGGTTCTGTTTGGGTTTGGCCCTTGGCCATGACGCCTCTGCTTTGTTTAGATCCGTCACAGCGGCCAGCAGCCCAGCACCCAGGAGATCGTACGCTTCTCCAAGCTCTTTGAGGATGAGCTGACCCTGGAGCACTTGGAACGGCCGCAGTTGGTGGCTCTCTGCAAACTGCTCGAGCTGCAGCCCATCGGCACCAACAACCTGCTCCGCTTTCAGCTCCTGCTGCGCCTCAGAACTATAAAGGCCGACGATGAAGTAAGATTAAAGTAGCTCAGGTGTAACTGCTTTGGTGGGACGCCCGCTGTTCGCACTGCCAGGCTCTGCCCTCTGCTTTACACAAGGCACTGCCCACACCCCGTCCTCAGAGGTGAAGTTGGGGAGCTGGATTCCCCCCATGAGAGATTCCAGAAAAACACAGAATGAGAGTTCAGCTTCCTGCAGGGTGCTGCCTTCGCAAACCTGGGCGAGGGCGGTGCTGCAGATACTGTCGCTGTTTACAACCCTTCTGTTTTTATTCTGGAGTGAAACAGCTTGTGAAAAAAAGGGAGGTTCCAATTCTGGAATCGGCATCGGATGGAAACGCCAGGTTTTAACCAGCTGAATTCAGTATGAGTCTAGATCATGGGTTTATAAAGTGGCTGGACGTGTTTAGCCTGGCGAAGGGAATCTCTGCGGTCCTTTCAGCTGCCTCCTGGGGTTGTCTGGGAAATGGAATCAGGTTTACAGGCACAACAGGGGACGGTCATAGGTTGGGTAAGGGGAGCAACAAGGGGAAATTCCAACTTGACATGAGAAAAAAATGAAATTGAGTGAGTGGGTAAACAGAGGAACAGGTTGTCTGGAGGTGGTGAAGTCCCCATCCCTAGAGAAGCTCAAAGCAGAAATGGAAGAGGCTGAGCAATGTAAAGAAACTTTTTGTTTTTTGGTTTTTTTAACCTAACCAGACATCCCTTCTGGCTCAACCTCATGGAGCACACCAGGGTTTTGACTTACCCTGTTCCTAGATGGGAACACTCCTTTTCATTTCAGATGATTGCCAAGGAAGGAGTCAGTGGGCTGAGCGTGTCCGAGCTGCAGAGCGCCTGCAGAGCCAGGGGAATGCGGTCCTTGGGCCTCTCGGAGGAGCAGCTGAAGGAGCAGCTCCGACAGGCGAGTGCACTCAGCTCACCTCTTGTTTACAGGGTTTCTGGGACAGCTTGGCCTGTCACAGTCCCACGGAGCAGGTGGTTCCACCGGGTTCCTGCAAGCCTTTCTAGGTGGATCCTCACCTGCATAGCTGACCTTTAAGGCACCGAGTATTCTTATTATGTCTTAGACTAAAGAGAAAGCCAAGCAGCATCAGAGCCTGCTGGAAGCAAGATGAAGTAAGGGGGACAGAATATGTTTCAGCTTCTAAAGTAGCCAAGACTTGTAGCAGGGCCAACACTCGTTCTAAGCATCCCATCAGATTCCGGGTACCGCTGGGTGCTGTATTTTAGGGAAGCTCTAGATAACTGAAAGTACTTGGCTTCCACCGTTGGCTGTCTGTGGTGATGTTGGTACCTCACAAGTAGCTGGAAACTTCACTGTGTATTCCCTGAGGTTTCCCTAACTCTTCACAACTCTCACTGTGGTAAACTGAAGCTGCATTAGGCAAACTCAAGATAGCTTTGAGCTCTCTAAGGACAGAGAGTGCTATATAAATAAGTACTGGCATGAAATAACTTCTCCTTCTGTTTTCTCCTAACAGTGGCTGGATCTGCATTTAAAAGAGAACGTTCCACCTTCTCTGCTCCTGCTTTCCCGTGCCTTGTACTTAATAGATGTAAAGCCACAAACTGTTCCAGTTCCACAAAATAAGGTGAGTTGTTTTATTCAAACTTTCAGGTTAATAGTTTAACCATTACCCATTATAAAAATGAAGCACCGTGACATGAATCTTGTTCTTTGATCCTCCAAGTGGACTGAAGTTCTAACTGTGCTGAACTATATGTTCTTCTGTAGATAGGTGAGACTGCTGGGAGGATGGCGTCTGTTCTGGAAGGTCAAGAGACCCTGGTGGATCCTGCCCCCAGTCTACAGGGCAGAAAGGTTAGAAAATAGCAGTCTGTGGTAGGAAAGTCTGCGTGTAGACTGCACATAGCAATGCTGAGTTCTCGCAGCGTGTAGGTGTCCTTGTCCTGGCTGCGTACTCTAACGTGAGACAACGATGGGGTACAGGGGGTGGTCCTGCTGCTGGAACAACCAGTACCATGGCACTGGCTTCCAGCAGAGGAGCACCCAGAAGCTTCTCGGTTGCTTTAGTCACTGAAATACAGAGAGTTCAGTCCAGGCACCTTTAGCTCAAGGAAGCCAGCTAAAGGTGACTTGTTTTCAGCAATCTGGTGAGCTTGGGCTGAGCCATCCAGGAGAAAATTAGAGTAAGAAAGCCAGAGCATATCATTCCCAGCACAAGGCTCAAGTGAATTCCTGAGATCAGCCCGAACCGATAGAAGCAGCAACAGAAATTAAGGGAGAATATTGTGTCAACCACTTGAAGTGTTTCCAAATATCTCTGTTAAATTGTGTAAGTGAAGCAATGGAAATGCTGACAGAGCTTTCAAACACACATTGCAGGGCACAGCCTTCCTCAGAAAGGAGAAGGGACTCTACAGGGTGTAGCTTTGTTTTCTGAGAGGGTTCTGTGACTTAAAGCTGCTTTTTCCCCCTAAAGAATGAAGAGTTTGTATCTCAGCCAACAGAGAAATTGCCAGTCTCAGAAGTGTCAGTGAAGCCTCCCTCACGAGAGGTAAGCTGTTCAAAGGTCTCAGACTTTCCAAAGGAGATGGTTCTTCACACAACTTACAGAGAAACTCTGGAAATTTGTGCTGGGAGCTGTGAAGTTCAAAGGGCAATTGGAGGAGAACTGCTCTGAGGGCTGTTAAATACGAAAACACTGCCTGTGGTGAGCAGACTGGGGAAGGTAGCAGAGCACTGTGGGGCATCTCCAGGATGTCCTTTCCTTGGACCACGAGGATGGAGCAGCCTTCTGGCAGAAGCACCAGCATTAAGTGTCATTTTGTACCTCCAAAATATCTGCAGTGACTTGCCTTTCTTTTGCCCATTTTCTTTCTGTGACTGTTTGCTGCTTCTGTGCACATCTGGGCTGCCCACCTAAGGCAAGTTTGGAAGCCCAGGCTGCCTCCCATCGACCAGAGAATGCCCCTGTACTCTGAAGAACATCGTTCTTCATGAGCTTTTATTCTCCAGAGCAGCATAATAAATAGGAAGATACTTAAGGTTTTGAATTTCAAGAGGTGTTTGTGTTGCTGCTGCCTAAATTCTGCAACTTTCTCTTCCACACAGACTAAAAGGGAAGCATCTCAGAGCAGCAAGGCCAATGGTGCCTAGCGCGGAGCCGCCGAGGGCCATCTGGGGCTGGGAGAGAAGAGCTTCGTCTCTGCACCTCCTCAGAAGGGAAGAGTGATTTTCCAGGAGGCCACTTTACACAAAAAGGCATCAGTAGCCCTCAGGGGCCCCTCTCTCTGCTCTGGGTTTTCTGGGTGGCAGCAGCATCTCACCTGTGCTGGATTCCCCCACCCTGCCATTTGGACCGGTGTTGTAAATACGTTCATAACGACGCTGCTGTCTGTACTCACTGCTCTTAAACCTTAGAAAAGGCAGCTTTTCCTCACCCTAGAGGTGCAGGATGCACTTGGCTGGGAGTCCAGCAGAGTCCTGCAGTTTGAAATCCTCCGCAGCGCCGTACCCAGGGCTGGCAACTTGTCCTGCAGCTCTACCAACTGAAGCTCTTGATCCTCATCAGCCCAGTTTAACCAGTAACTAATGTGTGGAGCGACCCGTTCAGGCAGCGTGCGTGTTCCACCATCACAGAATAACCCCAGTGGAGGGAGGACCAGCGCTGGGGTTGAGCCCAGCTCTTCAGAAACACTCAAGGACCTGGGGGAGAAGAGCAGGGTGGTGATGGGGACAGCTCCCACCCCCCCAGCATCCCCACCCAGGAGGAGCTGGAAGGCAGAGACTGGCACTTTTAGGATCCTGCTGAGTCTTGTGAGGTCCCAAACTGGGAGCCCACACGCATCTCCCAGGTCCAATGCAAGACTTGGTTACAGCTCCTTGGGCTCAGGAGCACACATCAGCCAGTGCTCTCAGACTGACTGTGCAGAGCAATTCCTCACACGCTCCAGTGTCGACTGCTCTGCGGTAGGCTCTCCAGGAGGATACTGGAAAGCTGGTTTTAGCATTTGTGGGTTTTTTGTTGGTGTTTTGTTTTGTTTTTTTTACTTTGTCCTCTGCAAGTGTTCAGAAATTGCTCACATTACGGATTTTAACCGCGTATATTTATACTGACTGTAAAATTAAAGTTAGACTTGGTGCTAAGTAGAACGTAACGTCTTTCCTAGAGGTCAGGCAGCCTTTAGAACAGGCTGACTCCATAAAAGCCAGTCACCTCCTGGTCAGGTGTTACCAGCACTGTGAACATTTGACTCCAGGGTGACACCACCTTCGTGGTTCCTGTGCCCCTGCCTCCTCCGGCCGCTGTGAGCCAAGCGTTTGTGTTTCACGGGTGGTCAGCACGTGGGGACCAAATTATTGCAATAAAATAACCCATTGCTCAAGTGTCGCTTCTGCTTCTGTGGAGCACAGATGAGATCTTGCCAGGAGCCATGGCTTCAGTGGCTGAGCTGGAGTAGCCTTTGGCTACTGCTCTGTCCCCTGAAGGGCTGTCGTTCAAACAGCTGGGACCCGACATCATCTGCAAAAAACATTTCACCCCCTAGAGCACCGAGGGCAAACACTCGGCGTGAGATTTCTCTGGTGCTGAGCACTGAGGTTCGTGTGCAGAAGCACAAGAATGGGGATGATTTCTGCGTTCTGGCTAAATCACCGAAATCCAGCGGGGTGGAATTCCTGAATTCAAGGTAAGTGGGAAGAGCTCTGTGAGGGGGGGGGGGGGGGGGGGGAAGTCTCCCTGTTCTAAATCGTGAACTGAGCTTTGCTGGTTCACTAAACCCTGTCAAGGCAAGCACATCGCAGGCAGGAGGAACGTCAGTCTCACAGATAAGGGGAAGGGGCTCAGTGCAACTGGGATCTCTTGAACTGCTAAAGAAAAACGGCAGCGACATAAGCTCCGGGAAGTTGTTGCAGTGGGGACTGAGACAAGTCCAGCCAAGCCACGTGCTCAGGAACTTTCTGATCTTCCAGCCTGAGGCTGCAGCATCCTTCAGAAGCCCAAGTGGCGTGAGGAGGTCTCCTGGAGCTTCCTGTGTAGTGACCGAGGGGCTGCTGACCTGGGGCTGCTGGTGGCTAACGGCAGCCGATGGCTAACGGCAGCCCTGAGCCATCTCCGGGATGGATGAAGGGATGGCTTGGCCTGAGCTAACACAACCCCAGGGATCGATCCCGATCCCACACCACCAGATACACCCGACAACTCCATCACCAGCCATGTCTTTGCCCCAGACCCCGGTTCTTTGCCAGCAGTTGATACATCACATCTGTTTCCAGCCTGACGTACAGTTCAATCTACACACAGTTAAACCCCTGTCGGTGCCCTGGCAGAGCCCGGGCTTTGCCAGGGTCCCCCCCGGGGGGCTGTGCCAGGGTCCTCCCGGGGGTCCCGCAGCCCCGGTGCCCGAGGCACGGCCGCTGCCGCTTCCCGCCGGCAGATAGCAGCACCGGCACCCGAAAGCCCCAAATCGGGCTTGTTTTGGAACTCCTCACCCGGCTGCTGAGCCCTTTGCTCGCTCAGCTGCACCCCCGCACCCCCCGGGCTGTCCCGCAGCAGCGGGCAGGGCTGGTAGCCCGTGGGCTGGCGAGCGGAGGCTCCGCAGAGCCAGGCACAGACCTGCCAAACCCGTTAAAAGCTGCAGCAAAACCTCCCCCGTTCTGGGTGCTCATCCTGCTGCCCCTGGAGCTGAGCCAGGGTCCAGACAGACGGGATGCTCAGCAACCGGTCTTAAAAACAGCCAGAGCCTGGAAAGGCAAAGCCCTACTGGGAGCTGCACTGGGATCGCGCTGTTCCTGCTGCTTCCCAGTATCTGGGGCCACTCGGGCCAGCCTGGAGCAGGGGTGGCCACGTGTGCAGCTCCAGGCCCTGCTGGGTTCAGGCTCCAGCTCCCCGAGCAGCCACGCGTGGAAGGTGCCGCTGAGCCCGTCCCCGCTGCCGGGAGCTGGAGGCAGCCCCAAGAAGAACCCCGCGGCACGGGGAGCACCCGGGCCTTGCACGTGGCCCCACGGCAGCAACGTCCCCACAGCTTTGGGAGAGTCGGATTAAAAAAACTTATTTCCAGGAGCTATGGAAGAGGTGAAACGCTTTATACCTTGAAATGCCCTCAAAGGAGCCCGTCCGAAGGTGCCCATCACCACCAAGGGATTTCCCGTTCCCGGACCCAGCCCATCACCAGCTCGGCAGCAGCAGCATACTGGTTTCCAGCACCGACCACACTTGAAAGTTTTCTATTCTCCCCATGCCCGCAGCAGCAGCCAAGCTCCAGAGCTCTGACGCTGTCTCCAGACCTGCTCCAGCCCACAAAGGCAGAACAACCCCCCCGTCAGCGGGGCACAGGCACGCGGGAGGTGATGTTGGTCCAGTACCAACACCCCGGTGCAAGCCTGGGGAGGTCTGAGCCCACCTGGTCACAGGGTGGAATGTTTCCTCCTCACTGCAGCAGCATCGTGGCCATGTGCCCGGGCAGAGCCAGCCACACTGCCCAGGAAAACGCCGTTGGGGACAGGAGCACAGGGGAGGGAGGCTTTCTATCCTGGAGCTGCAGAGTCAACGCTGTCCAGTTTTCTAACCTACCTACAGGGAGGAGAGGCACCAACGCAGCATTCTCAGGGGTGTCTGCACACCTGGATCTGTGGGACAAGAGGTACCCACAGACCTCCAGAGAGGCCAGGGCTTCCCAACAACCAGGAACAGGAATTACCACCAGCTTACCACCAGAAACACCTCCAGAGAAACACCTACCAGTCCCTGAGCTGCTGGAATAAGTAGCTGTGAGGAGAAGACCCCTCTGCACCCACCTCACAGCCTCAATTACATGGGATGTAAACCGTTCCCCAGAGGACAACAGCAATAACAACCTGAGCAGAGTCCCCCCGAGCCAGGGAGCGCTTACCCGGGGTGCTGGGGGCTGCAGGGTGGCTCTCAGCAGAGCCTTTCTCCTGCTCTGGATTTCAAGGGACCCACCTGCAGCCCCACGCAGCACAGGGGTCTCAGGGGATGGGGGTGGTCCTGCCTTCCCCAGGGGTTTCTGTCAGAGCTGGGGGGTCTGGCAGGGCAGCAGGGCTTTGCTTTTGGAACCACTGCCCCTTTGCAGAGATCGGGGGAGCGGAGCTGGGGGGCTCAGCATCCTGGGGTGCTGGAGCTGGAGGAGATCCCCCAGCCCTGGGCCAGGGGTCCTGCTCAGAGCACAGCCGTCCCAAAGGGCAACATCTAAATCACCGACAGCTCACGGGGTCAGGTCACCCAGCAAAGGAGGGGCTCCTGCCCCCGGAGCAGGGGGAGAGGGAGAAAAGTCCCTCTCCTGCTCACACTGGGAGCACGGGGGGAGCACCACGTTATTCTGGCAGCCTGGAAAGATTTCAGGGTGTCTGGAGAATTTGGAGTTGAATTTCAAATTGTCAGGGACTTTTCCGGTCTGGGTGCAAGAGGTAGGCAGAAAATTACTGAGATAATACCCCTAATTTCCTGCAAATGGGTGATGTTCCCTTGAAAGATTTGCCACTCTGATAGCCCTTAAATACATCGTAGGAGAACATCTTGCACCACCTAATACGGGATAATGAGGGAAGTCATCTTCTCCCACCCAGCGTTCCGTGCCTGCAGCTGCTCCAACTTCTGAACCCGCCTGCACTCTTCCTGGCAGCGATTAGCACCCGTCCAGGGGGGTTTGAGGTGAAATGATCAGACGCAGCTCCTTCCGTGGGTGCTTTGCCAGCCCAGAGAGGAGCAGGAGCTTTGTCCGAAAGGTCTGTCAGCCCTTCAGCATCCCGTGCTGCTGAGAGATGCCTTCTGGCCAGGTCTGGCATCCCCCTACCCCTGCCGAACCCCTCAGCCCCAAGCAAGCTTGCAGCAAGCTCGCAGCAAGCTCTCCTGTTGTCTAGTGACCCCCGTGTTGGCTCCCAGCAGCTCCCTTGAGATGCTCCTGCCCAGCAGTCCCTGATCGAGGTGGAGGAAGAGGCTGGCGAGGTGTCCTGGATGGGAGGAAGGCAGAGCCAGCCTGTACCTGCCGCCGAGGGAGCAGCACATTCTTCTGCTGAGAGGTTCTGCAGATGGAGAGCAGAGAGGGGTTGGCGAAGAGCCTGGGGCATCACCTGGGGGCTGCGCTTCGCCCAGGGGAGCTAAGGGCGAGCCAAGGTGCTCCTCACAGCCCTGTCCTCCTGGCTGTGCTCTGCCGTGACCATGCCATGCTGGCACGTGTGCGAGGGGTCTCTCTGGCTCTGCTTTCCTCCTGTGGTTTTAATTTAGAAAGATCTGGAAGCTGGGGCTTGCTCTGCCCTGGTTTCTCTCGGTCCTCCCTGCCAGCATGCAGGACCACCAGCTTCGGCGTTTAGCCTGAAAGTGAGCAAAATGGTGAGCAAAGACCCTTTTCCGAGGAGGAATAGGGTGCTGGGGCCAGGTGGAGTCGGATGAGCCCGGAGCAGTCCTGGGCCACTGAACAAACCCATTTCCAGACCCAAAATCCCTACATGCACCCTCCTCCCCATCCCAAGCCGCTCCTCCGAACCCTCGCATGCTGAAGGGTTTGTGGGGGGACCTCCTTGTCCCCCTGGGCTTGGGGAGACAAGTCTCTCCCGGGTGGATTTGTGCTGCAAAGCCCTGGAGAGGAGCTCTGGTCCTCAGGAGCCCGGGGAGCCGGCGGCACCTGACCGAGTCTTGGGTGTGCTGGGACCCCAGGCTCCTGCCTGGGACCCCCCTCGCCCCCCAGGCTCAGAACAGGGAGAGCCAGCGGTTTTGCTACGTGCCCCCCCAAGCGAGAGGAGGGAACGAACCCAGCGGAGCCCCATAAATTACTGGATTCTGTTCTGCAACATTGGGCAAATTAACCGCCGCCGAGCTCCAAGGCCGTGTGTGCTTTGGCGAGGGGAGAGCTTTTCCAGCCACGCCAGTGCCAAACACCTTCCCGCCCTCCCCTCGGCTGCGCTGCCCGTTTATCCTTCCCCGGGGCATCCCCGCGCTATCGCTGCGCCCAGCTCCCCGCCGGGCTTTGTGGTACCCACGTGTGCTGCCCTCCCGGCAGCGATGCCCGGGAGACGGGGGATTCCTGCTGGACGCTGGCTGGAAACGTCCCCCGTGCCACGGCCAGCCCGGGTCCTTGCGTCAGGCTCTTCCCAGAACGCTGCTGGGGAAAGATGCACCGCTCAGCACTTTTCGAGTGGATTAATATTCAGAGGGAAAAAAGCACTGATTTAGTGAGGCCCAAGCACAACAAAGGCTGAGATTTATAGCCCTTGGTGTGCGCTGGAGCACCGCGTTCCTCGCGGCCTCGCTGTCTCTGCTGTAAGGAAGGAGGTAGAAGCAGGCACCAGCTCACAGCAACCCAGAGCAAGGGCTTGGGAGCCAAACCTTGAGCGGAACGTTACTGGGAGCAAGTAGCAACATACCCCCTTGTCTGCCAGGGATGGTCCCGTCCCGTCCCTCAGCCTGTCCTCACACTCCAGCATGCCCCAGCTGCACCCAGTGGAGCCCTGGCCGCGGTGCAGGGTGCTGGGAGGTGCTGGAGACATGCTAGGGGTGCTGGGGGGATCCCCTGCCTGTGCTGAAAATGTTCCTCAGCTCCAACCTAAACCTCCTCTGGGGAAACTCGAGGCTGGTTCCCTCTTGTCCTGTCCCTTGTTCCTTGGGAGACACCCCCTGAGGAGCAGCAAGGGTTTGGGGGAGCCACGTGCCTCCTCCCCCGGCTGCCTGAGCTGCAGCTGCGCACATCTGGCTCCACCTTGGCTCAGCTCTGGGTGGCCGGAGGGAGCTGGAGCCAGACCCCGGGGTCCTGCAGCCCCTGGTGGGATGCGCAGGGGTGGCTGCAGCTGGGGGGGGGGGGGGGTTCTCACCGTGCACCCGCTGAGCTGCGTGCTGGGAGGCAGCCGTGGGACCCCGCGTCAAGGTGGAGCTGCAGAAGAGGTTCCCTGCCACGGCTGGCAGGCGGACAAAGCCCAGCTCAGCACCGATTGAGCAGCCAGGTCCTGGGCCTGGGCCAAGAGATTGTCTCGGTCCTGCACAGCCGGAGGGCTTTAAAAGGAGAGAAAGAGGAAGGCGAGGAGTGGAAGAGACAAAGGATGCTGTGAGAGCCAAACGCGCCGTCGTGGGCCAAACGCTCGGTGGCCACCGATGCCCGGTGCCCCCGGCCACCAGCCCAGGTGGCTCCCACAGGCAGCAGCTCTGCATTCCCCACCGTTTTGGGGTCATTTCCTGCGGGACCCCATCCCACTCACCTGCTAGAGTTCAGGTGCAGCAGGGAGGGCCCGGTGCCAGGAGGGACCCCAGGCACCCCCCGGGCAGGGACCCAGCAGTGGTGAGCGATGAGAATGGCTTTGGTCCCGCAGGTCCCCGCGCAGGGCTGGCCAGGGCACCCTGCAGTGGGCTCCTGCAGCCTTGTCCCGGGCTTGCTGCCACGAGGGCAGGGTGCTGGTGGCAGCTCTGGTGCATCTCCATCTCCTGGGGCTGCCCATGTGAAGGGGGCGATGAGCAGAGAGGAGCCAGCTCTCCCTGCCAGCGTCCAGGTAGATCCATCCCCGCAGCTCTCCAGGGCTTAGGCTGGGTGGAAGGAGCTCAGCATCCCCGAGGCTCTGCAGAGGGACCAGCCATGCCCAAGGAGAAGAGGGCACCCAGCCGTGCGTGCCCAGCCCTGCAGTGAGCATTAGCAGTGCTGCTGGAGTCCCTCTGCTTATTATCATATTTAATTGCCCTCCTGGTAACCCCAGGAAATGAGCAGAAGATGGTGATAGCAGCAGTTTCAGATGATGTAAACACGAGCTCCAGCCCTCCCCGCCGCCTTGCCAAGCCGGTCCCACGGAGAGCTGTGATTTATGGAGACCCCCAGCCCCGCTCCCCCCGCTCCCGGTTGCCTGGGCTGCAGGTTTAATCTAGGGCTGCGAATTCAACATAAATCACTTGATTAAAAGCTCTACTTAATTTAGAGGGGTGGGGGGGGGGGGGATGCAGAGCGCAGCTGATCGATTTAATTTACACGGGGAAATAGCAACAAGCAGCTGCTTTTAAAAGGGCCACTGAGGCTGGGGGGTGATGCTGCAGCCGTTTCATCTTAACCATTTAAGTGCTCGGTAACGGCCCCTCACCCTCCCCACCCTGGGACAGCCACCCCCCTGCCCAGGCAGCTCGGGGGGCTGGGGGGTGCAAGATGCCCCCGATGTCGCCTTCCCAACCTAGCTGGTTGGATGAGCTTCAGTAGCCGGACCCCTTCCAGCCCCCTCCCCACTGCCCACCAGCCCAGAGCATCCCCCTCGAACCCCCCCCAGGGACAGGGCGACGGCTGGCAAAGTCTCGGTTAAAGTCTTTAATAATTACAAGAATTCCAGATTCATTACAGAAGAGTTTACAACAAATAATATTTCTCCATACAAAGGCAAAATAAACTTTTCAAGTAATAGCGTCCTGGCTCTGGAGTCTCAACACCAGCGACGGGGAGAAGGGAGAGGGAGGGAAGGAGGGAGGGGGGGCACACGGGCAACCCCTGCCCGGGCGAGGGGCTGCCCCTGGCCAGGGAAATGCCCCGACCTCCCCGGCACAGGGAACTGGCCCCAGCTCCGCGGAGCCAAACTCGGGCAGCCGGGCACCGCAAGCGCCTCCGGGACAGAGCCCAGTGGGCATGGCCGGGCAGAGCCGGCTGGCGCTGTGCCCCGGGCGAGTACGGTTCCCCAGGAGCCGGTAAGGCACTGGTGGGCATCGCCTGGAGCGCGGCGGGGCTGGGACTGGGCACTGAGCTGGGCTGGAGGGGTTGGTGCCACATGAACCTGAGGGGGTCCGGCGCGGGACCCCGGTGACCCCCAAGGCACCGTCCCAGCCCCTCGCCGAGCTGCCAAAACCACGGGGCACCCCCGCACCCGGAGGGCACCGTGGGCGATGCCCGGCCCCAGCTCTGCCAGAGCCCCGGGGCTGGGCCGGGGCAAGGCCAGGCACGTAAGGACGACGTGTTCCCAAAGGCAGCGACACATTATTATTATTACTGTTTAATACAACCCCATAGAAAACGGAAGCAGCAGCAGCAGCAGCAATTCTTACTGGGGGGCCTAAACTGAGACAGGTTTGGAACATAATTTAAAAAAATAAAACCAGCAAAAGTAGCAAAATATATGAACTTTTTTTTTTTTTCTCCCTTTGCTGTTTTTTTTTTTTTATAGCAACTGATACCTACCAGCCACTAGTTCCTTCCTACCCAACCAGCATCTCTCTGGTAGCAACCCTTTTAAAAAGACATGTAAATATATATTCATATTTATACATATTTTTTCGTTATGTACACAGGACGCTGGGTTTTCGCAGCGGAGCGCTCGGCCGCCTCTCTGATCAGTGCCGAGCGACGCAGACGCTGCGTCTCCCACTCCCAAGGTCCTGGGGGGGAGGGGGGGTCTGGTCGGTGCTGGCACCGCTGAGCTGCGGGACCCGTGCCAGAGCATCTCGGGCATTGGTGCCACCCATGCCAGCGAGGCTCCCGGTGTTTCCCAGTGCTCCCAGCGCTGGCGTCGGCTCAGCGAGTTCTCCGAGCGGCAGAGGAGCCCGGCTCTCTGTGCCCTGCTGGGACACACCATCCTGGGCTGGGCAGCTGGCTCCCTGGCAGGGTGCTGCCCGCAGGAGAGGATTTCAGCTTAACCAAGCGGAAATATTCAAGCACAGACTTCATGGAAAATAGGTTTTAAAATAAAAGATTAAAAAAATAAAATAAAATAAAGGAAACACCAAAAAAGAAACCACCAGAACAAAACCTTTGGGCTGCAGAGAGCTCACAAGTACGGCGGCAGGAGAAGCTGGCATGGGAGGCGGGTGGTTTTGGTTACGTGAGATGCTACGGTCGTGTCTCTGCTCCCTTTCGGCGATCGCTCAGCACGGCCGAGCTCCGCTGGCAGCGTCCGCCGGCCGCCGTGGGCACGGCACGGCATGGCACGGCATGGCACGGCACTGCCACCCTCAGTGTCGCTTCAGTCCGCCGTTGCTGTGCTGAGGGGGGAACTTGGGAAGGCACGGCTCGTCTGGAAGTGGGTCGTGAGAGAAAACAGAGTCCTCTCCCGAGGAGCAGGTGGAGCTGCGGGTGTCCGGGAAGCCGGGAGAATACTGATCCAGTGGCATGGAGAGGTCCAGGTACTCCTGGGAGGGATGGACACTGAGAAGGGGCTCAGGAGGGGACCGGGCATCCCCTGGGGAGCAGCCACCCCAGGCAAGGTGGGTGCTGCCGGGGGGGCTCGCGGGTGCCACCTCTCCTACCTGGTTGGAGGTCATGGCCACAATCCTGTCCAGGTCTTCCACCAGCTGCTTGAAGGTGGGTCTCTGGGAGGGGACGGCGTGCCAGCAATCCCGCATCATCATGTACCTGGCAGGGCAGCGGGAGGCGAGGGCTGAGCCCGCAGCGAGCGCTGGGGATGGGGACCCTCCAGGGATGGAGACCCCCTGCCCAGGGGAGCGGAGCAGCACCCGGGGATGGCTGGGCTCGCTCGGGCTGGGACCCACGGCCAGCACAGATGCTGGTCTGGGGGTTCAGGGCTAATGCCCTGCCTGGAAGGAAGGGAACTGGCCGGGCATGGGCACTGGGAAGGCCACGGGGCTGTTTGGGGAGGGGATGTACAGGGAGACAAAGCCAGTCCCTGCTCCAGGGTCACCCTGGGATTTGCTCCTGCCGAGGAGTAACGAAGGGAGGCGTTGGGTACTGCAAACAGACTGAGCTGGTGTTGTTGCTGGGCTGGGAACCGCTGGGAAAGGAACCCTGAACATCTGTCTGCCTGTCCCCCCTGGCACCTGCTCATGCTCCTGTGGCACCCGGAGGCTCCCGACCCCGCAGCCCCGAGGCACAGGAGGGACAGCAGTGCCAGTCCCTGGCCGGGCAGGGGACATCAGGCTGCCAGCATCCCCATCTTCCCCAGACTCACAGCTCGTTGGTGCAGTTGCTGGGCTTGTCCATCCTGTGACCTTCCTTCAGCAGCTTGAAAAGCTCCTCGACCGGCACGCCGGGGTAAGGAGAGCCGCCCAGAGTGAAGATCTCCCAGAGCAGCACGCCGAAGGACCACCTGCCCGGGGCAAGCACAGGGCAGAGGCTGGGGCACGCGGCTCCGTGCAGCCAATGCCCCCCCTGCTGCAGGGTTTTGGGGACGGTGAGAAGCTCCCACCACCCAGCCCATGGCCGGGCAGGGAGCACGTGCCCCGTGGCCGCTACTCACACGTCGCTCTGGTGCGTGTAGATGCGGTCGAACAGAGCCTCGGGGGCCATCCACTTCACCGGCAAGCGACCCTGCGGCACAAGGCAGCCCCGCATCACCCCTCTGCCCCCGGGGAGCAGGGGGGGATCTGGAGGGCGGAACCCCACGTGGCTGCGGCATCACCAGCACGGGTTGGGACATCCCCCGGTGCTGCTCCTTGCCCACCACTCACATTCGTGGTCTTCTTGTAGTAATCGATGTGGTGGATGTCGCGGGCCAGACCGAAGTCGGCGATCTTCATCACGTTGTCCTCGGTCACCAGGACGTTCCTGGCCGCCAGGTCCCTGTGGATGCACTGACCACGTACGGGGCCGTCAGGTGCGCCCCGAAGCTCCCAGATGGTTCCCCATGATGAAACCCTGGGAGGGAAGGGTGCATCCCCCGGCCCAAGCCCAGCTGTGGGCTCCCCATCCCACCACAGCTCCTCAGGAGCTCCTCACCTTCTTGGAAGCCAGGTACTCCATGCCCCGGGCCACCTGATAGGCACAGGAGACCAAGTCCTTGAAGGAGAGCTGCTCCTCAGGCACGCGGGCAGGGTTGTAGCAGTACTCCATGCCGGGGGGCCGCCGGGCTTGCAGGTACTCCCGCAGGTTGCCCTTGCTCGCGTACTCCACGATGACGTAGAGAGGTCCTGGGGGGATGATGGGATGAGCAACCAGAGCACGGAACAGGGGCTCCCGACCCCAGGGTCAGCCCACCCTGTCACAGGGCTGGCAGAGGGGACGTGCTCTCACCGTCCTGCGTGCAGGCTCCCAGCAGGTTGATGATGTTCTTGTGCTTGCCGATCATCTTCATCATCTCCATCTCAGAGATGAGGTCGGACAAGTCCTTCTCTGTGGCATCGGCTACAGCAGCGGAGAAGGCAGAGGTCGGGCTGGGTCCCATGGCACCGCGCACACCCGGCGTCGTGCCGGGAACCCCCCCTTCCCACCACCACTTACACTTGAGCATCTTCACCGCCACCTTGGTCACGCGGTTTGGCTTGTCCTTGTCGAGGCCGATGGCTTCTGCCAGCACCACCTGCCCGAAGCACCCTTCTCCCAGGGGCTTGCCCAGGATCAGCCTGGTGGGGGGAGAGACCCCGACGGGAAGCAGGGTGGTCGCCTGCATCGTCCCAACCGGCACTGGCCGATGCCATCAGCCGTGCCACCACCCTCCCACGGGACCTCACCTGTCCCGGGGCAGCTCCCAGCGCGGGTCCTCGGGCAGCTCGTACTCGGAGACGCCGGCCAGCATGGGGGTGCCGCTGGAGGAGAGGCGCGAGGGCCGCACCAGCATCACGCCCGAGTTCATGGAGGAGCTGGAGTCGGCCGAGACCTGCAGCGGGGTTCGTGGGTTACCTTCACGCAGCGGCCGCCGAACCCAACGGGCGGGAGGTGCTGACCGGGAGCCTTCACACCCCAACCCTGCCCCTGCCCCCGCTGCCCGCAGCCCCGGCAGCGCCGCTTCCGACTTGGAGCCGGGCTAAGCGAATTTTAATCCATTTCTGGCACGTTGAGACCACAAAATACACAGCCCGGGAGTCCTGCAGTGGGAAAAGGCGCTCTTCTGCTCCAACACTGAACCGCTGTAGGTCCTCCTGCTGCTCCTCACCACCCCCAGTGAGATGGGGCTGCGAAGCCCCCACCGCTCCCAGCGCTGCGCAGTCCGGGGCACAGCCCACAGACCAGCACGAGGCGGGGGAAGGTGGCACGAGCAGCGGGGCGAGAGGGTCCCGGGTCTCTCCCCACCCATCCCCATGCAGAACCCCCCCCCCCCCCCCCGGGAAGGGCAGTAGATGCAAAGAAACCCCCTCTCTACTTTCTGTTACCTGTCTGCGCAGGGGGATGCTCTTGGCCAGCTTGTGCACGGCCAGCTGGCTATTGAAGTCGGTCTTCTTGGTGGTGCTCTTCATCTTGTAGATGATGACGGTCACCACCATGCAGGAGATGAGGAAGGCCCCGGTGCAGTAAATGATGATCTCCAGGTAGAGGGGGGACGTCATCATGGCCGGGGTGTCTTCAATAGCTGGGTCAGCGTGAACAGGGTGTTAGCACCCGCGAGCCTGCCCAGGGCTGAGGAGCGGAGCGGTACTGGGGGAGCCCCCCCTGGCTCCTCCTCATGCTTGGGGGAACGTGCCAGAGGCGTCAGTGCAGAGCGTGGCAGGGACGTGGGGGGCTGCCCACCCACCCCCACCCCGCTGGGGAAGGTGCACGTGCACCCGTGGGCTCCTCACCACGCGATGCCTCTGCCGCACCCACAGACTCATGCCTGGGGCAGGATGGGACCCTGAGCTGGGGTCAACTGAGAAAGGCACGAAACGGGGTGGGGGGCAGTGCCGGTGCCCCTTGGCTGGGGCTGTGCTGGGGCAGCCGAGCTCTCCCAGCGCTGGGGTTGTTCTCCTGCAGGGATGGGTCCCCTTCCCAGTGGCCACGCTCTGCCCACGCTCAGAGCTGCAAGTCCCTCAAGGCTCTGGGGGTCCCCCTGGGCACGGTGGGATGGAGAGGGATGGTGGGATGGCCCAGCAGTGCCCGGGGCTGTGGGAGATCAGGCCTTGCTGATAACGACCCCGGGGAAAGCTCAGGGGTAGAGCAGCCAGAAGCACCTTCAGTGTCAGCGATCTGCTGTGGGACCCCTGGGCTGGCGGGGCAGAGGGTCCTGTCCCCCCGTGCCGTGGGGCAGAGGGTCCTGTCCCCCCGTGATGCAGGGCAGACCCCGCTTTGGTGGTGTCAGTGCCACGAAGAGCTCAGAGCAGCCGCAGCCGCGCGGCACGGTCTGGTGCCGCCGCAAACCGTGGTGAACCTGGCAGGGTGGGCACTGCCGTTGCACCCCCCCAGCAGCATCCCCAACCTGACCCCCTCACAGAACGGAGCCTCAGAGAGAGGTGTAAGAAGGAGCCAAAGATTTCTGTCCCACCTCCGAGCACACCCGGCTGACAAAGCAGCGGCTGATAACGGGGAAAGTTTTTGGCTAGAGAGCAACGACCACACAGCGCCCCAAAAACTTTCCCAGCGCTGTTATCAGGCTTTGGTCCATGCACCATTGATGCCTGAGGAGCAGCATCAATGGGGACTGGGGCAGCAGAAGCGACACACAGCCCCGGATAGGGTCCCGTGCCACAGAGCAGGGCCAGCTCCCCGGCAGGAGGGTGGGCAGCAGTGCCAGCAGCCCTGGACCCCACTGCGCTGGCAGCACTGGCTGTGCTCTGGGACGCGGCACCGTCCTGCCCCAGCAGAGCAGCCCCTGGTTAAGTTCCCCCGGGTATGCATTGCCCAGGCCAGGGAGAGAGTGGGGGGTAGACCCCAATCGGGGGGCGATGGGGGAGGGCAGGAGGAAGGGGCACTTGTGCCTCGTCCTGCTCTGGCTGCGGAGAGCAGCCCTGGCTGGGGTGGGCAGGGGCCGGGGAGGACTCTCTCCCGGACTGCAATGCATACGTTGGAAAGGAGGGAGAAAAGGGAGAGGAAGAGGAGTATATACCTTCGAGAACTGTCAACCATGCAGAGTGATGGGAGATCCCAATAGAATTACCCGCCAAACATGTATACTCCCCAGCATCCTCAAATGAGACATTCCTTAAGTGAAGGACTTCCATTTCTTTGTCTGTCGTGTTAACGCCAGCCGTCTGGAAGGGAAAATGGAAGCAAAAAACGGAGAAGCAAACGACATGAGATCTTCTGGGAAGGAGGCCAGAGAGGAGGGAGAGCCCAGTCTCATTTGCCAGACCCCCGGGGAGCAGACAGAGACCACTGCAGACCTGCTAGAGAGACCCTCGGGATGACCACTCATCCCGGCGGACACAAGGAGACGCCGGTTAAAAACCCTTCACCAAACGGAGCGTCCTGCCCATCGGAACATGCTGGCAATGGGCTACATGGAGAAATAGAGCTCAGGCAGAGCCGGCCGGCTGGCGGGTACCACACGGGGATGGGTACCACACGGGGACGGGTACCACACGGGGAGGGGAGGCAGGAGGACAGAGACGGGAGGGCAGCGTGGATGGAGGGACACAGGCGGGGTGCCCGGGCTGGGTGCGAAGGCGCCGGCTCGGCCGGGGTCGGTGGTGCCGGACCCAGCGGGCACCGGGGCAGCCCAGCGTGCCGGGGTGGGAAGCACACAGGAGGAACACTGGGACAGGGACACACACACACAGAGCACAGAACCTAGCCGGCCCCGCCGAGTATTTTTCCATGGCTTGTCGCACCAGAAACACAGCAGAAACAAGAGAGCCCAGAGTTTTGTTTTCCACTGACGGTCCGAGGAAACACCCCGCCGGGCGTTCTTCCGATTACCTTCTGCCAGAGGTCTGGTGACAGTGAGCCACGCAGACTGGTTGGCCTCGCCAATATAATTGGAAACCTTACAAACATACTCCCCGCTCTCCGCCTCTGTCACATTATACAGGGTCAGCACCTCCGCATCAGAGCTATTAATCCCCGAGTGCTGGAACAGACCAACAACAAGGAGTCACATCCACGCGCTCGGCACTGGCGGCACCCGCGCCGGCGGCACCGGCTCTGCCGCTGTGGGGGATGCTCCCCCTGCCCCGGGACCCGCTGCCGGGCGGGAGGGATGGGGATGAGCCGGGGGGGTTCATGGGATGCAGGGGCAGACGGTCACGGGGCTGTGATCCCGCTCCCCCCTCCGGCACCCCAGGGCCAGCAGCACGGCCGGGGACGGCCACGCATCCCAGGGGTTGGCATCGCAGAGGTTTGCTCACTGCGGGCAGGACCGTGGGTGCGCAGAGCCTCACCAGGAGGGACCAGGGGCTCATATCCCCGGGCACGCAGAGCCTCACCAGGAGGGACCAGGGGCTCAGATCCCCAGGCACGCAGAGCCTCGCCAGGAGGGACCAGGGGCTCAGATCCCCGGGCACGCAGAGCCTCGCCAGGAGGGACCAGGGGCTCAGATGCCCGGGCACACAGAGCCTCGCCAGGAGGGACCAGGGGCTCAGATCCCCATCTCCAGTGCCAGGACAGCACACCCAGCCTCACAGCAGGGGCCTTTGGGATTTTAAAGGGCTTGCAGGGGCTGTATGCACCCGAGGAGCCGAGCAGCCCTCCCTGCCCGCCTCCTCACCCCACGCTCCTCCAGTGCCAAGCCCGTGGCTACCAGCCGGTGGTCCCCAATGGGGTGGTCCCAGCCCCAGGTGGCTCCTCTCCATCCCCCACGGCTGCCGCTGCCCCGCGGGCCGGGCGAGCCTTTGGGGACAGGGGCTGGGGAAGCCCGGCGTGCGGCTTTACCTTCAGGATCTGCACGTAGGGCAGGTTGTCGGGGCCGATCTTGCTGCCGTTCACCTCGATGTGCTTCAGCCACTGGATGTGGGGCTGGGGGTCGCTGTAGACCTTGCAGACAAACTCCACGTTGCTGCCCAGGGCCACCGTCTTGTTGGCAGGTAGCCCTGCCTGCAGGATGGGCCGGTGTGGGGACCGCTCTGCGGGGACCCGGGGAGATGGGGCACCTTAGGACAGGGCTCGGGGTGCTCAGGCACCCACAGGGTGCACCCTGCAGCCCCCCCACCCATGCACAAGGACCCGCATCTGGGGTGGGCACTGATGCACCCAGCGGCGTCCCCTTCCCCGGGGACCCCCGGCAGTGGGGTGAGAGCAGGCAGGAGGGGCTGGGGACAGGTGAGACCCCCGTGCAGGGACAGGGACAGGGAGGTCAGTACCTATTGGGGGGGTCAGAGGTCAAACAAACCTAACGAGGGCCCCGGCCGTTAACAAAGCGGCTGCCACTGTGGTGAGTCAGCATTAACAAACCCCTTTGTTCACCTCGCTGACTGTTCCCTTCAGTTTGCTCAGTGTAATCAAATTAAATCACATTTTTAATGGTTCATTTACTGGCATTTAGAGCAGCTCCACATGTGGAACTGCTCAGACCAGCCTTCCCAGCTGGGAATTATGGCTAATAAGGCGATTAGAAAAAGTTTTCTGTCTGGTCTACGAAATTATTTCCACCACAATTAAAAATCCCCAGAATGGGTTGGGGTGAACCTTCTGCCCTGCCCGCTCTCGGGCCCGCTGCGCCCCAGAGGTGCCCGCCGGGGCGGGTGGCCACGGGGACCGGTCCCCAGCCCCGCCTCTGCGGGAAGCATCTCCCGTGGGACGGGGCGAGCCCTCCCAGCCCCACGCTCCTCACCCACGACATCCAGCTGGTAGGTGTGGTTGATGCTCCCGTATTTGTTCTCCACGATGCACGTGTAGTTGCCCTTATCCGACGGCACCACCGAATCCATGATGATGCTCCAGGTCGCGTAGCGGACCTGGGGGCGGGGGGGATGACGACGAGAGCCCGTTACACGCGAGGCTGGAGCGCACGAGCCCTGGCTGCCGCTCACGTCAGAGCTGGCTCGGCCACCCGGCCCCCGCCGTACGGGCAGGACATAAATCTCCCTTTGAGGTCACCTTTCCCCTTCCCTACAGAGGGGCCGTAATTGCTCCCAGCTGTCCCAGGACAGCCTCGCCACCGAGCCAACTGTGCCGAGAAGCAGATGTTGGGAGGCGAGCGCGATGGGCCGGCCCGGCCGGCGCGCAGGGACACCCCTCTCCCGCGGCCCCGGCGCGCAGCGGGAACAGACCCGCATTGTTCCCCCGGGAAGAGACGCTGCCCCGCCTGGTCCCGGGGCTCGCACCCGCGCTGCTCCCCAGGGCACCGTGCCGGGCAGCGGGCAGCCCGGGAGATGTACACCCTGCCCTGGGGACACCTCACAGGATCATGGAATCAGACTGGTTTGGGTGGGAAGGGGCCTCTCGAGCTCATCTGGTCCAACCCCCCTGCAAGGAGCAGGGCCATCTGCAGCTAGAGCAGGGTGCTCAGAGCCCCGGGCAACCTCCCTGCAATGGTGCCAGGGATGGGGCAGCCACCACCTCTCTGGGCAGCCTGGCACAGGCTCTCCCCACCCTCAGCATCACAATTTCTCCCTTCTCTCCTGTCTAAATCTCCCTCTTTGAGTTTCAAACCATCCCCCCTGACGCTGTTCCAACAGGCACTTCCCAAAAGCCTGTCCCTATCTTTCTGATCAGCTCCTTTAAGCACCTAAAGGGAGCCTGTAACAGGGACACCCAGCTCTGTCTGGAGCATCCTCGGGGGCAGGTCCCAGCGGCTCAGCTGGCCTGCGAGTGCTCCCCAGGTCCATGGGACACACGGATGGTTTCCTACGCCGCTGCCAGCTCTGGCTGCAGCTCCTCCTGGCAGGACCTCCCCAAACCCTGCTCCCTGCCGGGGTGGCTGCATCCCTCCCTCCCAGTCGGCAACTGGTTATTTCCACCGTCCTGAATTTCAGCCCCATTAGCTATCCAGGGCTGCAGCCCTGCTCCAGAAAACCAATTAAAAGATGAGAAGAGGGGACAGTGGTTCCTGGCAGCGTCAACTCAGGGGGGTCTCTGGGCTGGAGGTGCCACCAGTGTGACAGCAGACCCGGGTGCCAGGGAAGCGTGGCTGAAGTGTGGGGAAAGCCGAGCCCCAGCCCACGCAGCGGGGGAACCTGGAGCCCGGACCTGCTGCAGGTTCCGGGGAACCCCCCGCCCAGCTCGGGGAGCAGATGCGACCCCTGCACACGGGTTCCAGGGCACCCTGCCCGAGGATGTTGGTGCAGCTCCTGCCAACCACTGCTCAGACACAGAGGGTCACCTCCAGCCCCGGGGACGCCCAGAGCCCATCTCCTCGGCGGGGGGATTAGGCAAAGGCAGCCTGGCTTCACCCGCCGACCCTCCCCCAGGGGTCGGCTGAGCCGGTGCAAACATGACCCAGAAGCAGGTCAGCGCCGTAGGGCTCTTGTGCAACAGGAATGTCACAGAGGGGCCCATCTGCCCCTGCCTGGGCCGGGCAGGGGGCTCGGTGCCTCTTAAGCCGCAGAGCCCCCCTTCCCTGACTTCCCTCCCCACGCCCTCCAGAGCCTGCCCCCGGCCCTGCCCGCGGCCGCCCCCTCCCCGGTACCTTGTACCCCCCGATGCGGTGGTCGGGCTTGAACTCTTTGCCGTTCTTCAGCCAGCGCAGCGTGGGGTTGGGCGTCCCGCTCGACGGACACTTGAATTTCACCGTTTTGGCAGCGGGGACGGCGTGGAGCTTCTTCTCCATCTTCTCGGGATACGTCCAGTAGGGAGCAATGGCCTCTGGGGAGCAGAGCAGGGGGGGGGCTCAGCACCGCCGAACCCACCGGGGTGTCAGCCATGGGTTGCTCTGGCGTTTTGCGCCTGCTTCAACCCTGAGGATGCTCGGGGAAGGTGGGGAGGTGCAGGCAGCTGAGCCTGGCTCTGGCAGGGAGGGCAGCTCTGGGAGTCACACCAGCCCTGCGGGGCCCTTTCTCTGTGAGATGCACGCTCAGCACACGGGGCTGCAGCGGCAGCTACCCCAGCGTACCCCTGCTGGCATCTCCCCTCGCTCTGACCAGGCTGCTGTGCCCGGGTGCACCCCGACATGCTCCCTTGGGTGCCCTGGGCTGAAGCAGGAGCCCCTGCCCGCTCTCTCCTGCTCTGCTCCATCCCGGGGTGATGCTTGCGTGCGCTCGGCTGCCCCTCGCCCCCTCCAAATGCCAACGCAGCACCAGGGGCAAACCCATCTCGCACGTACGGTTCGGCTTGGTGTTATCCGCCTCCTTCTCCTCCGAAGAGGAATCGTCTTCGTCGTCGTCATCCTCCGCAGAGGGGAGCGCGTCTGCAAGAGAAGAGACGCCCCGGCTGAACATCCGCGTGCGGGGCCAGCCAGGGACTTGGAGCAATGCGGGCTGGTGGCAGGGGCTGTGCCCAGGGGGGTGGCCAGGGCAGAGCAGTGGGGTGCAGGGATCCCGGGTGAACGTCGAGCGTGGTCCCGGGTGAATGCTGAGCGCGTCCACCAGCACGGCCAGGGTCGACTGCCTGCCAGTCCGGGGACATCACGGAGCAATCTGCTCCCCGAGATGATTTCAGAGCTCCGTGCCGTGCCCCAGCACAGCTCCTCACCCTGTGCCCAGTGCCACCAACCCCTCAGGGTGGCAGCTGCAGGCACAGAAACACCCCAAGCCTTGTTGGACACCTCTCGACCTCGAGCGTTTGCCCTTCTCCAGCCTCCATCGGCACCAAGGTGGAGCTCAGCTCAGCGCCAGCGCGTGCCCCCCAGCCCCGTGCAGACAAACGGGCGACAACCTCTGGCCGCTTCTCCCTGCCCCGCAGCCCGCGGGGAGACACGGCACCTCCGGGCACCTCCAGGCATCACCGACTCGCCAGGTCCGACCCGAACTCACCGCGCGTGACCGGCGAGCGTGCAAAGGCGTGCGCGGGCAGCCCGCTCCTCGCTCCGCAGCCCGGCCCCGGGGCTGCCCCTTCCCTGAGCGCCCGGGGCTGCTACGAACCTGAGACGTTCACGGAGAAGTAGGTGGTCTCGCTTCCCGAGGGGCTGTTGGTCATGCAGGCGTAAAGCCCCGAGTCCTCGGGCACCACGTCCCTGACCTCTACCTCCTCCCCGGTAATACGCGTCCGGTTGTTCTCGGCCAGCTGGACGCCGTCGCGCACCCAGTTGATGCTCTGGACGTCATCCCTCAGCCGGCAGCGCAGCTGGAGGAGGTCACCGGGGTGAGCCGAGTAGGACTCCACTTCGATTTTTGCTTTGGGCAGAACTGGAGGAGTTAGGAGAGAGAAGAAGAAAAAGAGAAAAAAAAAAAAAAGAAAAGAAAAAAAAAAAAAAAAAAAAAGGAGGAGAAAAGAAATAGAGACCAAAGGAAACCATGCTGCTGCTGCTGCTGCTGCTGCTGCTGCAGCTCGGTGTTAATGAGGCAACATGCGCTGCTGGGATGCTCTGGCACCAAGGACTGGCTGCTCCAGCGAGCCCAGGAGAGGAGCTGGCGGCAGCAGCGGGGCAGAGGGGAGGCAGAGGCCACGAGCACCCCAAGCAGCACCAAGCGGTTCACCCCCACGGCAGGACCCGCTCAGGGTGGCAGGGGGAGGGTCTAAACCCACACACTCACCCCTCGGGCTGCAGGGCCCAGAGCAGGAGCTTTGAAATGGGGGAGAAACGGGCAACTTGAGACATCTCAGGTGGCACCAGCTGCTCGGGCAGGAGCCAGCCTCTCCCAGCAGCATCCCAAACCCCTGTCACCGTGCAGGGGTCCCAGGATCCCCCCCACCACCAGCAGGCAGGCAGCGAAGCGGGCCAGGGCCCCCATGCCACCAAGACCCTCGCCCCAGTTAGAGCATTTCGGGGCAGGGGTGCGAGGGGGCTGCGGCAGGACAGCGGGCAGGGGCGAGAGGGGCTGCGAGAACGGCGGCGCTGGGAAAGGTCAGCCCGGAGGAGCTCCGGCGAAACAGGTGCCGGGCGCAGCGATGCCGATCGCGGTGACCCCAGGCAGGGAGAGCTGCAGCTGCTCCCCGATGCGACACTTGTGTGAGCAGCACAAAGATCCTTTCTCTCCATCCCGCTGCTGCGTGAGCTTGTCTCCCCTGGCCGCTGGTCGAGCGGACACGGTTCCAGTGCTGCTCTCCACCTTCCCTGGTGGTGCACGAGGGGGTCCCCCCCCCTGGTCCTGGGCTTGGTGCAGACATCCGAGTTTCAAGCCACCTCTTCAAATTTCACAGCCCGGGGAAGGGTTCTGGCTGCTGCAGCTCAGCGGGCACCGGGCTCCCTGTGCCGGCGTGGGGGGGATGCAGTGGGAGCATCATCCCAGGGATGAGCAGCACGGGCTGCTCTGCGCGGCTCCAGGTGCTGAGCGCTGCTGGGGACGCTGCTCTCGGGGCTGGAGCTGCTCAGCAGCGTCCTGCAAGGACACACCGCGTTTCCACCGCACCTCCGGGCCAGGGCCAGGGCCAGGCAGCTTTGGGACGAGAGCCAAAGGTGCTGCAGGGGCACAGCCAAAGGTCCCCACAGTGCAACTGCTCTGCATCAGAGAGGTCGAGAGCTGGGGCTGGAAAATCCCAGCAGAAACAGTCTAGAAATGTTCCGTCTTCAGCTCGAGGGCTGTCCCCCCTCAAGGACACGCAGCTCACAGCCCCCATACTCCAGCCTCGGGGGCAAAGGTGAAGCCACAGCTTTCCCTTGGGACCCAGGCATCCCCCAGCGTGGCAATTTGGAAAATAACAGCTAAAGACAAACGGCCACAGCATCCGAGGACGCGGCGGAGGGGCTGCGCCTGCAGAACTCACACCCTGACCTCCGGCACCCGCCGAGCCAGGCAAGCACGATCACAGAACCACAAAATCCCAGGCTGGAAGGGACCTCAGGGATCAGCTGGTCACCTCTTTCCCCGCTCCCCTCCTCCTGAACAGCCACGGGGCAGCTCGGCCCAGGCCCATCAGCTGCCGAAAGCTGGCACGAGGTCTCCTGCACCAAACCCTCCTTGTCAAGCCCCTCGCCCCGAGCTGTGCCAGCGTGGGCAAGGAGCAGAGGCTGGGGCTGTCAGCAGGGCTCAGCTCCTCCAGCACCCACCAGCAGCTCCCCGCTGCCAAAAACGAACACTCAGCTCTTCAGAAACTCTCATTTATCACGACGTGATCTGCACTTTGCTTTCTGGACACTTTTCCTCGTGCTGATGAGAAGCTTCATGGGGAAAACATCCACCAGCAGCTCCAAAGCTTCTCCTTTTTCTTTTGATTAGCACTCAAAGGAAAGCTGCACGCTGGGGAAGAATTCACTCTCCTCAGCTGCTGGAAGACCAAAAGCCAGGGCTCCAGCTCCATCGGCGAGAGGCTACAAAGCGTTTTATGGTGGAAGGTGAAGGCTGGTGGGAGTCCCTCGGTGGCGGGGGAAGGGTCTCGCTCCTGCACTCCCCTTCCCCCTGGTTTTCCCTCGCAGGACGGGCGCTTCTAGCAGCTCTGATTCCTCCTTCGAGTGATCAGTCCCAGGCACCTTCCAAGGCACACAGCGAGCGGCTGCGTCCCGTCGCCGTCTGCCTGAACGCCGTGGGGCTGGGTAACACAGCGTCCTCCTCTGTCCCGACTCCCTCCCCAGACACAGCAAGGTCGGCGGGCGATAAACTGCCACGAAACCCAAACCGGCGCGGAGCGCGGAGCCGCAGCCCTATCTGCTCTTATCTGCCCGGTGCTCGGGTCTGCCCTCCCCACGCACCAGCAAACCCGTTCCTTATCGAACACAACGACCTGCAGAAGAAGGTGGATGGAGCCGCTGAGGGCTCCCACCGCCCACAAACGTCCCCTGTGTCCCCGTTGCTTGTCCCCGGGCACCGGCATACAAGGAATGGACGCAGGGCTGGGGTCCAGCATCCCACGGCCGCGGTGCTGAGGTGGGGTGGGTGCTGCTGGACCCGCACGGTCCCACCACGACGCAACCAAACCGATGCTGGGCCAAGGTCCGTTCTAGGCAGCAAGACATGGCTATGGTGCAAGAGCTCCTACAGGCCAGTTCCTCACTGAACCTTCCCTAGGGACCACCAGGGGCTCCTGCCCACCAGCTCGCCTGGAAAGGGCTGCAGGAAAATCTGCCCACACCATGCCCCTGCTCTGCAAACAGCTCCCAGCTGGACCTGCAGACTGGGGAGGAGGTGACTTGGGGGCAGAAAAGGTCTTTGCATGGATGGATGGATGGATGGATGGATGGATGGAAAACTTGAAGCTGCCCCAGTCCAACACCAGGGCTCAGGCGGCAGCATCCCAGGCTCAGGCAGGTCCCTTCCCATGGGCACAGCATCATGCTGGTTCCTTGGCAGCCCGTGCAAGTTCTGCTGACTTCTTCAGGCCACTGAAGAGGAGCCAAGGAGCCCAGAGAGGGGGGTCAGGGGTCCTCCAGCGTGTCGCCACATAGCTTTTCAAAGGAGCAGCCCCTTTCCCCAGCCCCTCCGAGTCGGAGGCTGTTTTGCATTAACAGCATGACCGGGGAGGCGTCGAGAGTGATGGACGGGAGAGGGGAGGCAGAGGGCAAGGCAGGATCCTGCCCTTTGGTAACCCAAAGCACATCTCTGGCACTCAGGGATAAGGCGGAAAACGTGGCATGGTGGGAACAGCCCGAAAATGAATTCACAGGCTAATGAGCATGTCCAGGTTAGCTCACCCCGCGGGCCGGGCCGCGCAGGCTTGGCCCCCACTGCCGCAGGGCAGCCCTGGCAGGCAGGAGGTGCTGCTGGCACCGGGACGGCCCCGCTGGCACCGGGCAGCCCAACTGACGATCGAGCCAATGCACCAAGTCCCCTTGGAAATGCGACGTAAAGCCAGGGACGGCAGTGGAAGCGGCACCATCCCCGGCTGCTCCTCGCCCCGGAGCCTCCGGCATCGGGAGCCGCATCACCGTGTGCCCTGCACCTCTGTTAAGAAGGGTCGGCTGGCGCTGGGCAGTGCCCGGGCTTGGGTGGGATTCCTCTCCCCAAGGCAGGCTGGAGCAGCACTGGCCGGGAGCTGGGTGGCTGCAGGGTTGCTCGCAGCCCTCCGAGCAAAACAGCAGCAGCGAGGAGACGAAGGCAACCGCAGCAGCGCCTGCCTCCAGAAAGCACTGGGACGCACGTGAGACCTGGCGCATCTCAGCTACCTGCTGCTCCCCTTTTGAACTGGAAAACTCCTCGGGCTGGGAAAGCAGCATCAGCTTCCTGGGCTGGATCCCGCGGGGCAGAGCCTCCTCCAGTCCCGGCGGGATGGGGACCGGAGCAGTTACAGCCGTGGGGAGCCCCGGGCGAGGCGAGGGGAGCTCCGGTCCCAGCAGATTGCGCCTCCGCTTCCGAATGAGACCAAAAAGCAGAGGCAGGCTGCAATGGCCAGAGCAGCCTGCAGTGGCTTTATTGCTCGATTCCAGCTTTGAAATGGAACCGAGAGCAGAGCCAGATGGAGAGTGTCACCAAGTGCATAGAACTGTCACCGGCCCCCCTGGGACAGGGACACCGGGCAGCCCTAGGGAGAGGAGCAACACGGATTCACCTTCACCGCCCCACTCCCTGCACAGCCCATGAGCCCCCCAGACCCGTGCGTGCCTACGGAGCCCGGCAAGCAGCCCCCCAGAGCGATGGGAGCCGTGGGCTGGGCTGGCCACGGCGATGGCAATAAAGCGGCCAACAAAGCGGCGCGGGGACAATGCGGGCGGGGGGCTCGGGGCCGCGGCCGCCGGTTGCCCTGGAGACCCCAGCGGGGCTTTCCGAAGGTATTTCCTGAAGAAAAAGTACACACATGCCCGGCAGCCCCTCTAATCCCAACAGGAAGCGCTTACCGGGACCTGAGGATTGGCTTCTTTCTTATTTAAAAACCTCATCACCCTGCCACCCCCCCCCACCCCAAGCCGGAGCTGTGCTGGGGGGATGCCCCCAGCAGCTCCCCTGCACCCTGCCTGCTCCTGGGGGGGATGCACGGCCCCGGGGCCCCTTCCCTGGGGAGCAGGAAGATGCCAGGAGGGGAGTGTTGGGGCCTCAAGGCACCCACAGATCTTCCGGGGGGGCTCAAGGCATCCTCAGCTCTTCCTGACCAAGCCCAGTGGGCTTCATCCCGCCCTCGGGTCCCCAGATGCTTCCTCCTCGGGGAGAGGGAGATTGCGGTGCCTCGCTGGGTGCTCCTGCTCTTCCCAGCCCGCACCTCAAATGAAGCAGCCCTTAATTAACAGGCGTGCTGGTAGTTTGCAAAGCTGTCAGAATAAACCCACCCCTTTCCCCCCTCCCGGGGATACCCCTGGCCGGGCTCAGGGCTCTGCAGCATCTCGGGGCACAAACACTCCCCCATCGCCCCCGTCCCCTGGCGTGGGACAGCTGGGGGGGGTCCTGCCCATCCTGGGGGGCAGAAGCGAGCGCCCCAATCCACACACGTGCCCGTGGGTGCTGGTTTTAACCGCTGGCTCTGCGTGGACCCTGGTGCAGGCAGAGTTTTGTGTTCCTCTCCTCTCCCCACATCTCTGCCCAGCAGCCCTGGAGCGTTACGGGGTGGCGGGGGGAGCCCCCCGGACACAGGGGCACCTACTCGCTGTGGGGCACAGCTCTGCAGCCCAGGCTCTGGCAGAGTGCTGCTGCTTTTCCCAAAGACTCATATTTCTTTTTTTCCCTCTTCAATTAAGGGCCGGAGTGACAGCATCCGAGTGGGAAGGCGGGAGGAGGGAACAATGCCTGCTCAACAGGCTGGGAGGGGAAGCAAGGCCAGCAGCGTGATGCCCCAGAGGACACGAGGATGCCCTGGGGACCAAGTGGCCGTAGCCCTCGGCGGGCTCGGAGGTGTGGGTGGGGGCTGCTGGACCCCTACCCGAGCTCTGGTGGCAATCCTGAGCTGCTGCCATCAACCACACAAGCGCAGGAGTTTGCACAGACTGCCTGAGGATCTCCAAGCCGCTCGTAGGACTCCAGAGAGGAGGTGGTTGCTCCAAACCTGCTGCCCTGGAGCTCCCTGGGGCAAGGGATGGGGAGGCACCCAGAGCTCCAAAAACAAGTGGTTGGGGGTGCTGCTCAGCAGGGAAATGGGGAGGGGGGGAACAAAGCCGAGGGTCAGCAGTGGGGATGAGGCAAGGACCCTCACTGGGCCACTTCCAGGGATGCTGTGGCTGGTGGCAGCGTGTCCCAGGCTGCAGCTGGGCCAAAGAGCCCCGGACAGCTTTGCTGCTGGGGGCAGGGAGCGTGCACGCTGCAGCCCCCAGGTTCACGTGCAATGTTCCTGCCAGCGCCCAGCGAGTTCTGGGGAGAGGAGGAAGTGGCAGCAGCACAGCCCCCCACTCCCAGGGGTCTCCAGAGCTGCCGGGCTGAGCGTGCCTCCAGCCTGGGACGTTGGGGTCTGGGTCTGACCCCCCTGGCTGAGCTGGACACAAAGCCCCGGGAGCCAGGGCCCCGCTGGCCCCGCAGATGGGGCCGGGGGGAGGTTAAGCCTGTGGCCAGCTGGGCAGCCAGCAGCAGCGGGAAACTGGGCAGCACTGGGAAAGGAGGCACTACTGGGAAATGACAGCTCAGCCTCCTGCCCCCCCCACGGAGCTCAGCTGCATGGGGAAGGGGCTGCGGTCCCAGGCCCCTCTGCCAACCCCCCCCCCCCCATGCTCCTGAGGGTAGAAGCATCTCCCGGGAAAGTACCGGGGGCTCAGCGTGCCCCGTAACGAGCTGCCTAAAGCAGGACCCCCCCTACCACCAACCTGTCTCCCCCCAAAAACCTGCTCGGCTGCTTTGCATCCTCAGCACCCCCCAGGCAGGGCCAGGGCAGACCCCGAGCAAGCGAGCGGTGGAAATGCCTGAGCAGCAGCGAGGACAATGGCAGACAAGGAGAGGGGAAAAAAAATCCCCTCGGCAATTTTCTGCAGGTTTCTATTTAACCTGGAGACAAAGACGGGCTTTGTGCGGGGAGGCGACGGAGGCTGCTCGTGGAAATTTCTTGGCTTCTCCCCTTAACTCGGGGGTTTTTACCACCTCCAAATGTAGGTAAGGATAAAACGCAGCGAACGCCCGTTAATGATTTACTTGCTGGAGATCTTTGAGTCCCAGGACTGACAAAGGCAGGGCTCCCGAGCCCCCTCTCCGCGCCACGAGGCCAGCGACTGGAAATCCTCCTGCGCGGCAAGGCAGGGGCCGGGGGCCGGGCGCGGGGGGATTACTGCTCTCTGAGAAGGGGGCTTAGCTGCCTCAGAACCGGGAGTAAACCGAAACCCCATAAACATCCAGAACAAAGTCCGGGAAAGCCGCTGCCTCCGCCACGCAGGGGACCCGGGTGCCGCTCCGAGCGATGCGCCGACGGTCAGCCCAGCTCCGGGGATGCGATGCCCCGCAAACACCCCGCGGGACCCCCACCCCTCCTGGGGCCAGATCCGTGGTCCACCCTGGCAGGTGACCTGCGAGGTGCTGGTGGCATGGCCCCGATGCTGGGTGCTGGCTCGGGACCGGCTCTTCCCATCCCGCACGTCCTGCCGGGAACATTGTGTTCCCACCAGCCGGCCCCGGAGCCAAGGGACGGACTCTGCTCCAGCCGGGCTCCTGCTGTGGCACTAATTGGGCCGCCCTGGTGAGAACCGTGTCGGGAAATGTTTCCAGAGGTTATTGTTAGTCCTGGCATGAGGCTGGCGAGGAACCAGCTCCCTCCTCTCCAACCTCTCCTCCTCCACTGCCACCGCCTGACACCGCTCCCCAAAGCCTCCGACGGCTGCAGGGCTTCTTAAACACCCCCAAAACCCACAAATTTGCTCTAATTAGCCCTGGCTTGAGCACTCCGACAGCTTTTCCAGCACCATAACCAGGACTGGGGCTGCCAGTGCCGCCCTCCCAGCAGCACAAGAGCCATCCTTACCCCAAACACTGCCAGGAAACCTCTTCCAGGAAGAGCAATCTCCTGAGAAAAACATGTTTACTGCCGTTAGCTGCGTTATCTACAGAGGTGGGGACTAAGCGTGGCGATGGAAAAGTCTCAGGATGGTCCTGTGCGTGATGCTCTGCCCGGGAAGCTCCCCAGGGACCACACACAGCTCCAGTGAACTCATGGGACGTCTCTGCAACCAGGGTGGAAGAGCATCACAGAACTGTCTGGGTTGGAAAAGACCTCTGAGCTCACGGAGTCCAACCGTTCCCCCGGCACTGCCAGGGCACCGCTAAACCATGTCCCTCAGCACCACAGCTCCAGGGCTCGGAAACCCCTCCAGGGACCACTCCAGCACTGCCCTGGGCAGTCTCTTCCAGGGCTTGATGACCCTGACCCTTTCAGGGAAGGAGTTTTTCCTCATGTCCAACCTTGGTGTGCTCCTGCCGCTCCGACCAAAGGCACGGACCCCAGCCCCACGGCACCAGGACAGGCTCCCAGCTGGGATCACCCAGTGCAGCTCCTGCCCCGTGCAGGACCCGTGGGCACACGGAACACGGCTCGTCGCCGGGGCACCGCGCAGCACCATGCCCACGCCAGCAGCACCAGCGATCAGCCTCTCAGGGTTTCGGTGGGAGGAAGGGGGAAGGGGGAGCGAGCCTTAAAAAGAAAAGCAGTACCCCACAGCCCAGACATTCTTGGGTAATTAAAACCAAAAGGCAGTAAGTCAGAAGCCCTGTGCGGCACTGCCTGCTCTGTTTATTCTCTGCCTCACCGAGGGGAAAGCCAAGGCTTTGAAATGCTAGAGCTGTGCTTTCCGTCGGGGCCGGCTGTCTCCAGGGCCTCACGGCCCACTGAGCCCATCCACTGCACCTCGGGGTGCCCCTGAGCTCCAGAGCTTGGCAGCCTGCCCACCACGGGCCACAAGCCCTGTCAAGGCTTTTAGGGGACAGCAGGGATGGAGATGCCCTTGTCTGGTCAGAGATCAGGGCTGTGGGAACCACCAGAGCCAGCCCCGCGGGCAATCCCCAGCCGGGAGCAACACGGAGCATCCCGGGGGTCTCCACGGGGTGTGTTCATCCCACCACTGCCAGTTGGCAAAGCCAACACCAGCACCCTGCACCCAAACCCTCATCCCCACCTGCTGAGCCTGGGAACACCCTGGCACCAAGCAGGGGTGGGAGAAGGCTTCACACACATCTCAGGCTGCAGATCGTCACCGGGGAGCAAACACCGTGGGGCACAACGACCCCTCGCCGGGGACACAACCCCACGGGCTTTGTACCCTTCTCCAAGCCAGTAGCATCCCGCTTTGCCACGATCCCCCTCCAGGTTTCAAACTGGCAGCTCCCAACCGTGCCGCTGCCGGAGGACGTGCCGATGGCCACGGGGCTGGACCTCACCCCAGCCTCTGCCCCTCCTGCACGGGACACCAACT
>JANVCC010000267.1:1203516-1276904 GCA_025345505.1 Todiramphus chloris collaris | reverse complement strand
GGGGGGGGTCTCCGCCGGGCCGTCAGCCCCTCCGAGCTGCAAAGGAGGAAAGCAGAGTCAGGGCAGGGAGAGCTGCACCCCCACATCCCCCCCACCCAGCCCGCTCTGCCGGGGGGTTGCGTTGGCCATCGCAAGCGATGCTCCTGCAGCATCTGGCCCGGCCGGTGAGATGTCCCTGACCCACGGTGGGAGGTCCCCCCGGACCCCTCAGAAGCCTGAAGCGACCCGGAGCTGACTGGCAGGGTTATGTTTTCCTGCACAAAAGCTCTGATGGGCTGAGAGTAAAATCGCTGGCGAAGCAGAACCGAACGCAGCGAAATTTCCCTGAACGGTGGCAGAAATTGTTCCAAACGCCGGTGAAAGGGAGGGAGATCCCTGCTCTCCTGCTCTCCTCTGCCTGCACTTGCTTTGTGCTGAAAAGAGGAACTCCCACAAGGACCAAAATGCCACAAAATTATCAAAATAACTCCCCCCACCCCCCTGGCCCAAGCTGGGTCCTCATGGTGTGGCAGCTCCCAGAAATTCACTTTCTTTTATTTTGCCCAGACTAAAAATAATCTCAAAATCTTGAGAAGTTCTGCAGGACATGAGAGATGTTTCCGCTGGGCTCCAAGCAGCCACGTCTCCCCTGTGAGCACGGTGTTTGCCTCTCTCCCTCGTGCCCCCAACATCATCTGCCCCAGACACCCCCAGCAGCGCCGGGACCCAGCCCCGGGCTCCTGGGCACTCCAGGGCCAGCAGCACCTTGCTCTGCTCTGGCTGATCCAAGGCTCGGTTGTGGCAAATCCCACGTATCCAGACCACACTGTGACATTGTCTGTGGCACCATGAAACCCCGGCAAAGCAGATCCCGCTGCAAACCCCAATCCCCTCCACCTCCTATGGGATCTATAGGGCAGGCACCCAGCCACCTCCCATGGAAACGCCTTCCCGGAGCCAAAGGGGTTAGCTGGGGCCTTGGCCCTGCTCCCATGTGCAGCAGCTCCCTTTCCACCAACAGCTGTTTTCAGCAGGGCTGTTTTGGGGAGAAATCCCCTAGCTTCCCTGGCCAACGCTGCAGTTCACTCTCGTCCCTCCAGCTCTCACGCGGGTTTCTCCAACCCACCCATCCCCATGGGTCCCCATCCCCTTCCCGCACGGGGAGGCATCAGAGCCAGGCTCTGGCAATAGAGAGACCCAGCAGAGCCTGATCCCAGCTCCGGGTGCCCCAGGGATGTGTCCTCCACGGCCCTCATCCCTCCTCCCTGCCATGCTGGGAGCGTGGAGCTCAGCCAAAACACATCCGAGGGGATTCTGGAGCTAAAGCCGCCCCTGGCCGACTGCTCCCTGCAGCGTGGATGCGAGCAAAGCCCCGTGTTCCGCCCCCGCGACACATCTGCGGGGCTGCGGAGCCCCGGGACGGCCCGGCCGTCGTTAATTGTCCCACCGGGCTCTGCCGAAAAGCTCAACAGCGAGATCCCTGCCCAGCAAATTGCACAACCCGAGCGCGGCCGGGATGGTCCGGGATGGTCCGGCCAGGGCACTGCTGGCCCAGGGAGATGCTCCAGGAGAAGTGCAAGGACCAGGGTGTGGACAGAACGATGCCACCCCCAAAACGCTGCCCCAGGCTCCGGGCATCCCGAGGCCAGGGTGCAGCCGGACCTCCGTGCCCCGGAGCCCTCCCCCAGTACCCTGAGCTCACCCCGCTCCTCTCCTGATGCACTCACGCTCCCGGAGCCCCGCGCCGAGCTGTTCCCAACCGAGCTGTTCCCAACCGAGCTGTTCCCAACCCTCCGTGTGACCGGCCGCTTCCTTTCGCCGCGCGGCGTCTGCCCAAGGCGTGCTCCGTTAACTACAGTGAGTAATAACCGTAGTGAGTAACGAGATGCTACTCATCCTCCCCAGGCTCCTGGTCCAGCGGAGCTCCGGACAGCCCTGCACCTTCGCTCCCCTTGCCTGAAGTACCAGCTTTGCTCCAGGGATGGGCTGAGCACCCACCCACCAGTGCCAGCCCCCAAGGGCTCCCGTTTAACACGGGGCACTACCTGGGGAGCTCAGACCCGCCAAACAGCCTCTGAAGCCCAAGGACGCCCAGCCAGGGTGCAGGTTTGGGGAGTCCTGCTGCCTTCTCCCTGCCCCAACCGTGCTGGCTCTGGCTGGTGCAGGAGCACTTGCGACCCAAAATATTGGCACGAGGAGTCGGGCACCCGGCAAACACCAGCCTTATCTCCAAGTGCCAGCGCTCCCAGGCGCCGGGCCGCGCGCTGTAAAATAGTTATTGAATGTTAACAATTTATCAGGGTTTGGAAGGGGGAGGTGGAATTCTTTGGGGAGGGAGGGGGGAAAAAAAAAAAGAAAAAAATTCTTCGGTATTTCTGGTAATTATTTTCTGTCTCTAAGTGGTTTTGTTTATTGACAGCACATGCTCCCCGGAACATGCCCTAATGTGGAGAGTCTGCGTGGGCCTCCCGAGCCGGCCCCGTGCCGAGGAGAGGGAGAGATGGAGGGAGGGAGGGAGGGATGGAGGGAGGGGAGCTCAGTGCCTCCAGAAGCAGCAGTTCCTGAAAAATGAGTCAGTGCTGGCTCGGCGCAGAGCAAAGCCCTTCTCCAGATACACCTCGGAGTGGGCGCCTTCCAGCTGATTCAGGGGCTCGACAGCAGCATATTTCCATGGCGCAGGGATCACTCGGCAGAGGAGAGCTGCCCCGTGTCTGGGAGCGTCACGGGCAGGGAGGGAGCGAGGGACGCGTGCCAAGACCCAGAGCTGGTGCACAACTGATGCTCAGAGCCCGGGGCAGAAGAGAAGGTGGAAGCAGCCTCGCTGAGGAAGCGGGCAGAGTGCTCCTACCTGTGCAAACACTGGCATGGCTCTTCCCCGTGTTTGTACAGCTTTTATAGAAACCCCGACAGGAAACCCTTCCCTCGGGAGGACGGCAGCTCGTGCAGGGTGGGTCGGTGGCTCCCCAGCTCCTGCCGGGCACCGTCCCCGCTCCTGCGGCCCCCGGCACGCTGCAATTTACTGCTCAGGGGTGGACTGGGACAACTAAAAATGGAAGCAGTAAGAGAGGAGACAGAGCTAACTGTGCCTCGGAGACCTGCCTCCGGGACAGCAATTACCACCGGCCATTACACCCACGCAGCTATTTCAGAGCGGTGACAGGCACCCCTGTGCCCACCCTCCCAGGGCACGCGGTCCCTGCACACCCGGGGCTCGGGGAAGATGCTCCCACGCTGCCTTCGCACGCCCGTGCGCTCAGGAGAAGCAGCCTCACGCCACCTGTCCCCCCCACTGTCCTTGGGTGCCCCGAAAGCTGCACTTTTGCCTCTCCCACGCCCGTGAGTCACGGGGCTGAGCTGTCCCTGGGACGTGGCAAAAGATGGGACCTTCCACACTTGAACGTTTCTGAGCTGAGTGTATCCGGGAAGCCCCTTCCCATCCCATGGCTCATCCCCAGGAATGCACTGAAGGTGCCAAAAGCAGGAGCTGGTGCCGGAGCAAGGTGCCCAGCTGGGGTACCCAGGAGTCAAGAGCCCAGGCGATGCCGTGGGGATCAGGGGAGCCCCTGGTCTGATGCTCTGAGAGCAGGCTCCATGTGCTCGGGGGTAGCTGCTGCCGGTCAGATCAGTGGGGCTGGGGTGGCTCTGGACCACGGCAGCTTGGCCTCCGCTCCCCATCAGAGCGGAGCTGGCCCGTGTGGCATCCACTACGTCAGAGTGTCCTGGAGGCAGCGGTGCTTCGGTGCCAGCAACCAGCATCTAAGGCAGCAGGCAGAAAAACAACAGGGCAAGGCTGAATCCATCAGGGCAAAGAGCCTGAGCTCAGCTCCCAGCTCTGCGAGGCTGCAGGAGCCTGCGGTGCGGGCTGCACCCAGCTCAGGGACACGCGTCACTGGGGGAGCGGAGGTGGTGGCTGCCAACGCGAGACCCTGCCTGGCACAGATGCCCTCCAGCTCCAAAGCACAGAAAGGAGGCTCAGTTTTTCCCCCAAGGCTCAACACAAGCAGCCCTCCAAGCACCCTTGGGGAAGAAGGGCACGCCAAAGGCAAAATTCACAGGCAACGTGAAGAAAAAGCCTTTCCCTGCCCAGAGCTCCTTGCCCCAGGCTGCGGCTGGGGTCAGGAACCACGTCTTTGCTGAAATAAAAAGCAAACACAACTGCAAATGTAACTAGAGGGGAAAACTATAATGCTTAAAGCAGACACATGCTTGGAAAAATAAATACCCAACTGTGCAGCACGCATACAGCGTTAACCCTTCCCGGCCATCGTGTCACAGCCTGCAGCAAGGCCTTACAGCTGCCGGGGGATCTCCAAGCACCGAGTTCACTGCATGCTGTGGGCATCCAGCGCCAACAGAGCCTGGCACATGGGGCAGGAGAGATAGGGAAAGGCTCAGCCTCACTCACAGATCTCTGTAAAACCAGTTCTGGTTTAGAGGCATCCTCACATCCAGGGATCCCTACCCAAGGGTTTGATTTGCAGACCTGCAGAGCATCCATTGGTACTCAAAAATCTCCGCTGGGTTTGTACCACTGACTGCTCTGGGAGGGGACTGGTCCAGGATGGGGACACTGGGACACAGCCACAGCCTGCCATCGCCTGAAAAAGTCAGAGCCCTGTTACCCAGCCTGGCAGGGAGCTGTGGACACACACTTCAGCAAACCAAGCCTCCACTGTCCACATCTTCCTTCGTGCCCAGAAGAAGGTCCCCAAAGGGGGAGAACACTGAACATCCAGGATGGGATGAGCATCTGCCACCCAGCCCCAGGCAAGTGGCCCCTTCCAGCAGCCCAGGCTTGGGGGGTCCAGAGCATCGGGGGGAGGGGGAAACCAGCTGGGGCTGGGGGCAATGCGGCTCCTAGCTCAGTCTGCATTTTTTGGCAGATAAACACACCGGAAAGCACCCTGGGCTCCTTCCCAGCACGGCTGGGCCACCTCGCGCGTAGCCGAGCCCGGAGCCGAGGGATGCACGCAGGCTGCTTTTGCGGCGGTGCTGCTCCTGCCTTCGCCCCAGCGGTGCAGGGACGATTTATTTTAATCCTCCGTGAGCAAGACAAGGCGAAGGCAGCGGTGCGTGCCAGCCCCCGCCGAGATTAACGGAGGAAGTGCTCCTGTGTGGGGGAAAATGGCTGCTGGCCAGAGCCGGGGTCTGCGGGGTCCAGGCTCCCGCGGCATCCCCCGGGATGGGCAGGGAGGATGCCCGCAGCACCCCGGCTCCTCAGCTCCCGCATCGCGCCCCGCTGGGCAGCACCCAGAGGTGTCCGGGCAGAGCAAACCATCGCCTCCTCTCCAAGGCAAAGCCCAAATCGCTCCGGCTGGGACGGCGGCTGCTCTGCCCGTCTGGTTTATCAACGTAAACAGCCGGGCGAACCGCGGCGTTGAGGTTTAAGCAGAGGTTTAAACATTGACGGGGAGGAAGCTTGCACCAGCCAGCCGTGACACCGACGGTGCGGGTGGAGAAGGGGATCGCAAGGTGGCTTCGCTGCTCCCTGGTGTAACCCGAGGGCGGGCACGCTCCCCTCCCTCCGAGGGCCGCTGCCTGCAACCGCACTCGTGGCCCCAGCACCAGAACCCGGCCACCGAAACCGCCACCAGAAACCCAGCATCGGCCCCGCACATCAGCGAACGTCGCCCGCCCGCCGCAGACGAGAGAGCGATTCCCAGGGAGCCGCAAAGAGTTGGGATAAAGGAGGCTCCCGGAGTCCCCCCCCCCCCCACCTCCTCCGAGCAGCCTCTGCAAACACAAAGGGCAACACAAAATCCAGGACCGCGTTACTCCGAAAGCCTCCGTCCTCGGGGACCCCCAGAACGTCACGGAATCCGAAATCTTAAAACAAAACCGACCCCTGATCCTTCTCCATCTTTTTCTGGAAGCCGCGAGGCTCCCGCTCAGGAACTTTTAGGGAACAAGGGACCAGGCAGCAACTCGGCAAACAGCCCCCAGGCCGGGAGGAGTCTGGGGCCCCAGGGCTGGGGGCTGCGGGGAGGTTTCCAGCCCTGGCTCTGCCCGAAGGACGGGCTCGGACCCGTCGCGTTTCGAAACCGCCTCCCCCGGGGGCTGCAAACCGAGGCTCCCGCCGAGCCCGAGGGCTGCAAAACCGGGGCCTCGGACACACGCACACCGGACGGCTCCGGTGCCCGCAATCGCCCAGCACCCGCAAACCGGAGTCCGACCTCCCCCCCCATCCCGCGCTCCGTTGCCGCCGTCGAGCTGCCCCGCCACGGTCGGACCGGGGGGGGGGATGGGGGGGTCCGGCCGCGTCGGTTCCCCGCGGAACGGAGGTAGCCCCAGGTCCCGGATCGAGCCCCCGCCGCCATCCCCGTGGAGCACAAAAGCGCTGCCCTGCGGTCCCAGTGCCGGTCCTGACCTCGGTGAGCCCCGGCCGTCGGTACTCACCGGAGCCCCGCGCGGTCCCGCCGTTCCCGGGAAACAATGGAGGGGAGCCCCGGTCGGGGCGAGAGGCGCAGCCCCGCCGCCTCCCAAGCTCACAGCGGCTCCCCCATGGCGGGGCCGGCCCCGTTCCCGGCCCCGACCCCGAGGTGGCGGCGGGAGGCGCTCCCAGAGGCGCGGCCGCCCCGACGGCCGCCGCTGCCGCTGCCCTCGCTGCCGCGTCCCCGCCGTGCGCCCGCCGCCGCCGGACTGAGCCGCTCCCGCACCGCCCCGCCGCCTCCCCCCCGGCTCCTCCCCCGCCTGCCTCCCACCCTCCTTCTCCTCCTCCTCCTCCTCCTCCTCCTCCTCCTCCTCCTCCTCAGCGGCCTGATGGGGCTTGTAGTCGCCGCCGGGCCACCCCCGCAGCCCCCGGGCAGAGCCCCCGGCGATGGGGTCCCCGGGTCCCCGCTGGGTTTTGCAGGCGGTTGTCGCCCCGAAAGCGGCGCAGGCTGGGGATGCTTCCGCAGCGGGATGCTCGTCGCTGCGCTCTCGCCCTGTTGGGCTCGGTCGCACCAAGGAAGCCTCGGGCCCGTGGCCCAAGTAGGGGCAAAGGAACCCTGGATCCCGCCGTTTTCCTCGCCCAGCACCCCCCGAGGCAGCAGCATGCAGAGCTCGGGGCAGCCTGGAGCCCCCAGCCTAGCCCTGCTGTGAAGCGAGGCCGCAGGGCACCCTGCGAGCAGCTTTTCAAAGGGCTGCCAGACCCAGATCCTTCCCGAGAACCATCCAGGAGCCACCGCTGCCATGCCCACCCTGCGTACCTTTCCCCAAGCTTTGGAGCAGGAACATGGCAATTCTAACGCAGAGCACCCCAAAAACTCCGTTAAAGTGCGTGTGCAGCACGTGCACCTTCTGCTCAGGCTCAGCTGGGACCCTGGCAGGTCCCCCGTGAAATATTGGCACACCAGAGAACCCAGCTGGTCTTCTGGGGAGCCCACCCCACAGGGGCCCCCCAGTTTGGGCAGCTCAGATGAACTCCCTGAAAGCTGGGCTGATTTGGGGTGACACAGATGGCGCAGGGAGGCACAAGAACGGGAGCAGCCGTGAGTCGGGGCATCCCAGAATGAAGACATCTGCGGCTGACAGCGAAAGACCTGCGCGAGGCAACGTGCAAGTGATTAAGTTATAGCAGGGAAGAGGACAGGCTGAATTAGCCCTGTCAGTCACCAGAGCTATATTTGAACCAAATGCTGGGCATCCCTCCTCAGGAGCAGCCTCTTGCTGGTTCAGGCAATGGTTCCACTCACCATGCCAAGATCTGCTGGATGTTTTCTTTCCAGGATGACAGATGTGTGGACAGGGAGAAAGGGGGGAAGGAACACACCTCTTCTCCCAGCAAGCTGAACACGGGGAGAGTTTCGATGACCGCAGGGCAGAGGGGTGACCCCAGCGCCCTCCCTCACACTTTTGGGGCATCCCAGGCAGCTGCCCACCCCCAGCCCTGCTTTCCTCTCCCCTTCATTGCGCGACAGCCAGGAGCCAGGCCCTGTGGTGCTGAAGGTGCCTGGCTGGTGAGGTTGCTGGGACATCCCCATGAGCTGGGGGAGCTGCCGTAACAGCTTCTGTCCCCACTCTCCTCCAGAGCAGCCATGCCTCCTGCTGAGCTTTTGTCCCACAGTTATTAACGCTGGTCCCAAAATGGGCCTTACAGGATTGTACCCTTGTGACAGAAAGGGGATGGGCTCTCACCTCTGTTGCTGATGGGGATGGTTTTCTTCTTGGCTACGTAAACAGGACACAAGTTCTTGGGCCTTTATGAGTCAAGGTAGTCACAAATGGTAGAAAATAGGAAGAACCATCCCCTGCTCCTGGGAGGCTGGAGGATTCAGCTGCATCTCTGGCCTCAGCATCACACCGGGGCTCAGTGGTGGAGTGACCACAAGCTGTCACCATCTGGTGGCATAAGTGGAGCATAAGCAGGTCCTCCAGGATGGACAGGGAGATGGATGCTCCCCCAGAATGGATGTGGGGCTGCCAGAGGCCACGACTGAGACCGAGGAGCAACAGAGCCCCAAGGACCAAGCCAGAGCTCGCTGCCTGCCAGCACTCGCAGGGAAGGGCAGAGGGCTGGGGCACTGCGCTTTGGCAGCCTCAGCTCCTGCTGGTCCACGGCCCTTCTGGTCTGGGGGGGTGATGTTCTGGGCTCTTCCACACACACATTTGCAGTGGTGATGCAATCTCGAGGCAGCGCAGTTGCCAATTTCACATGAACTTGGGCTCGTTTCAGTTTAGCTGCAGTTAATCAAGAACAGGATTAAGAAAAACTTAAAGTAGGTCTCAGTTACCACAACAGCTGAACAACTGACCCTGTGTCAGGCAATCCCTAGGACAGCGTGTGAGCAGCAGGCAGTGGGGAGCAGGTTTGGCTTCACCAGGGAGGTTCATCATGCTGTCGGGTACTGCCCGGCGCTGCACTGCTGGCAGGAGTTGCTCCTGTTGTGGGAGCTGCAGGTTCTTGATGAAAAATCAATCCTTTCTGCCTGGGAGAGGGAACCAGCTGCTGCTGAAAACAGGAGATGGCAAGGCCCACGGCAGGCTGGCACCAACACCGCGGGGAGATGTCTCCTCTGTCTTGGGGGAATGTCTGCATCACGGCAGAGCAGCTCCTGGCCTCAGCATGGCTGGGGTGCAGCCGTGCTCTGGACCCTGTGGTCCTACCCCAGGCTGGTGGCTGTGTCTGGGTCACCCATCTCCTTGGGAGAGTGGCAGGGAGGTGGCTGGGACGGGGGAGGCTCGTCACAGAGCTGCCCTCTCACAGAAGAGACAGAGAGGCTCGTGAGTCTGGGGCTCGCAGGGTTTTGTCTTGGCTGTGGAGGAACAAAGGCATTCGGGGAGCAGCTCCCAGAGCCTGCAGCTTTCGCAGCCTCCCTGCCAGCTCCCCCTCCTCCTGCAGCCTGGGACCAAGCAGGGGCCAGGGGTGCACCCTCATCCCCTGCCCCCAGGGACGTGCACCGTTCCATCTGCATCCCCGGGTAGGGTCTGGCACGCGTGTGCACCCCCCCCCTCTCCCAGCTCTACGTGCGCACGCCCACACGCTCAGCCCAAGGCCGTAGGGTGACCTTCCTCTGCCGCCCACCTCCGCACGCCGGCTCCCAGCTGTGGCACCGAGAAGCAGCCAAACCCACCACGGGGCCAATCTGCACCACTGGGCACGGACACAGCAGCGGTGATGCCAACGGGCACCGGCCCAGCCCCTGGACCAGGGCTGGGGTATCGGCGTGTCCTCCCTCGCCCACCCAGGCGGGTTTCCCAGCGTCTCCAGAGTGGTTCTAGTGGGAACCGGAGTGTGAAGAGGGGGCACAGAAAGGGCTGAGCTGGAGGAGGAGAGTCCCAGCACAATAGAGCGGCTCCCCCCTGACCTTGCCTTCCCAGTTAAAGATCTGCAGCTCTCCCCTCCTCCCCACTACAAAGGGGCTCTTTTCAGTTCCTAATTCTGCATTTAGAAAACAAAAGCAGATGCATCCAGTTTAGGTTTGGAGAGGGGGAGGCAAGAGCAAATGCTGAAGAACAAAGAGCTTTCCCTGACAGATCCCACTGAAAAAGACTTTGTCAGCTCCGTCTCTCCCTGAAAAGGCCGGAGCACATCAGGGTGCGGGGCTCCTTGCAGGCAGCTGCCAGGCTTGTGGCTTCGAGCCTGAGCAAGAAGGCAGAGCACGGAGCACACATGTGTGCGGATGCTCGCAGGAGGATGTGCACCAGCCCCGCCGAGCGTGCACAAGCACACACTCATGTTCGTGGGGGATGAAGCCTGGACCCAGGGCTCGGTCAGGACACTCCTGCCCATCCCTGGATGGGAGCCAGCACCAAGGGCAGGCTGTGCCTGTGCCACCCTTTTTCCTCATCCTCAAGACACGACCATGCCTTTTGCCCGCTCTGTCCGACCCGTGGGGCAGGGTTTGCTCAGCAGAGACTTTCAGGGCTGTTGACCGACCTTGGCCAAGTGCTTCCCATCAGCTGGAACGTCCGAGTCCTGGAGAGCAGCTCAGCACGCTGACCGAGGCCAGCCACCCACTCGGGGGGCACAGACACAGCTACCTTGGAGAAGTCCAGCCCCTCTCAAGGGCCAGTGGCCAGCCAGGCCACCCTGCCACCAGCTGGAAGGACCCTACAGGGAGCTCACAAATCACCAACATTCCCAGGGAAACACAACACCTGAAAAATCAGCAACCCGAGGGATAAAGCATCAGCTCCCGGGCGTGAGCTGCCCCTCTCCTCTCCTCTCCAGCTCAACAAAGCATTGTTAGCCGGGCTTTGGGCTGCCCGGGCAGGTGGGGTTGGTGCCTGCCACAGCCTCCCTTGGCCACATGAAGCCCTGTCCTAGCCCACGTCACACCAGCTCAGGGATGCTGCTGTGCCTGGGTAAAGCCTTGGCACAGGCAGAGCGCTGGCTTCAGGGCCCCAGGCTGCCTTCCCAGCACTTTCCTTGCTCAGAGGTTTCTCAGCTATCACCATCGACCCAAACTGGCTTTTTCCTTCCTTGACTGCAACTCAACAGCATCACAATATCCCCCATCCACTGCTCCTTGGCTGCTCTTCTGATGGCGATGGAGGGAAGTGCCCTTCAGGAGCCCCTGCGTGCCACACTGCCCCAGCATCAGCTCGCTCGGGGGAGAGGACCAGCTCCAGGGCACCCACACTCACTCTGGGGTTAATTAATTACGTTTGTTTGACATTGCCCCTCTTGCACTGAAGCAGAGCTGTGTATGAATGTCTCACTGTTCCAGCCAGGCTCTCTTGCAGGGCTGTGGTGTTTACTAAGCTGTCCCGGGGGACATCCAGCACTTCCCATTAGCTGCACTGATGCTCTGCTTGTCCCAGGGCTGCTCACACTCCCTGCAAGGGGGAAAAGGGACCAGGTTCTTCGGTGGGAAGTGGCTCTGTGCTGCCCTGGTGATGATGTGATCAGGATGTGCTGATGCCTGCCCAGGACAGCTACTATCTCAAGATATGGGGCAGGGACAGGGCGCTGCCTGTCCCCTTGGCTCTCCACCCTGAGAAAGTCTCCTGCTGTCTTTGGATCAGGCCCAAAAGATCTCTAGGGGTAGATAAAGGTGATGAAATCAATCAGCCTCCTCTGTCTGTTAATCTCACCTTAGCAAGAGGAGGAAGCTCCAGATAACAGATGCCTGTAATTTACAGCATCTACAGTGATACAGGCAAAGAGCAAGAGACAGATCCCTTGGGCAGATCGAGAACATATTCCCTTATCACACCCCTGCAGAGGCACCCACAGAGCCCAGCCCAGGGCTGCTGATGCCCCTCTTCTTGCTGGGTGCCCAGGACAGGTACCTGGAGCTGGCAGGATCAGGACAAGTTTCCAGGGACAGCAAACAGCCCGGGGCTCCCGCAGAGATCCCATTCGGCTGTGGGATTTTCCTCTCCAGCTCTCACACTGCCATGCAGCTGGGGACGAGGAAGGTGCTGGCTGCTCTTCCTCCCCAGGGCCGGATGCATTTTGTCTTCTTGTTGCTGCAAAGATTCTGCCACTTGGATAATCTGATAATAGTATTTTCTGCACACTGTCATTTAGGAGCCCAATGGCAGCTCCTTTCATCAGAAGAAAGGCTGTAATTATGCGTCATTACCCATGGGCTATGATTTTTTTTCCCCCACTACCTAGAGCTGTTTTCCTCTTTCAAGCAATCCTTGGATATTTATAGTGCAAAAAAGCCACAGCCAGGAACAAAACAACCGGGATGAGGACTTTCCCCTGCCAGGGTGTAAAATGAAAGCAATTAGAAGTAAACTCTAACAGGTTCAGAGCCTGGAAGGAAAGAAGGACTCAAGCAGTTGGGTCCTTGTGTCATTTCCCAGGCTCTGATGGGGGAGCATCCAGTGGATCCACTCCGTAGAGCTAGCTGCTGCCCAGTGTAAGGATGGGAGGCAGACGGGCTGACTGGGCTGTGAGGGATGAAGGCCAGAGCGGGAGGATGCGGCTGCACTGATGGAAGTGCCATCATTGCCAGGCATGGGCAGAGTGAGGGTCTGGGGGAATCTTTGCGCTCTGAAGGGTGAGACACAGCAGGCAGGACGAGCTCGGCTCAGCCTGCGGGATGCAGGCAGCGGCTCCTGCCCAGCACCTCACCGCATCCAAGCAGCCTGGCACCCAGCCCAGCAGCAGCCAGGCTCCCAGGGGCTGCTGCCCCTTTCAGAGCAGCTTCCTGGGCACATCCAAATATTTCAGTGCCAGTTTTCCTTGGACTCCCGGCACAGGCTGCTGATCCCCTTTAACAGAGGGAGTTTTCTCCCAGTTCTCAGGCTGCTTCCTGTCTAGACAGCCCCAGAGAAGCCACTGTATTTATAGAGCAGGGCAGAGAGCTGTGCCCGCTCGCTTTGCCAAACCCACATGAGCCTGATGCTGCTGGTGAGGCCGGATGAAGATGCCTCCCACACACTGGAAACAGGAGGAGGAGGAAGGCAAAGCAAACCACAGCTAGACCCTAAACTCTCTAACCCCTCCAGATCGCAAACGGCTCCTCTCGCCCTTTCCCTGCTTCTGCAAACAGCCTCGGTCCTCCATCTCTCCCTGGGGAAGCATCACTCCCAAAGCAGAGCCAGTGTTCCCATCAGACCCATGAGTGCTCTTCCCAGAGCACACCTATGGCCACAGCCTGTCCATCCCAACGTGGCTGCTCCTCCTCTGGGACAAGCCCCCATCAAAGCCCCCTACACCCGATACCTCCAGGGTGATGCTCCTGCAGCAAGCCCATCCCCTGCAGCAGCTTCTCCAGGTCCTTGAAGGCCTGCCCAGACCCACCACCCTCACTGGAGGGCCACCAGGCAGGGCTGCAGCACGTCCATGCAGCTGAGGTTTGCTCTCTGCCAGTGGGGAGGAAGGTCCCCACACCAGCCCCACAGGAGCCCCTGCCCCCCCCAAGCCAGCTGTGGGAGCAGGGACAAGCTCCAGCTGCCCCTGGATCCCACAGCTCCCACATGGCTGCAGCCAGGACTTGTCATCCCGGTTTCTGAGCAGGCAGTAAAGAGGCTGGGGCTGCCGTATCACATTTCCCATCACACAGGAATGTAAACTCGGGAGCAGAGTTAACCCCTGGGGAGGAGGAGGAGGAGCAGCAGAAGATGCTCCCACATCCCCCAGACTCACCTTCACCCCCCCCCACCTCTCTGCCCTCACCTGCAGCATCCCTGGGAATGGCTTAGCATGGTACCTGCAGCATCCCTGGGAATGGCTTAGCATGGTACCTCCAGCTAGAGGTGACAGTTATCAGCTGTCCCCGGGGCCCTATCCTGACCAGCAGCCTGTAAAGACCCCAGCAGTGCTGGGGCAGGCAAGTGGTACATACATAGAGGGAGCAAGAGCTGCCCAGGTGCTTAAAAGCTTCTGAAATCAGACTCTTAATGATTAATTCCTTCAGGCTTAATCTGCAAGGGTGGGAAGCATCCTCTGGTCCTCTCACCTGCCAACACCCCATGGTAAAATATTTACTTGTCTCTTTGCTGATGGGCTGTGGGTTCTGAGCAGGCTTGATAAAGCTGGTTTAGCTGTTTGGTGCTAAAGGGCACAGCACAGCCTGTCTCTGAATGTGGCCCTGAGAGAGATTCCTGACTGCAGAGGGCTTTGGTGCCCAGAGTTTGGGGGGTCCCCTCCCTGCTGATGAGCACTGAGAAGGTGGCACCGAGGGACCCAGCCAGGCGGGTGCAGGGAGAGGGTGTGTAAAGCCCCTTCGGGTTGCCCCGACCCTGCGCTGGCAGCCCCTCCGTGAGTGAGGAATCAGGGGAACAGAAGCCGAACTGGGTTTCCAGGAAGCTTCCCCGTGATGGATTTATAGGCGCAGTGCCCTTTTTACAGGAGTTCACGCTGAAAACAAGCTGCAGATGCTCTCTCCTCGGGGTCTCCAGCAAGGAGCCCAGATTTACTGCCGCCGTCTCGCAGCCAGCGCTGATCGGCAGCTGCGCCCTGGGCCGGGGGGTCGGGGGCTGCACCCGCTGCTCCCAGTGCTGCAGCTACTGGGGACAGCCTCGCAGAGCCCAGCTCCAGCTGAGCCTGCCCTGGCCATCCCCTTCGGCGCCCGTGTCCCGGCTCTGGGAGCGTGACCTCTGCAGCCGCCAGCTCACGGGGCACAAAGGGGGTCTCTGTGCCCAGCCCAGCCCCGTGCCCACGCCAGGGCAGAGGTTTTCCCTGTTGTTCCTGGGAGACCCCAAGGTCAGGTCAGGGTGTGCTGGGTGGCTGCAGGGTCGGATCGGGCACATTGCTGGGGGCTCTTTGCCCAGGGGGTTCTGTCTGCTCCTGCCAGGGGACCCGCCTCAAACCTCACCAGGTCCTGGGGCTGCTCTCTCCAGTGTGCACCGAGGGGTTACTGCAGGGATCCCAACGTGGCGCTGGGAAATCTCAGCTTGCGTTAAACTGCGTCTTGCGAGACCCTGGTCCTGAGCAGCCCGTGCCCCCAGCAAACCAGCCCCCTGTCTGTTCCTGGCTCTGCCCAGCCTGAAGCACTCGTTCCCCAGCCCCTGCACGCTGTGACAACGATGGAGTGGCTGTGGTGGCACAGACTCCCAGGGAAACACCTGCCCCAGTTCCCCAGGGGAGCTCAGAAGCTCTGGGAGCCCATGGCCGAGCCATCAGCTCGTGTGCTGGAGGTGAGAGCAGGATGAGCCCGGCCGGGAGGGATCCCTGCACAGCCCTGCCTGGCCGGGCAGCGCTTCCCTGGGTACTCTGGGCAGAGAGCAAGCTGCAGGCTCTGTGCTGGGCTGCCTGTGAGGTGGGAATGATGCTGCAGCCTCTCCAAATACAACCCGCCTTGTCACAGCCCACTGAGCGACGTGCGGGGTGACCCTGCTGCTGCGGGGTGCCAGCTGATGCTGCGGGGTGCCAGCCCAGGGGGTGATGCCAGCCCGGGGGGTGACCCTGCTGCTGCGCGCTGTCAGCCCGTCTGCTGACCCGCTGCGGCCTCGTCTCCGGCAGCTCTGCGTACACCACGGCTCTTCAGAAACGGTGACCCCTGGCTATGCCCTGCTCAATAACAAAGGCAAATTCATGCTGAATAATCATGCAAATCACTAGCCCGGGAGCCGGGAGGAGTGTCCGTGCAGGGGGCTCCCTCCGATTGACAGAGGCGCTGTGCAAAACAATCCCTACCCTCGAGCTGGGCGATTCCCAGCCTGGACAATCATCTCCCTGTCTGTGTTCTGTGACAACCTGCCCATGCCAAGTGGCACAAACCTTCCTGGGAACACACCCTTGGACCACCTGGTTACAGCTCCACAAGATGCCAGGCCACCTCAGGTGACAGGGCACATGGGGACAGCTACACCCATTCCACTACTCGCCCACCTAGCTGTGGAGCTGCCTGGCACCCAGTGCCCTGAGCTGCCCTGGCAAAGCTACAGAGGGGCCAAAATGTGGAGCAGCTGATGGGAGTGGTGGTGACAGCCCTGTCCCCATGTCCCCATCCTCCCACGGCAGCTGGATGTGCAGCATCGCTCGTGGTGTGCTGGGTGCTGCTGGACCCCTGCAAACTCTGCAGCCCCTCCTCAGTCACTGGGGCTGTGCCCAGCCATGGGGTTTTGGGGTAGCTCTGGGGACTGTGAGCTCTGCTGGCACTCTGTTTGCATGGACTCCAATGCTGGGAAGCTCTTCCCTGAAGCACCTGGGAACGGGCTTCATCTCCAAGGGGGATGAAGCATCCCCAAAGGGAGCAGCTGCAGCCAGGCAGGAGGAGGCACTGAGCTGCGGGCAGCTCTCAGAAATTCCCCAGACCTGTTGTTTTGTCTCGTGGCACAGGCAGAGGCAGGGGAGAAGCCACTGAAAAGGTCATTGGAGCATGCCGGGCACTGGGGCAGGGCTTGCAAAGTCCTCTGCCCGCTCCGTCACCTCCATCGGTGCCCAGCAGGCTGCAAAGTGGGGTAAGGAGGGAAAGACCCAAAGGCTGGGCATGGAACATTCCGCCTGCCCTGCCTGTGCGGAGCTGACAGTGGGCTGGGTGAACTAAGGAGATTAATGCTGGGATTGGAGCTGGTGTGAAAAATGACTCCCGTTTTGAATAGATAAAGCTGCTTTTCTCTCTCGTGCGCCGGGACCGCGGAAGCAGATTCAAAGTTTAATCCCTTCCGCCTGATCCTTCTCGTTAGACATAATGTAATTAACGGGACGGCGAGGACCTGCAAAGCCGTTTGTGCTCCAGGGTCACGTCAGAGAACAACAGGGCACCAACTGCCACTGGGCAGGGCGGCCAGCAGAGGAATTTGGGGGAGACGGAGCCTCAGCATGGGGGGGCACGGGGGACAGTGGCCATGGGCTGCAGGAGCTGAAGGAGGAGTTGACCCCGTGCTCATTAGAAGGAGGACATGGGGCTGCCCCATGGATCCCACACAGACTGAGAGCCAGTGCATCCCTGCACCCAGCCCACCACCATCCTGCTGCGCTCCTGTGCCCGTGTCACCAGCTTCCATCCCACCCAAGCTGTGGACATCGGGCACCAGAGGGTCTCTGGCATCCTGCAGCACAGGGGTCACTCCCTCCACCCGGGGTACAAAGATGCTGGTGCTGCCAGCTGGGAGAAGGAGCCACCTGCAAAGCCATTGCCCCCCGACCCCCTAGTACATCATCCTGCTGCAGCATCTTCTGCTGCTGGGCTGGGCCACCAAACCCTCCTGGGGCTGGCCTGGGGGTCTCGACACCGCAGGCCCCTCAGAGGGATGGAATCCCCTTGCCCATCTCAAAAAAACACGGGGGAAAGGTTTGGACTCGTCAGGCAGCCCCCAACTCCCCCAGGCTGCCCCCATCGCACCGGCCCCTCCCCACCTGTCACCCGCCGACTCTGCGGCCCCGCTGGAATAAAAGGGCCCATTTATTGGAGTTGTGCTAAATAACTCAGCACGGCCCCACTGGCCTGGCTGAAGACACCCCTGGCTGTCCTCGGGAATGCTCCTGGGGTGCCAGCTCCAAAGGCAGCTGTGGTGGGCCTTAGATCTTTATGGCCAGTAAAGGGGTCCGTGGCTAATTTATGCCCCTCCTATAATTTACAGCCTCTTTACAGCTGCTGTAAAATGACCTATAAATCATGGGCAACATCATAGACCAGAGACAAAGCCTCGGCATCGTCACCTGCCAGCTGGCCCCGGGCAGGGGCCGGTGGCTGTCTGGGGACTGATAGGGGCTGAGCCCATGGCAGGTACATCCCCGCTGCAGCCAGGCACTGGGAGACACTGGTCAGGGTTTGTAGCTGCAACCCATCCAGCTCAGCGAGAGGCAGGGTGTCTGGAGATGTTGCAACATGGACAACTCAAGGTCTTGTCTGCCCGCCCCGTGCCATCATGCAGGGGTGTGTGGTGCCTCTGGATGCTCCAGCCACATCCCACGAGGTGCCAGCCATGGGCTTCCCAGCCATGGCTCCCAGGGTGGCCCAGGGTCCATGGCAGGGGGTTTGAGTCTGTGGCTGCAAAGATGAAGCCGTTTGTCCCCTCGTCTACCCGGCCCAGGCAGCAGTGTGGGCTTGTGGCGAGCACGGTGCTCCTTGACGCACAGTCCCAAGGAGGAGCACTGGTCTGGCCGCCACTGCCTGGCACGTGGGGCACCACAGCCAAGAACCATCCCTCGTCCCACCCTGCCCTCTCCTGTAGCCCTCAGAGGCTCTGCACTTGTTGGCACCACTCCTTGTTTGCCCGCGTGCTCTCCTGCCTGGGGGCTCCCACTGTCCCCATCACTGCCAGGGGAACCTGCTGGGGATGGGGTCCCCCCTGACCACCCTCGGGGCGGGGGTGGCGGATGGAACATCAAGGGCCGCTCGAGTCCTCGCAAGATCCAGGGTGGGACCAAAGGGAAGCTCAGTGGCTTCTCACAGAGGCTCTTGCTCCCAGTGCGCTGCAGAAAGGGCTGACTCAGACCGTGGTGGGGAGGAAGCAAAAAAACCCCCAAAGCCACGGCATCCGAGCTGGCAGGAGGTGGTTTGTGCTTGGACCTGAGCAAAGGCTCCGAGCTCGGCTCTGCCTCCTCCCGCAGAGCCCATGTTGGCTTTGGCAGGGCCGGGGGTTCCTGTTGCTCGGATCCCCAGGGGGGGACAGGGCTCAGCTGGCCGGGGTGTCGCGTTCCCGGCACAGTGGCTGCCTTTGTGCCCAGGTATAAGGGCAGAGCAGGTGCTGCGGGGGCACCCCCCGGCCTGGCATTCGGCATTGGCTAAAGCTAAACCTTCCCAGGGCTGGTGAGGTGCGAGCCCCATTGCCCGTGGCTTCGGGGTGCTGCTCGGTGCGGGGTGTCCCATGGGGTGCAGCGAGGCAGGGGGGTCACCTGCAGCTCTGCCCTGCGGCCTCGACCTCTCTCCCTGCCCCTCCTCCGGTGGTTCCTTAAACTTCCCGCAACCCCTACGTTCGCTCCTATTTTGTGCCAGGCAATGGGTCCGTGACCCCGGAGCGTGCCCACCGGGCTGGGGCTGTGCCCTCGGCTTGCACCTATGCTCTGTTCCTAAAAACCAGGGCTTGGCACTGGTCCTGCTCCTTCCGCGGGCTTTAAATAGCGGCCGTGCTCAGCTGTGTTTGTGTAGAGGTGCGTGTATATTTACACACACCCATTACAAACTACAGCAGCGCGCAGGAAAACACCGGTGGTATTTTTAGGTGGCAAGCATCCTAAAGGGACAACGGCCCCAGTTTGCATCTGGTGTGACAAGCCTGGAGTCACCTGCCTGCTGCTGGGGGGGGTCTCGACCCCAGGTTGGGTAAAGAAGCAGAGGATGGAGGTGTCCACCCAGTCCCGGGGAGGGCAGGGAGCAGTGGTGCTGGTGGCTGGAGGGTTAAACAGAGTGCCCAGCATGGGACCGGGCTGCTCCCAGCATGGCTGGTGCACGTCTTCCACCGATACCCGGCAGCTCTGGCAGCGATGCTGAAACCAGTGGCTCTGGCAGCGATGCTGAAACCGGTGGTGGTGGGAAGAAGGGAGCGGTTTTGGTCTGGTCTCCATTGCAAGACCACGGAAATATTAGGTGGGCAGGAGGGGACTGCCCGGGGCTGTGTCCTGCTCTCTCCAGCCGCAGAACCGTGGTCGCATCCGGCGCACGTGGTTGGACCCGGGTGCTGTGATGCCCGCTGTGCCCTCGCACCAGCACGATGGGAAGCAGGGGGGGGGAGAGGTCCGGGGCCAGGGCTGCTGGGGTGAAGATGCTGGTGGACATGTGGGGCTGGGCCACGGAGCACATTTCTGAAATGTTTTAGGTCATTCTGGTTAAAAAACAACAAACCGGAAAGTGAAATTTTATCTGCGAGAGGGAATGTGAGGTTTCAGTGAAGCAATCTGCGGATTTTCTGTTCCGCTTTGCTCTGGCAGACAGCAGCTCGGTGTGAAAACACCTCGGTGCCTTCTCACTGCTGCTCTATCTGCAGCAAACTCCTCATCCTGCCACCGGCAAGCGGCTCACCCACCACAGAGACCCTGGACCCTCCTGCCCTGAACCCCTGGCTAGGCTTGGACACCCCCAAAGTCCCTTAACCCCCTCTAGAGTGCTGGGTATTTTTAATCTGGGTGCTTTGCCTTTTCCCTCTTTAGGATTAAATCTCCAGCAGTACCAAGCCCACCCCTGCAGATGCTGCTGCTGCTGCCTGGGCACCTGGGAAGCAGCCACTTGGCTCCAGACCCTGGCAGTTCCAGCAGTGGGAAGCAACCAGCCAAACCCATTCCTGGCACAGCTGCCCGGGCAGCGGCAGGGGCTGGATGTGCCGCGTGGCTGCTGAAGGTTGGCATGGCACGGAGGAGAGCGATCGGGGCTCTGCCACCCTTTGCACGGCACACTGTGGTGCCTCCAGTTCCACGGCCAGTTCCATGTCTGTCTTGTAGAGCTGGAAATGGGGCTGCACTGGACAAAAATGCAGCAGAAATCACGCATCCTGCTGTTGCCATCCTGCACTGGTCCACTGCCACCCTGCACTGGGCCACTGCCACCCTGCACCGGGCCACTGCCACCTCCAGCTCAGAGTGAGGTCCTGCAGGTGCCTGCGGCTGGAGCCTCCTCCACATGGTTCCGTGGGCAGGATGGGGCCCCTCTGGCTCTATTTACGCCCGGGAGGAAGAAGCGTGTGCAGTGTGCTCATTGCAGGGATGTGCTTTCAGAGCAAAGCTCCTAATTATAAGGGCTGCTCCGCACTGTAATTTAAGATGAACTCAACAGACTCATCTAATTTGTGGCCGGGGACAGATTTAACCTGCAGGACGGGTGCCAGGAACCTGCCAGCCCTGCCCCAGCTTCACTTGGCTGTGAGGGGAGCCACTGCCTGGGCACACAGGGCTGGAAAAGGCAGCCCAGGGGTTGGCACCAGCGACCAGCAGCCACCCCAGGGTTCAGCCACTGCTCTGGGGGTGTCCAGCTCCATCAGATGCCAAGTATTCCCATCACCAAGGGGTGAGCCATCTGGCTCTGCCAGCCCCGTGGCAGTGGGGCTGTGGGCAGGGAGCTCTCAGTCACTCCCTGGGATGCTCGGGGGGTACGTGGAGGCAAAGTGAGCATGATCTGTGCCAGAGGAGTTCCTGTTGCTCTCCTTCCTCGCCCTGGCCTGAAATAGGAATGTGAAAGAGGGATATAAGGGGAAAATGATGTCACAAAAGCTGCTGGAGGGACAGAGAGAAAATCAACAGTTACTGGAAGCGAAGCCACCCAGAGTTTTCCAGACAACTCTTGCCAACAGAGAGCTCTGAGAAGTGGATACCACGCTACAGCCTGGGCTCTCTGGGGTCTGTTTGCATGTTTGCTCTGCTGGGCTGCACTTAACACTTGCTTTCGTTCGGCCTTTTCTGATGAATTATTTAGCAATTACGCTCTCTGTCGCCCCGACACCTCCGGTACACGCAGAGCCGCTGGCAGATGGGCACTGATGAGCTGACGTGTCCTGATCCCTGGGCTAGAAGGTCGCGCTCTCCAGAAGAAGAACCTGTTTTCCCTTCTCTGCTTTCTCTCAGCAGACAGCTGAAAACATTCTGTCTTCCCCGGAGCGTGACCCACGGCTCCGGGAGTTGCTGCATTTCCCAGGTGAAGCTTTTCTTGCTTCGCAGCGCGTTTGGCAGAGCTGCTGGGCGCTCTGCGATGTGCAGAGCTGTCCCGGGGAGGGCTGGCACAGGGCCCCAGCGCACTCCGCAGGATGCCCCAGGAGAGCTTTCATCCCTGGGAGGTGCCAGGGCTGCCTGGGGTGGGGTGTCCCGTGGGATCCCGCAGTGCTGCGGCAGCACCGTCCCGGGTGGATAACCCACACGGCGCGGGATGCATCCAGCCAGGCTCGCTGGGCTGCTCCTAATGGGATCATCTCTTGCTAATGCACAGGGCCCTCGGAGACAGGCATCATCCCCGGTACTTACCGAGGCATTAAATAGGAAAGAGGAAATTAGGAGTGAGAAGCAGTTTGCGGGGAGGAAGGAGCCCAAGGGATGGGGGAGATGCTGCACTTGGAGCCGCAGGGACCGCCGCAGAGGGAGCAGCAAGCGGCTGGTTCAGCAGCCCCGGCAGTGCCACAAACCAGCCTCCTGTGTTTTCAGACTCCTGCAAGAGCAAACGACTGCACTGTGCACAAGACACGAGCAAAGCTGCCTCTCACACCTCTCCTCCCTTCCCACCGCCGTGCTGGGGGGGTCCCGTGTTCCAGGCTGCAGCGTGGAGCTGGAAGAGGCGGCTCTGGGGCAGCAAGAGCCTGTTTCTTGGAAAGCACCAATTAAATGGGGAAAAACGGGGCATATCAGCACCCAGGGACCAGCCTGGGAAGCCACCCAGAAGATGCAATAGATGCAAAAAGCTCTCCTCTGCATCAGGAATCTCAGGCACCAGTGCCGAGAGCCTTGCAGCTGTGAGCAGGACCCCCCCAGGATCCCTGTGGGCAGGAGCTGGAAACTTGTCCCTGGGAGAAGATGCATCTGTGGGCATTTTCTCCTTCCAGGAGCAGGAGAGCAGCCCCACAGTCCCCAGCCCAGTCCATCCTGCAGGCCCTCAGCGCTCTGGCCCTCATCCAGAGAAGCACTTACGAGCATCTTTAAACACAGGAAATTCTTTGAAAATGCTTAAAACCCATGAATTAACAGATTTGAAGACCAAAAAGCAGCGTGAGGTCGGCGTGCCCGAGGCTGGATGACAGGTCTCCTGCAGTCCCAACACCCAGGGATGGAGACGGGACTGCTCCCTGTCCCTCCTCCCCTCATCATCCTCACTCTCACGAGCATGTGTCAGTCCCCAGGCAAGCCCTGAGTGCTCCTGGCTCTTGCTGTGCCATCTTCTGTGCGGTTTGATTGAAGAGCTCTCCAGTGCCTGGCATCTTCTGCCCACAAAGGTACTTAGTCACTGCAATTAACTCGAGGCCGCATCTCCTTTTGATTAGCTGAGCAGGTCTGGGGAGCAGGGCGGTGCCCGGGCTCATCAGGCTGCGCGCAGCACCCCGTGGAGATGCCCCCGTGCCCGTGATGCTGCTCCTGCTCCCTCTGCCCGGTGAAGGGGTGCTAGGTGGGTGCAGGAGGGGCCCTTGCTCCCTGGGATGGGCAGGGGGGGGGATGTTTCAGCCTCCTGGCTCAGCCCATGTGCGGCTCTGAGCCTGCCCTTGCCCCCAGGACGCTGCTGAGCGGGAGGATGCTTGGGGTGCCAACTGGCAAGGGGTGCTGAGGGCAGCCAGAGCCGCCGGTACGAGCAAATACCCCACAGGTAACGGGGAGCAGTTGCTAAGCAGGGGACGGGCTCATTGTGAGTGCAATTATGGCACAAATATTGCTTGTACTTTCGAGCTGCTGCCTCGGCCATGGGGCTGGAGATAGCCCTGACCCAAGGGCACCCAGAACACCCTGCCTGGAACCGCATCCCTCTGCCTCCCCCAGCCCTGCTGGAGGGCACCCAGCCCTGGAAAGCCTCGGGAGAGCAGGGAAGGGGCTGGGGGCAGCCACGGCTTTTTCCAAACCAGAGTTACTAAAAAGCAGGGAAGTTTTAAACCCTCCTCCCGGAACAAACGCCGGAGGCCCCCGGGTGCTGCCGAGACAGGTTGCTGTAAATCAGGGCGATTAGCGGGTTTGTAAAGCCGGGAGAGCATCGATCCGGGCTGGAGTGCTCAGGATTGTGCTGGGCAGCCGACCTGTCGGGCAGGCAAGGAGCCGTGTGCTGCCCTAATGGACACGGACCTATTTGCAGAAACATCGGATTGTTGCCGTGGGGTTCTTTGCTTTTCCGGAATTGGGAAATCAATCGCCCTGGCCAGGAGTCCTCGTCCCCGGGGTCCCACGCTGCCCACTCCCAGCCCCCCAGGGCAGTGCTGTAGCAGCTGATTTTGGGAATCCGATGCAGAAATGGCTGCTTCTCACCAAGAAACAGGAAAAGTAGGACTTTTGTCCTTCCCATCTAATTTCTTTAGCCCAGCTTTTTCCGCTGGAGAAAGGCCGGTGCCTGTTTGCTCCCCTGCAGGGCACAGGCACCCAGATGTGCCTGTTTACGCGTGCGCGTCCTCACTGACATTTCGACGCACACATCTTTAAATCCATCTCCTATTTTAAAACCCCAAGTCTTCCTCTGAACGTTAAAGAAGCTGCCAGCTGTGGACTGCATCCGTGGAACCGGGGGGTTACCTGCTATGTGAGGCTGGGCTGTGAAGTCGGACTCCTTTCTGTAAGGTGCCAAGAGGCTTTTGCCCCGATGACAGGGCAGTTTTGAAAGGCAGCACGAGAGGGCAGATGGCTCTTCCGTGGGGAAATGCAATATTTTTCTGAACGATGTGCCCAGCCCATTCGACCCACTGTGTGTCCATGGCACCTCAGCCCCTTGGCTTCCTTCGTGCCAGGTGATGCCCAGTAGCCTTGGGTTGGCCAAGCTGAGCCAGCGAGCACTGGCTGAGTGTTTTTCATGTCCGAGCCATCACCCCAATGTCTACTTTCCCCATGTTCCAGCTTGCACTGGTGCGGATCTTTCCCGCATCCCTGCTGGAAGCCCTCCAAGGGGCTATTGTGAGTGGGGAGCAGCTCCTCCTCCTCCTCTCTCCCCAGCACCATCTCCGGACCTTGTGCACAGCTGAGCCCTGCCAAAGCTCGCAGCGGCGCTGGGACCCTTCGGTGAGCACCGAGCGCATTACCTCAGTAGCACTATTTCCTTTCCTGAGGCCTAATTAGGGTCTGAAATCAAAAGCATAATGACCCTATTTCCTCTTGCTCAATGGAGCTGCGAGAAGGAGGAAAGGTGCTTTCTGCTGGAGCTGCCTGGGTGAGGAACGTCCGCGAAACCACGGCGGCGCAGCCCACGGGGCAGAGCCTTTGGAGCCTTGTCCCGCGGGTGCATTTTTAAACCAGGTTTTCATCTCAGCCGTGCTCCAACACCTAAAGAAGGAGCAGGTTTCACAACAGGATCCAGGCTGCTGCTGCTGAGGGTTGGAAGGAAAGGGGGAAATTCTCATCAGCTCTCGATGGGAACGGCTGCGTGCTCATGGTGCGCTGGAAACCTGAGCCCGGCTGAGCAGGAATTTGCTGGCAATAGCATAAAACAAAGGCTCTGTCCTGGGAAGTCAAAATGCCGGCAGAATTATTTAGCTGAATACTTCAGCTTGTCTTCCAGAGAGACACTTCACAGTGACCGGCCCGGTGGCTTATGCAAAGGCCCATGCAAATCAGGCTGATAAATATGTAGTAGGATGGAAAGGCGACAAAAGGTGTCTGTGCTCTGCCGGGAGGGCTGCGAACGCGGCCCCGGCAGATGGCCTGTCCCGGCAGGGGCTCGGCCCCGGCATCCGCAGCCCCGACGTGTGGCCTCTGCTCCACAGGAGCTTCTCTACTGGGAAAGAGCATCCATCGCATCCCCAGGCACGGGTCCAGGCTCAGGTGTCCCTTCAGCCACATCCCCTGCCCTTGCGAACGTCCCCGGTCCCGGAACATTTTGGATTTTGCCGCAGGAGAATCGCCCTGCCTAGAAACCCCACCTCGAGCTCCTCCTGGATGACAAAATGTCAGTCAAAATCCAGCCAGGGGTGGAAGAAAAAATCAGGAGAACACTGGCTGGATGCTGGGAGAGAGGATGCAGAAGCCGGCTAAGAATAGAAATGCCTCCCCAGGCACCCAGGCAGCGCGTGGAGAGGCCGACGGCTGCCATCAGCAAGGGACTTCACTTAACGGGTCCGTGGGGAGCAATCGCGCCGGCAGCGACAGAGCTGTTGGGAGGACACGCGCTGCCGGCTGAGCCGAGCAATGCCGGGTTCCTCCTCCATTCTTTCCAGTAATCTGTTAAAATAACTGGAATAAATCAATAGCTGCATGCTTGGTCTGCCCCTCCTGCTCCGCACGCTGCAGAGGCTCCCGTGGGCTGCGGGGGGAGAGGGGCCGTATCCAGCATCCCCCATCCCGGGATGCTCTGGGCCCGCTGCTGCTGCTGCCCGCTGGGTTCCAGTTGGAGCACGGCGAGGGGCTCTGCTGCGGCCGGACCAGTCCTTCTCCATGCGAGACCCTTCCCTCGCTCATGAGGCTCTTTGCCAAAAATACAAAGGAAAAAAAGACAACCCTCTCAGGAGCCGATGGCAGGGGCAGCTTCCAGAGCTTCCAGGGGTGTGGAAAGCAAAGCTGGGAGCCTGGGGTGGGTGCGTCAGCAAATCGGAACCCAAGCCCCCTGAGTCCCACTTTTCCTTCTTCCCTCCAGGAAATGCATCCTCTGCTGCCTCTGGTGCTCAGCTCGGAGGCTCGGCCAGCGCCGGGGACCCCGTCTGCTCCCAACAAACGTTTTTCACACATAGAGCTGAAATTAATGCTCATCCACCATAATTCCTGATTTTTTTCCATCTTGGAAATGCCTTGTAAACCCTGACATAGCTTGGCAGGGAAAAAAAAAGATCGTGTTTTATTGTGCTACATCCCAAACATCTTCCTGGGAATGGGACCATTTAGGATGGCCAGAGAGTCTGCTCCACTCACGAGGGCAGGCACAAACCTGCCGGTGTCAGCGGCCCCTTTCCTTTCATGCCTGTCCTCCTGCACTAGGGGAGGAACGGGAAGTTTCGAGGAGGTGGGGGTGGGACACACGTGGTTTTGTTTGGAGCTCTGAGCAGCAAAGGACTCCCCAGCCCTACTGGGATGTCCTGGGCTGGAGAACCCTGGAGTGCTCTGAGGGCTCCAGGAGGACCTTTCAGGCAGTGGCTTCTGAACTCCTCGTAGCAGGGGTAAGCAGTGATTTAGAGGTGCACCCACTGAACTCCCAGCTCCTCTCAGTGACTCTCCAACTAGTGTATAAGACCTGAGACTCCAGTTTCCCTATGGAAACCTTGTCATGGAAACCTCCCCTGGCTGGAGGGGAAGGTTTGGACCATCAGCAGCATCGCTGCCAGCTGCGTTGGTGGCCAGAGTCAGGACAAAGCGGGCAAGCATCCAGGGCCAGGGCACCCCAGGGTTCACAGGAGGCTCCTGCAAGGTCTGGCTGCTGGGTGAGCTCTGGGTTTGCTCCTGCCTTGGCTCCCAGGAGCGGCTTTGCAGCCAAGGCCGGGTGTGATTTCCTCCTCTTTCCCACTCTCCAGGCTCCAGCAGCCGCTTTTGCCCCCCCTGCTATCCACCCTGAAACCACCACGCACCCCGGGCCGTGTCTCCCCTGCAAACCAAAACGCTCAGGCTGAGAAGAGCTCGGAGCTCAGGGCGGCTGCCTCGCCACCACCCACATCCATCACCCTCCGCACTGCGGACACGGCTCGGCACCCGCTGAGCTCACAGATGAATTGTGCACCTTGCTGAGACCCATTTCTCTTTTTATATAAGCTCCTTTTCAGGCCCCATGTGGCTCTGGGGAGAGTTTTACAGGAGCCTGAGCTGCAGTTCCTCTCCCCAAGCTCAGGAAGCATCCTCTGAGGTACCCACGGGTGCCGGCAGCACGCATCTTCCCAAATCCTCCCCTCCAGAGGCTGCCCGAGTGTTGCAGGAGGTGGAGGAGGAAGATGAGAAAAGTCACCTCCTTCCTCCCAGCTGCCCACCACGAGGCTGCGGGGAAGGGAAAGGCTGCGGGCAAGGGCTGCGGGTGCTGCCGGCAGAGCTCTGCTGGGTGCCCCTGCTCCTGGCAAGCCCAGAGCATCTCCCGCAGGCTTTGTGCTCTTGCCGCAGCCCCGTCTCCCTCTCCGTGTCATCATCCAAGTTAGGCAAGGGCTTTTGTTCCATTTGCCCTGCCTCATTTCACTGTCTTTGTTTTTCTTGCAAAGCCAGAGTGCTTGATTCAAGCCGAATTCCGCTGGCCGGGTAATAGCGTCTGTGTTTGCATAAGTTATCACCTCGCAGACTCTCACACCCAGAGGGCTGGGAGCTCAGGAAGGCTTCCAGCTCAAAGCAGCCCCTGTTCCTACAGCCTGCCAGAGAAAACACGTCTCCCTCACCGCAGAGTGACGGTGTTAGCAGGTTTTGCTGCTCGTAAAACAGAGTTTCGCCCATCTGGTAGGTAGCCCCCATTCCCACGGGCTGGTGGCAGGGTGGGCAGGTCCCCAGCCCCGCGGCTGTGCTGAGCATTGATGCACAGGCAGCACCACGGCCCCATCCCAGTGTGGGGCTCCGGGGCTCTCTGGTGATGCTGGTGCTTCCCAAGGGAGCCGTGGGCATCTCCTGAATTTGCTCATGACCTGGGGGATGAGGTTCCAGCAGCCGCACACATCCCGCCCAGCAGCACAGCCCAGCTTCTCCCACCACCCTGGGCATCCCAAATTTCCTTCTCGCTCCCTCAACCCTCCTCTTGCTCGAACATTTGTCTAGAAACATGAGAGCAGCTCCGAAACCAGCCACCGCAGCAGTGTCATTGTCGGCGTGGTGATTCCTCCCCATAATTTACGGCTGGCTTGTGGGGTTTGACACTCGGATCACTCCAGATAAGAATTCTCCGGCATTATTATGCAGATGAGCTTATGAAAGCCCCTAAGTGCTTTCTGCCTGTGCAGCGAGGGGGCTTAAAACAAAGCAGTGTTTATTCCTCTGACGCCGGGGGAATGTTAAGTGGCAGGGACGAGCTGAGCATCGTCCCCCCAGCAGCAGAGCCGGGGGCTGCCCCACCGCTCCCAGCCCCGCAGAACTGCTGGAAAGGGCCAGAAATGCCTTTTTCCTTACTCCCAGCTGCTTTGCCCGGGAAAAATGAGTTTGGCAGCTTGTCTCAGATCCGTTCAAGGCAGCAGGCAGGGGGTTGAGGTGCGGCAGAGCTGCCCTCGCCGCAGTCCCACACGAGGCGCCTGAAGAAAGGGAGGCAGGAGGCAGAAAGGATGTATGGTCTGGAGAGGTGTGCGGGGAGACGGATGGGCCACGAGATGAACAAGGCTGCTTTCTCCTCGCCGGTACCGTCCCTGCCTTTGGATTCACGTGGAACCCCTCGAGTGCTGAGAAATAAAAGAGAAGGAGGCTCCCTGCGGGTGCGGGTGGCTGCGGGATGCAGCAGCATCGCCCGCGGCGGGCAGAGCTGCCAAGCCCCGCTGAAGACGGATGGGACGGCTGGGCACTTCATCCAGGAAAGATGGGAGAAGTGAAAGACGTGGTAAATGGCACTAACCCCTCGATGAAGCATTTCAGCGTGTCAGGCACTCGTAAATGATGGCCGTCGTACCCAGCCTTGATTATTTCACGTCTGCTTGCAACCCTCCATTAAAAAACGCGCGTGCTTTCTAATTTAGCTCCCCTGCCCATATATTACCTGTGTGGTCGATGTTCTACACAAATGCCTCAGATAATGAAATTATAAGCAGGAGGAAATCACATTTTAATAGAAATCCTATCGGGCAGCACGCCACGCCAGAATCATATTAGCAGGGCAAATTTTGTGGGGGAGTTAATTTCTCATATCAGGCTGGAAAAAAAAAACCAACCGTGGGTTGAGGGACCTGCCCTGCCTCAAACCCGCGGGGACGGGCTCGGGTCAGGCTGGGAAGCGGCTGTGGCCACCAGCTCAGCATCCCTGCCCGGATGCTCCTGCTGGAGCTGGGCTGGGAGGGTGAAATTCCACTTTCAAGGGTTTTTTGCTTCGTTGCAGTCTCCAGGTCCTTTTCATGGAAAGTTTTGCCGCGACATGCGCGTTCTCCTGGAGCCAACCTGCTTCCATTTTCCAATTTTCCGTAGAAAAATTGGGCTGTTTTTCAAGTAGAACGAGGCCCATTTCCAAGTGAATATGGGTTAGGCTTTGGCCTGTTTTCCAAGAAAAAGGGGATCTTTGCCTCCAAAACATGCCAAAAGATTGTTTTTTCAAGGCTTTTTTTTTTTTCTGCATAAAAATTGCAGTTTCATTGAAATTGAAGGGTGGAGGGAGTGAAAATGCTCACCCGAGGAGCTGCAGTGTGGGCGGCTTGTCCTCCCCGGTTGCACGGCCACCCCCATGCCATCTCCAGCCCCCTGCTCCAGAGCAGGGCCCCGGGGTGCCCTCTCCTGACCGTGGAGCATGGTAACGCAGGACGCACAGTCCTGAGCATGCCAATTTTTTTCCCTTTCATGCCCGCTTATGAATCACATCAGGGAAGCAGAGCTCCAGTGCTTCTCTTCATCTCTGAGCCTATTCCCTCCTGGCAGGGCTGCAGTGGAGGGGTTTTCTGTCTGCCCATCATGAGCCAGTGCCAGGAGCTTTGGGGTGACGCTTCCCACTGTGATTTGCCTCCTGCAAAAACCATCAGAGCACCAACACCAGCTGCTTGCTTGAAAGCAGGGACCTGTTTGGATCTTCGCCCCAGCAGCTTTGCCCTCCTTTGTGACATACGATGCTGCTGGGCATGGGATGGGGCATGAGAGGACTGGGAGCTCTGCACCACTGCTCCAGATCCTCCCAGAGAGCATCAGCTGCCAGGCAGAGAGCATTTGGTGTCTGGTCCTCTCCTGTGCAGCCCCAGCTCTGCCCTTGAACTTGAGCCCAGAGCACTGCCCAGCGCACACCCCCACCCCAGCACCTATCTCCTCTATGAGCCCTTGCCACCATTAGCGCCAATAATTAGATCCAATAATTTCTGCTCCAAGAAGAACTTCCTCACGCACAGCCCATGTAATCAAATCACCCTCGAGGTGCGGGAGACGTCAGGGCCGTTGCCATGGCCCCGGGCGGGGATGGAGGCTGAGAAGGAGTGGGGCAGGAGGGGTGAGAGTGCAGAGGCAGGGTGCTGCATCCCAGCAGCACCAGCCGTGGAGCTGGAACCACCGTGGAGATTTCAGCGATCCTGCAGGTAAACACGTGGGACGGAGCAGGAGGAAAGAGAGAGAACAGAGTGACCCACTATTTTTGGACAAAAAGCTTGCATTTTATAGGTGGTTTTATTGACTTTGAGCACAGTGGTGTCAGAGCTAAAGCCAGTGTTCCCACACTGGGTAATGCATCCACCAGTGTGGACCACAAGCACTTCCTCCTGTGCTGTGCAACGCATCCGTCCCTGCAGATCACAGCATCTCCTCCTCATGGGGCACCCTGGGCCACCATGGGACCGGTCTCTATCAGCCCATCCTTGCCTCCTGGTGTCCCCTTCCCGATGGGATTCTCAAGGGGCTGCCCAAGGAACTGTGGAAAGGCAACTGAGGAGGAGCATCCTGCTGCAGGGTGCACCCTGGCCTCTGGCTGGTGGGCGTCAAGGTAAATCGTTAGTGCAGATTATCCTGGAATTCACACAAAATCACAGAATCCCAGGATGGTAAGGGCTGGAAGGGACCTTGAAAATCATGGAGTCCAACCCCCCTGCCAGAGCAGGGTCACCCAGAGCAGGTCCCACAGGAACAGATCCAGGGGGGGTTGGAAAGGCTCCAGAGAAGGAGACGCCACAGCCTCTCTGGGCAGCCTGGGCCAGGCTCTGCCACCCTCACAGTGAAAAAGTTTCTCCTGCTGTTTCCATGGACCCTCCCCTGTTCCAGCTTGCACCCCTTGCCCTGTGCCCTGTCAGTGGACGTCCCTGAGCAGAGCCTGGCTCCATCCTCCTCACACTCACCCTGCAGTTGGCATCAGAAGCGCTCGTCCGACGGCAGGAGCGAAGCTCGGCCGCGGTCCAGGGCGCCGTTAGTAACGGGGCTGCTGCAGAACGCGCTTGGCAAGCGGCAGCCGCTCCGGATTACCCTGGAAACTACTGATAATAGCAACCACCCGAGCACGGCCCGCTCCCCTCACCGGAGCCTTCCCAGGGACTGCGGGTAAGCTCAGCTCACGGGCAGGGCTGGGGCTCTGGGCTGGGCTGGGCTGGCAGCAGGTCTGGGGTGTCACCGAGGTGGAACAGGGACCCTCGGTCCCTCGCCCCCAGCTCTCCTTGGCTTATGCACCTCAGTGGGAGACTGCCCAGGGGAGGGGCTGGATTTGCCCCCCAGCTCACTGTGCTGGCTGCCTCCATCCTCCCTGGGAACCCCTCTCTCCTCCCTCCCACCCGCTGTGGTTGGCTGCATCGGGGAGAGCGGCAGCCTCTGGGTGCGTGCGTCTCTCGCAGCTCTGGAGCAGATTTATAGTTGAAGGAAGGAATCTGGCAGTCGAGGGCTCTGTGATGAGGACTAAGAGCTTCGCTGTTTCTTAACAAACTGAAAGCAGCGTGGGGCTGGGAGGAGGCTGCCCTGGCACCCTGGGCACGGTGCAGGTGGGTGTTGTGCCAGGGTCTGCACGCGGTTGCCAGCTCTCTGAAGGGTTTTGGGGGTGGCGATGAGTCTGGGCTGTGCTTCCCTCTGCCCGCTCTTGTTTTGGCACCGATACAGCCCCTCAGCCGGGTGGGTTCCCACTGCCTGGTCTCGCTGTGGGACGATCGGCTGCATCCCTGGGATGCTCCCGAGGGAGACCAGCCCTGGTGTCGCCTGTGTGGCCTTTACAGCCCGTGACCAATGGTCCCTCTTAGCCTCTGCCGGCACCAGCAGCCACGGGCTTTCATCTCGGGCAGGAATGCCAATTAAACTTTGACTTTCTTGGTGTCGCTTACCCAAGAGCTCAACTCTAACCCATTGCCTTTCATATCGAAAATCAAGCCCTGCCACGCCTGTTAACATCTGCACAGATGTTTGAGGAGGGAGAGGAGGGAATCCAGCCCTCCAGCGACCTTGCTGCTGCCGCTCCCTCCCTCCCCAACCCAGAGATGTTCGCTTTGCAGAGAGCTGTGGGCAAGCGCTGGATCCGCTGAGGAGGAGGAGGTTCCAAGGATGTCCGTGTCCTTGGGTTTGAGCTGTGCCTTGTGCATGCCCTGGCTGATGGGTGCCAGGCAGCAGGTCCTTTTGGCAGCGAGTCTCCTGGAATTCCTACATTCTTGCACCTCTCCTGCCTTTATCTCTTGGAATCTTGATGGAGCAGATGTTGTGTGCATGACCATAAGGCAGAAAGTCTCCGGCTGGATCGGCAGCCTGAGTTTAATTAGCCACCTGAGCCCCATTCTTCCTTTTGGCAGCAGTCTTGCACTTTAATTAATCATCTCATTTTATTTACAGTGGGAACACGCACTCTGCCTTTGCCCTGCCGGCATCACAAGCCCTGTCTGCTTTTATGGCCAGTGTGATGTGAGCGCCCGGCACCGCTCCAGCTCCCAGCAGGAGGGGAGCCTGTGGGGCTCTCAGTGCTTGCAGGGAAACTGGTAGAGCCCTTGGGGGTTTGGAGCGGGGAAACTGGTGGCTCAGTGGACTGGGAACATGCCGGTTGGTGACTTGTCCCACGGCTCAGAGTTGCTGCCAGCTGCCCAACAATGGCAGTTTGATTTCCTACTGGATCTGGTGGGTTTTTCTTCCCCATTCCAGTCTCTCTCCAGCCCCCGTCCCTCCTCGCCAATAAACCTGAACAGCTGAAAGCACAGGGCAGAGAACAAGCAGCTCTTGTATCCCCTTCCCCACAATCTCCTGGTGAGCAACCAGGCCTTGGCTGACCTTGGGCTGCTTGGGATGGTACCCAGAGGTGTTCTGGGAGATGAATGAGGTGAGAGTGGGATGAGGAGAAAGATCTGGCTGCTGCCAGGAGAGCAGGCTGGGATGCTCGTCCCCTTCTGCAGAGGAAACACCCGGCTGCTGCTCCAGAGGAGGCAGGGGCAGAGGTGCCCACCAGTAACCCCCTTTCCCCCAGCAGCCTGTCGCCAGCACGGGTTTACAGCTCTTCTTGGGGTTTTATTAGCGCCTGGTACAGCCCCAGGCTGCTGCCTTTGCCAGATTGTCAGGTTGCTCATAAACCGGAATGATTTAGAAATAACTAATGCTGAAACTATTCCATATCGTAAAGAAGCAAGTGCTCCTTCCCTGCCAGAAACGCTGCGTGGTGACTGCGCTCCCGAGACCCGGGGAGCGGTGGAGAGCACGGGGCAGTTAATTAAACAGAAAGGCATCCCAAATGCATCCTGTGCCCGGCACCCGGGGCTTTGATGGCTTGGCAGAATTTCAGAAGCAACGCTGTGAGGTGTGTGGCTCTTCTGGAGACACCCGGACACAGCGGATCCCCCCGGGGCTGCCCCATAGAATCACAGAATGGTTTTGCTTGGGAAAAAAAAACCTTTCAAGAGCATGGAGTCCAACCGTTCCCCCAGCGCTGCCAGGGCATCGCTAACCCGTGTCCCGCAGCACCACAGCTCCATGGCTTGGAAACCCCTCCAGGGATCATGGGGACTCCACCACTGCCCTGGGCAGCCTGGGTCAGCGCTTGAAAATCCTTGTGAGGAAGAAATTGCTCCTAGTCTTCAACCCAGCATTGCTCCTGTGTGGAGGTGGGGATGTCTCCGGCCCGAGACAACTCCCCATCGCAAGTCTCGGACCGGTCCCTCCTCCCGATGAGGTGCCCTTCCTGGGAGGGGCTCAGCACCCGGCGGGATCCGTCTCGCAGCAGGGGATGCTGGTGCTCTCCTCATCTGCTGGAGCTGGCGGGCGGGAGGAGGCTGCCGGGGCGCGGGATCGGGTTCTCTCTGCGGTGCAGTATCTCCTTGAAGCGTGACAGCTGCGATTGCTTCCAGATGTGCAGCTCCTCGCCTCCAGCCGGCTGGGGGGGGATGTGGTAAACTCCACGATGGAAACCCAAACCCGGACCAGATGTACCGTGTCAGCCTCGGCAAGGCGCACATCTGGCCCCAAGGCACGGGCACCGCCGGTGCTAATGGCTGGCATCGCTGCTGTGTCGACGGCGTTGGCACCCAGCGCGGCCAAGCTGGGCTCCCGGCACTTCCCACGGGATCCTCCATCCCATGGGTACCAGCCTGCGCAGCCCCCGGGGCAGGCAGGGAGCGTTCTGGGGGCTGTGCAGCCTCTAAGCTGGTGTTCCAGGCTTGCCAACCGCTCCTGAACGCTGTGGAGAGTGGGACCTGGAGCTGCTCAGCCGGTCACAACCATGCTGTCCTCCTCTGCCCAGCCCTGCTGCTGCACCAGGGATGTGGGGAAGGACTTGGGATGTTACTGGTGATGTCAGGAAGGACTGGGGTTCGTGACATCATGGGATAAATTGGGAAGGAGGAGGGACCTCTGCCTGCACAGGAGGCTTTTGTCAGGCAGCAGTGACTAGAGAAGAGCAGCAGTAGCCTGAGGATGAGCTCAATGCTCACCCAGGACAAGGTGCTGGGAGGCAGAGGGTGCCAGGCACCCCAGGGCTGCAGCTCTGCCTTGGCACCATGCTGCCCGCCTGGGCTTTGTGTCCTGCTGAGGAGCTGTGGGAATATCCATCAGAGATGGAGCCACGATGCCGGGGGCCTCCCCTGCAGCTCCCTCGTCCTCCTGCACCCGCAGCCCCCACAAGCCCACCCTGCGACAGCTCAGGTCCCAGCTTTTACCTTGGACCTGCTGCTTACCTCGTGCCCAGCGCTAATAATGATTATCCCCATGTACCTCCTTCACAGAGGACTTGAGAGGAGCAATTAATCTCAGTAACAGGCTTTGAAGAGAAGAAGTGCTGTCTAAGCACTGCGCTCTTATCCTTTTGATGGGGTTAGCTGTGTTGGAATACGAGCGAAGACATTTGGAGTAAATTAATAAAGAGTTTAATGACATCCAAAAGTTAGGGAGACGAAGCATTTGAAAGGAGTTTATAGCCTTATGGGGACGGAAGAGCGATGCAAAGGGCATATTTTCTTCATCAAATCCGCAGTCCGGGCTCCAGTGTGACTAAATCTTTGTGCCTTCTAACAGGGTGCATCCGCTCACCCTGGGTCAGCCCACACTCCCATGTCCCCTTGGCAGGACCCTGGTGCCTGGGGTTCCTGGGCAGCCCACAGCCAGGCAGGACAGTGCAGAAGGGCCTGGGCAACCAGGATGTCGCCCTCTGCACAACCCTGGGTGTTTCCTCAGTGATGACGGTCCCCAATTAAAAGACTTTCTGTCCCTGGCTGCTTGGGAAGCTCTGTGCAAACAGCCCAGCCCATGGAAGGGGAAATCCTCGGGGGGCACGACTGCCACATCTGACAGCTCCTGCCCTGGCCGTGCTGGAGGGAGCAGCAGGGATTCAGGATGCCATGGGGCACGACCCCTTCCCACCGTGCTCCTCTTCTGGCTCTCCCAAACGGGCGGATTCGGGCGAATGCCCCACCGCCTTTCCCAGAGCCGTGGTGGGAAGGTCAGGGTGGCTGCAGGGTGGTTATTTAAACCTCAGCATCCCTATGGGTGATGGAGAAGAATCATTAAAATGCAGCAGGTGTCTTGGACTGTTTTGCTCTGAAATCTAAATGGCCTTAAAGCACTCCAGAGATAATGCGTTTTCCTAGCAGCGTGCTCAGGAGAGAGTCGAGATCCGAGCACTTGGCCCGGCTCCCAGAGCGAGTGTCCGATGCTGCGCTCCCCATAGATGGTGCGCTCTGCGCTGGTTCTCTATTTTCAGCCTGATTAATGCCCCTGGGGTGGCTGGAGCGTGGAGGCTGCTTCATGTTTTGCCAGCGGGCTCTCGACCCGGTGTGATTTACACAGCGCCGGCGGAGCGGGGAGGCTCCGACGCGCAGCCAAGCGTTCCTCACCCTCTTCCTCAGCACCCGCCCGAGGAGCTGGCACTGCCCGTGGGCTGGGACCGCCTGGCCAGGGCCTTTGCTGGGATGTGACGCCAGCCCCGTGCCAAATTCCGCGCCACGGGCGATTTCTCAGCCCTTCCAAGAAATGCCTTCTCATAATCCCCGAGGTGCTCGAGCAGGGGCTGGGGCTGAGCAGGTCCTTCCCTGTTCAGAGAAGCGATGGGCACCCAGGGCACCCACCCTTCCCTCAATGCCTCCAGCTCTGCACGAGCACCAGGGAAATGCCAACGCCCGGGCAAGGAGCAGAGCCCCTGGGGCTGCTCCAGAGGTGCTCCAGATGTCAGTCCAAGCACAAGACCTTGGGCAAGCCTTCTCTAGACCCAGGGCAAACTCAACCTCAGCATTAGGAACACATGGTTAGGGAGTGACCAGATTAGCTTTTGCAGTGGTGCTAATTACTCTGAGTTAATTAGCAATCGGTTACCTTTAGGCTATAAAAGCCCTTGGTGAATGTGAGATCCCAGCTAAAGGGCTCTGAGAGCTGGGAATGCTGCTTTGTGCATTTTTCCTTCTTGTTTTTTCTCTCTTCTCAGTTGGGGAAGGAGAGGAGGGACTTTGAGGACTTTAACGTGGTCCCAGCTGCACTCAGAGGAGTGAGTGACGAAGAGAAACGTTACTGTGGTGTATTTAGGGATGCTGGCTGCAGGCAAGACAGAATGTTGCCTCCTGGGGAGCATGGCCAGCTCCCAGCATGGATTAGAAGGAAATAGCCCCAGGAGGAGAAAGAGAGATGTGAGGGATCTGGGATGGCTCTGGTAGCTGTGAAGCAGAGGCGTGGGATGCTCAGGAGCTCTGTGTCCTGGAGTGAGGGGTGAGTGTGGGGAAATGGAGGAACTGGAGACTGAGTTATGCTGCTGGTGCTCTGAAACACGCTGTGTCTGAGGCACACACGCCTGGGGATGTGGTGGGGTGTCAGTGTGGGGCATCTCTGTGCATCTTCCAGGGGACCGACAGCAGCAGCATGGGGCTTTCTCCGTGTCTTGTGCCAGCAAAGGACAATCTGCAGGTTGTTTAAGATGATTTCCCTGCAGGTAGCAAGGAAAACTGAGTGTGCTTGTGCTGCTGGGTGGCAAGAACCCCTTGTCTAACAGGGGCAGGGTGCTCTCCCTCCAAAGTCAGGGAGCTACGCCTTGGTTTTGTGTAACCGCTGGCACCCCAACACGGTGATGAGCGCTGCTGGACCGCGGCTGCCAGTGGCACGTACGTGTGGAGAGCACATCACTTTTTCCAGTGGCCTCTGCCTGAATACCTTCAGCCAAAGGAACTGGGATGCCTTCCAAAGCAACCACGCTTTCCGCAGGCAGAGCAGCAAGCTGTGCCCGGGGGCCCTGTGGTGCCTGCTGCACACTCTCCAGACCTGCCTGGCCACTGGGGACTGTGGTGGGACCAGTCCAAGGATGTGACCAGAGGAGACCTGCATGAAACCCCTCACAGCCACAAATGCACCCCAATAGGAGCTGCCCTGGGTTTCCATCCCGTGTGCTGCTGCCAGTGCTGCCTCTGCCCAGGTAAGAAGGGAGTGGGCACAGGCTGTGGGGCTTCTCAAATGCTGTCTGGGCACCAGGAAGCCCCTGTGGTCCAGTTCCCACATCAGCACGGTCCATCTACTCCCTTTGGTGTTGCCTTTGTTCTTTTGGCTGCAATGGCTCTGACCAGACACAAGTGACAGAGGGAGGGAAAAACGATCCTGGGAGGAGATGCGGGAGCAGAGGGGAAAGCCCTTCCCATGGCGAGGGACCACTCGACACAGGGACTGTGCTTTCCTCCCAGGGCAGGTTCCTGGTAGTGGGGTCTGCTGTGAGCTGGTTGCACTCTGCAACCCAGGGAAATGCTGGCTCAAAGGTCGCCCCATTTCTGCCCCACTGCCCTGTCCCGGGTCTGGTGCCCTGGTGGTCCCCGAGCCAGCAGGTTCCTGGGAGGTGTCGCAGCCCCGTCTGCCCTGGGTGCCAGCGCTGCTCTCTGTGGAGCCCTTGGTGCAGTTCAGGTGGGGACAAAGCCACTTTCAGGGGAGCCCTGAGCTCTGGGAGGGGAAGATGCTCCTCCAAGGTTGTGAAGGTTTCAACTCCCGTGTGTTGGTGTGGCAGGAGTGTGTCAGCTTGAGCTTTAAAAACTAGGAGCAGACAAAAGGCACACATACACTTGTATAAATACACGGATCTGTGCTTGCAGATCTGTGTGGCTCTGTGTCTGTTAGAGTCCTATCGTGGTTTCTGCAGCTAAGACATCTGTCTTTGCTTGGGCTGGATCACCACCGTGTTCCCGTTACTCCTGCCCTGATCTTTGCAGCACGTCCTCTCCCTCCTCCCAGCCCAGCCCTGGCTCTCCCTCTGCTCTGCTGACCCAGAGCCTCTCCCCTGGTCTGCCGGGTTTTGTTGGCTTCATCCGAAGGGAGATGGGCTGCAAGAGATGGGCAAGGCTGGGCCAGATTTGCTGGAATCTTCCCTCGGGTTTCAGGGCAGCGGTTGGAGGAGAGGCAAAACTTTGCAGCCAAACTGCAACGTCCTGCCCTTTCCACGGGGCTGACCCGCTGCGTTACAGAGCTGCAGTTATTCCTTAATTCCAAGCTGTAACTACACCATCAAGCTCTCCAGTGCAATAATTCCAAAACCTTTCTTGATTCCTGTATTAAATAAAGTACATTTACAGAGTATATGAATTCCAGATTCAGCCTGGGACTCCAGGGACGCATATTCCTCTCCTGGAACTTGTATATCCGGCCTGAGGATGAAAACCCCCCGAAGCCCTGAGCATAACAAGCATTTCTTGTATTTTTTCTGTCTCCGTCACATCGGGCATGTAGTGTATGCTCAGGCTGATAAACAGCATCTGGTTGGAGTCAGGTAAGGACCTCTCTGGGGAGTAGGTTTGTGGTCAGCTGCCAACCTTTCTCTCCCTCCTTAATGTGCTTTTTTTGCAGATGGATGAAAACTGCAGCCAGTCAAGGTTACGGTTTCAGATAGCGCTGGGGAAGGGGGAGAAGGTCAGGCTCAGTCTCTGTCCTTCCTCAGCCGGGGCTGCTGCTGAACGCGAGGCACGCTCACCCCTGAACCCTCATCCCCTCGCAGTGGGGTTTGAGGGAACTCCACCAGCCCAGCACTCTGCAGAGCAAGGCTGTGGGGTCACCCCAAACCCCATCTGCCCTTCTGCAGCTCATGGCTCCAGTCCAGGAGGGAGATGCTCCCCGTCCCCCCTGGGATATGGTGTGGAAGGGCCATGCCCGAGGAGCAGACAGGTCCCGGGCAGCCGTGGTCCTCGCTGCTGCCGGTTCCCCGCGGTCCCCTCGCCGGTGCTTTCGAGGAACGGAGGAGCCGTGTGCTGGGCCACTGGGTTTTTGTCGGAAACCTGGAAGTCCCGCTGGCCCGCACGCGCCTCGCGGGATGCTCTGGAGCCTGCTGCCAGGTTCTGCAGAACTGTCCGAATCCCTGTTTCTTACAAGCCCTTTTTTTTTTTTCCTGCAGGAGGCGGAGGAAATTCTTGTGTAAAAATGGAAACACACCCCTCCTGCCAAGCTATTAATTCTGCTTCCTATGGAAACCGAGAGGTCCCTGCCTTCGCCCTGCGTTTCTGCACTGAACTTACGAGTTTATTTTTATGCCCAGATTTGGCAAAGCATTTGAGCCTGGTCATCGTGTGAGCTGGAGCCCATCCCTGCGCGAGGGTGTCTCTGAAACGCTCCGTGGCGCGCACGGACGCGTGCTTCAGCAAACACCCCGCGCGCCGGGTTTGCTCTTCACTACAGAGACTTTTTTTGGTTTTTTTTGTCCTTGCCAAGTTATCATTTGCTTTAATTAATTTCTCACAGCGAGCCTGGGAGCTGACTGGTGGTTTCAAGCCTTTAGAATAACCAGGGAAACCAATTTAATTAGCTCAAGTGAGCCAAAGTTACTTAAGCGATTTGTAATAAGTTCCAGGCTCTCCCACACCAAAGGGGTTCCAGCTGAGGACAGAAACTTCCTGAGCCTGTTCTGCAGGACGCTGGGGACGGGGGCTCTTCGTGCCGCAGCCGAGGAACACTTGTGTGGGGACGTAGAGCAGCCCTGGCTGGGGGGCTCGGCGGGTGCTGCCGCAGCTTTTGATGGCAGGGCTGCGTTTTTGGGTGCAGTGGGTGTTGCTCCCCCTCCGCGGCCCACGAGCCCTGTGCAAACACAGCAGTTTCCCATTTGGATGTGCATTTTCCTCCTCTGCCCGCCCCGTAGCGAGGGGAGGGCTGGGGAGGCTGTGCCTGAGGTGAGGGGACCCTTTGTGTCTCCCGGCACCCACCAAGGTCCATCCTTTGGGCTGTGTGTATTTACACTGTTAGAAATCTACCATCAAAACACTGTTTTCCCTCTTTGCTCGCTGGGAATTTCACGTGGGTGTGTAAATCTGTGTGAGCCTCTTGCATTTGCAGACGGCGCGGGTGTCTGGCTCTGCAGGATGCTCCTGTACCCTGATAATCTCCCCGGCCTCAGAGGCAGGAGCTGCCACCTCACATCAGCAGCCGATCCCTTGAGCTTCGATGAAACCAGTGCCCCTTCGGTTCAGCGAGGATTCCAGGTAGGCTGGAGCATCACCCACGCCTGCTGCGTTTGCTCTGCGGCACGGCCGCCGTATCCGGCGCAGGCGAAACCACCGCCAGAGCAGATGCCATTCCCGGAGCTCCGCTTCATCCTGGCCGCGGGCTGCTCTTCATGTGGTAGCTGAGGGGATGAGCTGAATCCCATCCCCAAGGCTTCGTGCTGTGGGGCTTTGAGACACCTTCTGCCAGGGGAAGCACTCGGATGGATGCAGGGAAGAGCCAGGACCTGTTTCCCCCATGCGCACCGACTGCCGTTCCTCTGGGAAGAGGAAACAGAGCGAGGCAACCTCCTGGCCACCTCCATCTCCAGCCCTCTGCAGGGACTCCTGCAGCTGCACTCTGTCTTCACCCTTTCCAAGACACCAGCTTTGGGGATGTATTTGGCCTCTCTGGAGAAACCACCACCACTGTGTCCGGCTGCAAGGACACGTTTGTCTCCCTGGTGCCTCTCGGGCAGGATGGAGCGGGGCCAGGCGGCACATTGGGCACCAGGCAGGTGCCAGCATCACTCCCCGGAGCGGTGAGCAGCCCACGCACACCGGTGAGACCTGCCAGCTGGGCTTGGACCTGGACCTGTAGCTTGCCTTGCAGCCCTGGGGCTGGCTGGGACCAGCTCTGAGCTCCTCCACTTTGCTTTTCCAACGGTGGACTTGCCCTTCTGCTGCTGCAGGAGTCAGGGCTGGGCTTTGCCAGCTGCAGCATCACAACCGTTGCGTGTGGGACAGCCCTGCCAGGCCCCTGTGCCACCCCTGGCAAGCGCCCGGTGCTCAGCTCTGCTCAGGTTCACTGCAGATCCACCCAAGGGCCCCGCTCCTCCAGGACGTGTCGCTTGGCAGGGAAGGCTGGAAGGGATCGTGAATTAAACCCACATAAAAATCAACTTAATTATTGGGGAATAAAGATCCCATTATTCTCTGTGCCCTAAAGCAAGAAAAAGAAATTTCTCTCATTTCCTTCCTAAATTCAAATGAGACTGGGAGAGATTTATAGGGCAGGCGTGCCTGGCACGGGAGCAAGGGCAACAGCCGCCGGCACCGGACCCAGGAGGAGCCGGCGATGAACCAGCCCGGCTCCAGCAGCGGGGTGAGACTCGGCTGCACGCCTCGGGAGGAGGAGGAAGGTGCTACCAGGACAAACTCCAGGCGTTTCTGGGGTCGCACCCAACCTGCACGGGCAGCCCGAGGATCTCGCTGCGTCGGTGCCTGTCTAACCATTCATGTTGTGAATCCGGCCCGGAGCCTGTGCGGGGAAAGGTTCTGCTTTAGCTCCCAAAACTGGAGCTCTGGAGCCCACCCTGCCCTGCTGGTTTGGTTTTTTTGAGCTGTTAAGTGGTGCTTTTCCCATGCAAGCAGAAGCTCTAAGCGAGCCCAGCCTGCGCCCCTCGATAGCTGCTGGTGCCACCAAACCCTGGGATGTGCTTCCATCCAGGGTGACAATAACTATCTGCTGGGCAAAACTGGTGCTTTGGGGGAGAAAAACAGCTGAAACCGCATTTCTTCTGGCAGCACAACAGTTGTGTCTTAAACAAGACATTTTAAATTTACACGGCAAGCCAAAAGAAGTTGTAATTTGAATATACAGCATGGCACATTCCTCAGAAATTGATCATAAAGTTCTGTTAAAACACAGGCACGGCCTGAGTAAAATAAATATTTTTGCTTCCAGAGAAGTGAAAGGTCTGGCCAGCGACTCGATTTATAATATTTTTAGCAGGTGATTCATCGAAGAGGGAAAAAAATACCCAGGGCAGCTGAATCCAGCAATGGCTCTTTGTCTCAGCAGGGCTATCACGTCAGGCTGCGGTGAAGCTACCCAGCCAGGGCTGCTCCCTGCTGCCATGGGCCCTTTTCTGGGGTCTCCCCGAGCCCCCCAGGACCTGCTGCCTTCAACAGAGCTGGGGAAGCTGTGGCTGCAGCCACAGAGGTCCCTTCTGAGGTGGTGTTTGCCCAGCGCGACCTCAAGAGCTGTGGGTTTGGACGGGGTTTCTCGACCAGGTTCCTCTCACCACATTGCTGCGGTCTGGGGATGGAAAACAAACCCTCTGGCTTTTACTATCTCCGGCTTCAGCAGCAGCTATTTTCCTTTTTGTCCCCACAGGTACTGACCCTCCCCAGCCTGCCAGAGGTCTCTCAGCTGCCAGACGTGTGGGAGCTCTCTCCTTGTGCGCATCCTTGTTTGTGCAGCGAAGGTGAGCACGGGGACAGGAATTGGGGCCAAGTGCAGGCAAATAGGAGCTTCTCCCCAGCCCTGGTGCTGTGTTCTTCACCCCATGAGTATGCAGGTTGAGCCATGGAGCCCTTGGGAGGCTGCACGCTCCGTAGGGGCAGTTGCTGAGGACCAAAGGCAGAGGCTCTGAAGCACCTGAGCGAGGTGTGGGCACATCCTACACCCTGTGGCCTTGGCCAGGGGGTGATGGCTGATGCTGTGGCTGCACCCTGAGCCCACCCTGGCACACAGGTGAGAATTGGCTGATGCAGAGATGCGAGGGGCTGGATGTGGCCCTGCAGGGCACCTGAAGAGTTTTTCAGGAGCTGGTGGGTATCGATCCGTAGCCGATGCCTTTGGACTTCTCTGGTGCTTGTGGCCAAATGAAGAGAGGGGTCTTTAAGCAAGCTGCTTGTGATGCACGAGACACCTGCTCCCGGCTGTAAAAATGGATTAGCTGCATTTCATCTGGAGCCCATCCAGGCAGCAGCTCCTTCTCCAGCATCCCATTTGGCACGCAGAACCCACCGCCTGAAAGCACGACCAAGGAGAGCGAGGGGACGAGGCACAGAGTTAAAAGGAGGGTCTGGAAGCTGTGATCCTCTCTAGGTGGAGAATCAGAGAGCTTTGAGCGGCCCCAGATGCAGGGCTGTCACCGAGGGCTGGATCCTGCCGCTCCAGCCGCCCCTCGCCGTGCCTTCCCATTGTTCTTTGTACTTGAGCCTGGTCCCAGCGTGCTCCCAGCTGGCCGAGTTTCCAGCCTGGATACAAACTGCAGAGCAGCAGATACTAACTCATTGTATTCTGAGCGTTGGAAGGACTCCATGGTCCAATGCGAATTGAGCGGTGATGTATTAAATATGAAGGAACCCCTTCTCCTTACAGAGCATCCAGTGCTGGAGGTGCTGCCTCTGGCCCTGCCCTGGGAACCCGCTTCCAAACGCGTCCCTCCAGGAGATCTGCTGGGACCTGTTCCTGCTGGTGCGATCCCGAGGACCCTGATGGGGTGAGGAGGGTCCTGCCACCCCCTGGGTGCCCGGCTGGCTCTGTGCCAGGGTGGGTGGCTGGTTGTAGCCAGGGTGGTGTTCAGAAGCACCCCAAAACGAGAGTTATGTGCATTTCCTTCATTCACCTGGAAAAATCTTATTCCCCTGCTAGACATCTGCAATAATGCAGTCCTTCCTGCACCGTGAACCGCACGTGGAGCTTTATTATGCTCTGAATACCAATTATTTCAGGTACTCCTGCAGCAATCCCTGCCTCAAATGATGCAATGGAGCTAAGCTGAGGCTGTGTTTGGGTGATTGCTATAAACCTGTTTTTATTATAAGCTTTCTGGCCAGGGTGGCACTCAGTTCTCACTGCTCTGGTGTTGACGGACACGGTCTGCGATCCTCTTGGCTCACGCAAGGCCAGATGCTTGGGACCAGCTCTTGGAAAACAACTGGCAAAGTCAGGGCTGCTACTGGAGGCTCAAGTTTCCAACTGATTTTCAATGCTTGGGGAAGCTCCCAGAGTTGCAACATCATTCTGCAGCGCACGCTATCAAAGGTGGGATGCAGAAAAGGGCCGGGTGTGGAGCAACCTGCTGAGCAGCTCGGGAAGGCACGGGCTCGGGGAAAGGAAGGAAGATGGAGAGCTGCAGAAAACCAGGTCTCTCTGAACGTGGACCCGAGGCAGCAGAGGTTTTCTCCAGGACTCTGAAAACAAGCAGTGTCCCTGGAAAGGGCAGATAAACAAAGAGTGGACGGGAAACTAATGTGGCATAAGGCTGAGCTCGCTGACCGAGATGCGGCCAGGGTGATGCAACAGAGGGTCAATTAAGCTGCCACCACCCAGCCTCGCCGGGCAAATTAAGTGCCAATTTTCTGCACTGCTGAAGAGGTAAAGAATGAAAATGATAACTAACAGGAAGTTTCAGCTGAAAAGAAAGAGCAAGTTGGGAGATGGGAGTTTGAGGCTGGACTGGGGCCAGGGATGAGGCAACCAGGCGAACACCACTGCCCTCTGCCGAAGCGAGCTCGGGGAGCTTCTAGAGCTCCTGCAGCCAGGACCGCTTTCCTACCCCAAACCTGGGCAGGCAGCGGAGTCTGGGGGCTGTGGACGGGGGGCTGGCAGCTCACAGAGCCAAGCCTTCCTGAACACAGGTCCTGGTACAGCTGTGACATTGTCGCCATCCAAGCACAAGGAGGGAGTGAGAGTTCTTCTCCTGACCAAGGTACCTGAGCTCTGCCCTTCTGGCTGGAGGGAGGGATGGATGGTCAGGAAGGGTGCTCAGGCATCCCACAGACAGGGAGGTCCCCAGAGGAGGCAGAAATGATGGGGGCTGGTGGGCTGTCACACCCCACCCTGCTCATCCCTCTCCATGTGAGGCACAGCGATGTGCTTCCCAACCACTGCTTTTGCAGGGGGTGGGAATGCGCAGAGTTGGTTTTATTCCCTCTGCGTTGCAGGGTCTGCACGGCGGCTGAAGGTTCCAGGGTGTCCGGGAAGGTTAATCCCGACCAAGGCACAGGGCAAGAACCAGAGTCCAGCCCAGGGCTATGGGAGCGTGCGGCAGGATTTGTTTGCGGAGGGCAGTTCCCTGCCCGAGCGGAGTTTTCCCCTCCCTGTGGGAAGCAACATCCCTGCCTGGGTGTTCTGAGGCTGAAATGGCTGCGCATCCCTGGCCCGTTCCTGCTCCGTGTGCTCCCTCTGCAGGAAGCCAGCGCTGGACCAGGGGCCGCATCCAGCCCCGGGGCTGCAGCCGGAGTCGGCCGGCACCTCTCGCAGGAACCCTTAGGGGTGAGGCCAGGGTTTGTCTCATGGAAAGGATTGAGCTGATTTCCCTCTTTATGTGGTGGGCTGAGTCCTGCCCGGTGTGATGCTCAGGGACCGGTCTTGGGCAAACTGGGGGCTGCGATGCCCTCCGGGCATCACCCTCTGGAGCAGCTCCCCATCTCCTCTCCTGGCAGCCCCAGGGCCACAGCTCCCACTCCCTCTGTAAGCGGAGAGGTTCCCTCCCCGTCAGAGGCCAGGCTGCCAAATTCCAGCCAAGAGCGCATTTTTACGGCATGACACCAGTGGGGCCCCGGCAGGAGACGGCTCAAGATCCAGGCGCTCGCCCGCGAGGCTCCGATGCCGGCGTGCGTGGACGGCTCACCCAGCGCCGTCTGCCCCGACGGTTTCCTCTCCCTGCCCGTGGCAGTGCTGGCCAAATATTACAAAACATCCTCCTTCCTTTCTCCCAGGCTGCGGGGTGCACTGGGACACTCCGTTCCTCCCCACGCTGTCCATCCCCTTCCTTCCTCCCTGCTCCTTCTCCAGTCAGCCGCTCGAAAAAGCGGCGTTCGAAGGAACCCCAGCACAGGTAGCAGAGAGTGACGGAGCCCAGGACAAGTCTGCGGCCACAAAGGTAGGAAGGAAAGGGAGCTGAGGGCCGGGATGCTCACCGAGCACTTGCCTGCGTCAGGCTGGAGGGAGGAGGAGAGCAGGGAGCAAGGGCTCCTCGGCCATCCTGGTCTGCAGAGCTGGTCCAGGCTCCCACCGGCCCCCCCACGATGGCAAACCTTGGAAGACACTTTTGGGTAGCACAACCTCCTCCCTGCTTTGCCCTGCCAGAGAGCTCAATCTCATGGTGTGTTCCCAAGGCAGAGCAGGGCGCTGGCACCTGCCAGCCAGCCAGGGCCACATGGGCATCCTGGGCTCCCAGCCAGAGCCTCCGCGCCGGGCTGTGATGTTTCTCTGCCTCCGAGGTCTGTGTTGTGGCTCTGTTTGTGTTGCTAAGGAGGAGCTGCCGGAGCGCGCTGCGATGCTGTGCGCTGGCACCCAGCTCCTCTCCGCCTGCCCAGCCGGGCCACAGGCTGCCCTCCTGCGAGACCCCCTCGTAAAGCCCAAAGGGGAGATGCCATCCATGCTCTGAGCGAGGGCTTGTCAAAGCCTCCTCCCTCCGAGGTGGTTTGCTGCTGTGGGTGCGGGTTGGGGTGCCAGGACCCCACGGCAGAGGTGAGGTGCTCCGGACACTCCACCCCCGGCCTCCTCACAGTCCAGTGGTGCCGGTTCTGGGTGAACTGGGAGCCAGTGGCATTTAGATGGGAGGGTCGGAGGAGGCATTTAAACACCATCCATGTGACAGACCCAGCTCTTAGTCACAGTCCCCGGAAACAGCAGTGAACCTCTGCCCCGGGCAGCAGCGAGGGCTTGGTGTGCCTCTTTCCCAGGCACATGGAAATTTCCATGGAATTAGCGTATGGGTAATTATCCCCATCTGCCTCCTGGCGAACAGCAGCACCCCGCAGCCAGCTCCAGCACTCCTTGGGGTGCAGGGGCTGTGGGAGCCCCACCTGAGCCCAGCTCTGCCAGCGAAGCAGAGGGACGACCCCAGAGCCCCAGCTGCTGCCCTTGGAGTGAGTAGGTCCCCACATCTGGGGCACATCTGGCTGCTTTGAAGCCCTGCTTGGTCTCTGCCTGCCTCTGTCCCACAGGCTCTGGGCATTGCCAGCCCCTGCCCTCAGGGAAGAGCTTTCCAGGCAGAGTTTCGTGGTGTTGGCTGCGTGTGGCTGTTGAAGGTCTTGTGACGCTTGGCACAGCTGGCAAGCGAAGCCGTCTCGCCAGCCGTGCTCCATCCTGGACCGTCAGAACGGGGCTGTGTCGGGGCTGGAGGCTGGACTCCCTTGGGTCCTGGGCAAGACCTCTCACTGCTCTGAGGCTGTGGCTTGCAGACGGTGCCACGGACCCTTGCTGTTGTCCTGAAGGGCTGGGAAAGCTTCGTTAGGTTTTTTTTGCTGATGTTTGGCAGGCTGAAGGAGCTCTAGGGAGGGTGCTGTGGGGTGGCACTGCTCTTCTGGGTGCCTGGCAGCCAGCTTTCTCTGCTGGGGTGCTACACGATCCTCGTTTAATTTCAGTGCCTTCCCCCTCCTGCTTTTCCCTTGCAGTGTCTGACCGGAAAGTTTGCGCTTTCCCCGAGGTCTGTGTGTGTTTACTGCTCCCAGGGAGAGGCCCCTTGCCAAGGAGCACTGGGGCAGCCAAGCTCCAGTGAGAGCCGAGCTGCTCCGAGTCCTGTGCCGCATCCCCCAGCCCCGTTTGCTGCTGGGAGCCTTGGCCCCCTCGCCCAGGGCTGGGGCAGCCTGGGGAGGGGAAAGGTGCTGCCCAAGGGGTTGTCGTGTTCGGGATCACCCCTTCAGTTCACATCCCTGCCCTGACAGAACAGACTTCTTCGGAAACACTGAATTCCTGCCACTTGGGAGAGGTGCTTGGCTCGGGGGCCTCTCAAAAACATGTTTCTGTGATAAATGGCTGGAGGCTGGAGGCAGCTTCCCGGCAGTGCGTGCAGGTGCCAGGCAGCCCCTCGATCTGCTTCAGGAGGCCTGAGTTGCCGTGAATCCATAAACCGCAGCGTGTCAGCATCTGCAGGCGCGCTGGGAGCGCTGCCCGGGCTGGGGAGGGCAGCCTTTCTAAATGCGCCACTTGAAAATGCCTGCAGGAAATTCTTTGGAAACCAAAGGCACGGAAAGGAAAGGGCAGAGCCCTCGGGAAGGATGCCCAGGGCAAAGCCTGGTGCTTGGGCACGCGGTGCTCAGCCTTGCATGGAGGCTGCTCCTGCCCTGGGAGCAGGGCTGGGCGGAGGAAGGGTTTGTTCTCTGCTGCAAGGTGGAGGAGATGGGCAGCACCACAAGCACATCATGTGTGCGGCATTTGGGCTTTTAAACACATGCAGAACCCTCAGAGCAGCCAAAAGAATGCAAAAAGTCAGGTGGCCAAGAAGGCCAAGAGCATCCTGGCTCGTGTCAGCACTGGTGTGGCCAGCAGGACTAAGGCAGCAATCGTCACCCTGGACTGGGCACTGGGGAGGCTGCACCTTGAATCCTGGGCTTGGTTTTGGGGCTCTCACTCCAAGAATGACATTCTTGGGGTCAGAGAGCGTCTTAAAGGTCTCTTCCAACCAAAATGATTCCATGATCTCGTTGCCTCCTTTGCATACCTGCCATGAGCTGAGTCAGGGCTCTGGGCTTCCGTGCTCTAGCCCTAGGGTCTCCGTCTGCTCCCCTCTTGGCAGGCCAAGGAAAGCCGAGGGGCTGGAGCGGAACCTGTGCTCCCTCAGGGAGCTTCCAGGCTGCGGGGAAGGATTTGGAGCAGATCTCTTCCCGGGCCATGCCCGTTGGCCATTTGCTACTGGCTGGGGCTGTGGTGCGGTGCCAGGAGGCTGCGGGCATCCCAGGAGAGGCATCACCAGCGGTGCAGGCAGCTGCCAGCTCAGGAGTGCCCAGGGGCAGAGCGTGTTGCCCGCAGAGCTGCCAGGGATTAGGCAGCCACGTGCAGCAGGCACAGGGGCCCCATGCCACGTCCCACACGGCTGTCACCTGATTTGGCCACGGTCACCGACCAGAGCCGCCGTCCGGCCTCTCTCCGGGCAGCCAGCAGCAGAGGTAACGCTTCCTTCTATCAGATGAATTCCCTGAGCTCTGGAGAGCTCGGGGTGGTCGGGGCCGTTGGACCCCCGTGGAAGCAGAAGGGGGGGGTCCCCCCTCAGGGCCCACGTCGGTGGCTGTGGGCACATAGGGCACTTCCATGGGCAGGGGGGCAGCTGGGCTGGTCAGGACTTTTTGTCATCCAAGGGAGATGTGGTTGGCTTTGATTTATTTTTATGTTTTCAGTTCGTCAGTTTGGTGGGGTTTTTTTTTTTTAGCAAGGTGAAAGCTTTCAAGGATGTCAGCACTTTTCTTGCCAAAAACTAATGCAACCCAAGCCAGAACACCCTGACCGACAAGAAAAAAAAAAGATTAATATTTGAGTTTTCGGTTTCTCTGAAGGAAAAAATCCTCAAGGTAGTGTCAGGAGCGGGTATGTTCTCTCAGGCACTTTAATTAAAATAAATCCTACAAGGACATCTCCGTAGCAGGGTCACCTCTGTGATTTAAATGGCTGTGTTAACTATTCCCCAGCAAAGTGGGCCGGCTGCTCCTCTGCCAGAGCTTCCCCTGGCAGGGGTGGTTTGAGGAGGGGCAGTTTTAAGGCAACATCAGCGCTTTATTGGGGTTTCTTGACCGAGACTGAGTGCTTAGACCCATTTTGTTCTCAAACATGCAGTATGGGGGCTGTGCTGGTGGCCGGGGTCTGGTGGGAGCCCTGTAAAGCGTGGAGTTCAGCCCCAGGGAGCAGTTCTGGGGGGCAGGGCGAGGCACCCCGTGCTCAGGACCAGAGCAAATTGGCATCATTAAAATCTGCATGATGTTAAATGCGCTGGGTGAAAGAAAGGAGGGAAAGAGACAGAGTAAGTCCGACAGAGCTGATGGGAACGCGTGTGGGGTTGCTGGTTCTGTGATGCCGGGCTGTGCACTGACCTGTTATTAATGACCTGGCAGCAAAGCTGTCCCGGCAGCTCTGTCTCTGCGGCAGGATGCGGCCTCGGCACTGCTCTCTGTGCAGCCTGGGGGGTCGGTGAGCGGGTGCCTCGGTGATGGGCATCTGGTGTAAGCTGCTGATCGCTGGAGATTTCAGCCTGGAGGCCACGGCTGGTTTATTTGTCAGCCCGGAGCGTGGCCCAGGGTGGCAGAAGCCACGGAGATCTGAGGATGGAGAAGGTGCATGAGCAGCCTTCCCGAGGGATGCACCCCCAAACCAGCACGGAGAACGGTGCATCTCCAGAGTTCAGCTCTGTGTGCTGGAGATACGGTCAATAAAGGGGAGACAACTCTCCTCGCATCCAGTGGTGCCGTTTCATCCTCAAAGCCACGTCCAGAGGGTGATTTTTTTCATGGATAATATAAAGGGAAGCAGTGGTGCTGAGGTTTGGTGCTGAGGTTTGGTGGACCGCTGCCCAGCGATGGTGCCGAGGAACAACTCACACCGTTCCCGGAGCAAACAGGAGGGGACGAGGGACCCCCCTGCACCGGGGTCCCGCTCCCAGTCCCGCACTGGGATCCCCGTGTCCTGCACTGGAGTCCTCACCCCGGTGCCAGGGTCCCGGGTCCCCCGGTTCAGTGGAGCGCCCGGGGGGGCCCCGGGGCCCCCCCCCCCCCCCGTCCGCCGGCCCCGCGGGGGGAGAAGCCGCCCGGGGCCGTGCCGAGCCGAGCCGAGCCGATCCGAGCCGTGCCGCCCACCCACCCTCCCGGGGAGGCGGGGCCGCCGCCGGGGCCGGCAGAACACGGAGGCAACGCGGCCCCAGACCCCGGCCCAGCCATGGGGGCGGCCCGGAGCAGGGAGCCCGGGGTCCCGCAGCGCCGGTGAGTGCGGGGCGGTGCGGGGGGGAGCGGTGCGGGATGGGGCTGCCCCCGGTGCCGGGAGGGGCTGGGGCTGTCCCCGGAGCCGGCTCCTTCCCGATGCCGTGGCTGGCCCGGGGCTCATAGCGGGGGAGGAGGAAAAAAACCAGGATATTGAGTGGATAAACTGGCGGAAAAGTTCCTCTTCTCCTTCTTCTCCTCCTCCTTCTCTTTCTCCTCCTCCTCCCACTATCCAAACACACCATCACCATCCCCACCGGACTGGATTTCCCCGCCGCAGTGCACGGGAACTCGTGGGAAGTTGGGGGGTGGCAGCTCTGTCCCCCCCCGTGTCTGCAGCGTCAGTCCGGGTGTGAGAAGCGGGGACCCAGGGGTGAGTCTGTGGGTGCTGCCGTTGGAAAAGCAGGTGCCAGGCAGGAGCTGGCGGAAGGTTTGTGGAAGCCAGGGCTGGGGGAGCTGCTGCTCGCTGTGAGCAGAAGGAAAACTGGAGGCATCTTAATCCGTAAATCAACCAAAAGATTTTCTGGAACGTATAAATATTTAGAGTGAGCCACACGGCCATGCAGGGATAGCTGCGCTGGGGAGCGCGACTGCTGCTTTTCTCACCAAACGGCACTGGCCGGTGCTGTGCTGCACCCTGGGGACGCTGGCCAGGCTGGTGGGACCTGGTGCCCAGCTGTGTTTGTCCCACAGCCCTTGCCAGGCTTCACCCAGCCGGGCTGCTGCTCTTCCCAATGCTTACAAACATCCCTCTGTTTGCGAACGCTGGGTCCGGACAAGGCAAACAAACATGTTCTCCCCCTCGGAACTGCTCAGCCCTGCCTTTATTTCCCCATGGTGGACTCCTGAACGTAAATTAGAGGTGTTACCAGTGGAAAACCCATCCTGTTGTTCACTGTGTGCTTTGGAGCTGCTCCTTACTGCCCCGTCCAACTTGGCTGCTTCTCCTTCCCACCTGTTTGCTCCACCTTGAGCAAACTTTGCTTTGTTCCTTTCTTTATTGTTTTCCTCACCCCACTCCCCGTGCCAGCAGCTGTCCTCGCTCCTCGGCACCCCATCCCTCATGGCAGCCAGGCTAAGGGGCAGAGATGCTGCCTGCGTTTCCCAAGATCACCGAGTCCTGACTAAAATCAGGGAGCCAAGGCTTGACAAACACCTGATAAGAGCATTCCTGCCAAGGAATGCCGGTATTTTTAGCAAACAGAATGAAGGAGTTGATAGGGGAGTAAAGGAGCAGGAAGATGGAGGCAGAGTCATGTCTTCATAAGGCATCTGTGTGAAATTGGGGCTGGGAGTGGTGTATCTTGAGCCTGTTCCTGTTGAGTTGCTTTGCCTGAGCTCACATCCACGCGAGTGTCAGCTGTGGCTGTCGATTTGAAAACGCAGGAATAGCAGCGTGTTCATTTTCACATTGGTCCTCGTTAATGCAGCCACAAGTGTTTGTATCTATGATTTTGATGGCAGTATGGTGGGGAAAGGCAGCTGGAGCCTGGGGGGGGGTTGGGGGACTGGTGGTGTCTGGGCTCATGTGTGACAGTTGTGTCCTTCTATTTTTGTAGAGCTATTTTGATGGAATGTGTAGTGATGGGAACTGTCACATCCAGGGCTGTGGAGGGTCCTGGGGGAGCTGAGCCGCTCTGCAGCACTGTCCCAATGCTGGGCATTGCTCTGTTGCTCCAGGGCACGGCTGCAGTGGGTGACACCCGGGCTCCTGCTGCGCCCTGGCAAGCAGATGGCAATGGCAGAGCGCGAGACAGGAGGAAACTGCGTTTTTTCTGCCTTGAATTCCAGGGCATTCGGTATTGTGCTTCTCGGTCCCGTGATCTGTAGCTAGCCTGCAGCTCTGCCAAGGTCAGGAGAAGCAAAAGGAACGTGGGAACTTTGCTGTCGTGGACTTGCCCTCCCACAGCCTCACCTCGTCCCTTGGCAGCGGCCCCCTCGCAAGGGTGGGAACGTGCCCCAGGATGCCAGCGGGTTTGGGCCGGGCCGGCTGCTGTTTCCCACCCCGCAACTGCAAAATGCTCCCTGGCTGCAGTCCCAGCAAAGCCCCACGCGTGAGGCTGTGCTTGGCCGTGGGCCCGCTCAGATGGGTGAGTGCTGCGGGACAAGGGTTGGAGTGAGGAGCTGCGAGGCAGGAGCAGCACGGGAAGGAGCTCTGGATCTCTGCTGCGCACCTGCCAGGGCTGGGATGATGCCACAGGATCCTCCAAGCTGCTCCGAGGGCATCGGCTTGGCCTCAGGCTCAGCCCCAGGGCTCTCCCGCACGCTGCCCACTCAGCTCCCGTATCCCGGAGCAGGGCAGAGCCCCGGCTCTCAGCGTCCCGGGGTGCCGGAGATTGGAAATCTCGTCCTGGAGTGCCCTCTAGCGAGAGCATCTCCCGCCTGTCCCCGTCTCCTCCGGTCCTGCCCGACGAGCTCCCGCGGATGCTCCTGGGACGGTCCGGGATGCTCTCGCTCTCTGGGGACGCTCTGGGATGCTGCCGCACCCGAAGGATGCTCCAGGATGCTCCTGTGCCCGGGGGACCCTCCGGGATGCCCCCGTGTTCGGGGCTTGCTGCTGCTGCTTCCCCGGGCAGGGACGCACCCTGAGGCTTTCGGATGTGGCCTTGGTTTTCTTCTCGCCCATTGCTTGCCCTTTCCTAGGGCCCGATTCCCTTCCTAACTTGGGCTGTCGGGGGGTTAATCCTCTCCTCAGCTGCGCTTCTGCAGCCCAGGCAGGTGAGTCGCAGATGGGAGTCACCAGCATTCATCTTCTCAGTGTCGCTGCAAAGGTCAGGAAATGTATTCGGAAACCATCTCTCCCCGCAGCGTGAGCTGCACATCATCACTGGTGCACGCGAGCCTTTGTGTGGATGGGTCTCTATTGAGAGAGTTTGCATTTCTCACAATGCAGCGGCAGAGAGCAATTTACCTTTTAGCTGCTGCATAGGCCTGCTTCAGACTGAGGAAAGCATGAGGAATAGAATAGGGTGTCACAAAAGACAGCAACAGAAAAATATTCCTAGGAAACACCTCGCACCTTCTTTTCTGGAGGAGATAAATGTTACCTGGGTAAAGTGCTTATTACAAGGAGACTTACATAGCAGTGAAACACGGATTCACGTTTTACCCGATCTCCAGGCTGTCCTCACCAACCCTCGCCAAAAGGCCCCTTTCCCCTGGGCATGGCTGGTGGTGCTGCCCATGTCCCAGGGCCAAGCCCTGGTCCCTGTGGGGAGTGAAGGGCCCCGCTGTGAAGGAGCAGAACGGCAGGAGTGGAGGAGGAAAATTAAAACCCACAAAAGATCCATTTCTGAGCTAGAAATGGAAGAGCTGGCTCGCTGCACCGTGCCCAGAAAAGCTGCACAGCCAGAAATAGATGTTCTCCTGCCTAATGAAAGGGCCAAGGATGGAAACTCCGGGTCCACGCCTTCCTCTAACCTGGGGCACTGCAGCTGCAAACAGGAGGAGCACGGCCGAGCGATACCTGTTCCGCAGCGTGCAACGCCCGCGCCCTTCCCGGGGACTGGGGTGTGGTAACGGCGGGAGGAATCGGGCACGGTGTGTGTCTGGGATGTGAGGCCAGGCAGGAGGAGCTTCATCCTGGCGTAAAAGAAGGGAAGGTCCATCTGGATGTGGAGCTGTTGTCCCTGGATGCAGCCGTCTTTCCGCAGGGATCCGCGTTAAGAAGCGTGAGTGAGGTTTTGCATCTTTCTGCAGCCTCTGTGACACGGAGGCTCTTTCAGCTCCAAAGTGTTTGCTCCGAAGCAGAGTGCAGCTGCTCTCCCCCTTCTCTGGAAAGCCCAAGCAGCGTGTGAGTCGTGCGAGGTTTCTAGGTCATTCTGTGCTGCTGCTGCTGCTGGAGATGCTATTGCTGAGCTGCCTGCTCCCAGCTCTCCTTCCTGGAGCAACTGGGACAGCCCTTGGCCAGAGCCACCCAGACTGGCTGCAGGAGCCTGAACAATCCCTGCTCAGGGTATCTGCCTCCCACAGAGCTGGTGGAGGATGAGCTTTATATAACTCACAGTGTTTAAAAAAAGGCAAAGCCAGGAAAAAATAATTGCTAAACAAGGCCGGGAGCCCATCATTAGAGCCTCCAGGGACTAGGGACCACCACACTGCCACCCCAGCCTCTCCTCCCATGCCCATAGATCAGCTCTTTGGTGGAACCCAACCAGAAGGTGCTGGGTGCTAGGCTGAGGCACAGCAGGCTATAGGGTGATGCAGGGGCTGTACATCACTGGATGTCCCTGAGCTGCTGCGTTTGAATGGTGCTTGGCACAGCTGAGCCCTGGTCCGGGCAGGAGGTGACAGCAGTGGAAGGACATCCTGTCCCACTGCCATGTGTGCGGCTGCAGCTCACCGTGTGGGTGGAAGCTGCTGGCAGGTCTCTCTTTGAACAGGTCAGCGTCCTGTGCTCTGTTTGCTGACTGTGCCAAGCAGTGTTTGGCAGCCGCAGCCACCGGTGTGACAAAGTCAGGTTATCTCCTCTGCATTTGATTTGCAGCTAGCGTTGCTGCCAAGCTGGGTTGGATGCCAAGCTGGAAAATGCCACTCGAGGCATTTTCTTAATTGCTCATCTAAACAGCAAGTGGAAGCAGGCTGGGCTCTTGCACTGCTCAGGTCTCCTCCTGCCCCAGGGCTCTGCGGGTCCAGAACTGGTGCCGGTGTGGTTCATTCCTGAGGATCCCACTCCTCCAGGCAGTGGGTGGAATTGGGGGGGGGGGTCCTCGCCAGGCACACTGTGTGTATGCAGCCTTCAGAATGGAAAGACGCCACTGGTTTCCTCTTCTCATGTGCCCCAGTTCCCCCTTCAACAAGTGGGTGGCTCTAGAAATTGGTTTGTAGGTTGTTCTTTGCAGCTCCTTCCGCTTTGCAGCACAGGCAGCTCACTCCTGGCGCCAGCACCCACGCCAGCCGCTGGCACCCATGCCAAACGCTGTTATGCATCACTCACTCTCCTGTTTTCTGTGTGCAGCACCCGAGCAGCTGTTCTGAAACGTGGCAATCCCGTCACTCTGGCCAGTCTTGTGGGTCAGCGGGGATTGGGTGGGAAGGGGAGGGGAAGGAGGTGCTGAGGTTGCAGCGAGCGGTGCTGCTGCAGAGCGACTCATGCTGAAGATCTCCTCATGTAAAATTCATCTGCAGAAATCAGCTCTGCTGCTTCAGATGGTGGGAGGGAGGCTGCTCGTTTCCGTCAGAGCCGATGTAGGCAACAGGATGTTGAGGTTCTGCTTTTGCTTCAGCCTTTTGGTTTTTGGCTTAGCTTTGGTAAGCGTCACTTAGTCCCCTCTCGTTCTACGTGGCAGCCGGAGGTTTGCAGGGCTCCTTGTCCCCAGAGCCTGGTGATGTGGAGGGCAGTGCTGTGCTGTGGCCAGGGTGTTCTCCTGCCATCCAGACACCTGAGCTGAGGGGGGAAGAGGCGGCACCTTATGCTCTGTCTGAGCCAGAGATGTCTTTGGGGAAGTTTGGAAGCGTTGTGTGTTGGGTAAGACATCTCCTTCGACAGGCTAGACAGTAAAAGCGTGCAGCACGTATATTTAATAAGGACACCAACAGATGGAAGCTTGGAAGAAAGGATCCCTGTAGGGAGGTTATTTGAGATGCTTTGCAGTGAGGAATGAGCCCTTTGAAGCATCTGCTAGAGACTGGTGCTGGAGGTGGCCAGACCAGATGGACAGGTCTGGTCTGACCCGGAGGCCTCTCTGCCTGTTTGAAGGCATTCCTCCCGCTCTGAGCTGGCTGATGATTCACAGGAAAGCATCGGGCTGTGGTCTCAGCCTGCCACGTGAGCACTTTGTGCGGCTGCTGAGGGCCAACACAGCGCTTCTTCGCAACGGGCTGGGCTGGTTTTGCAGCGGGACGGTTGCCTGCCCTTTATCCAGGTCACCCCTGGGACCTGCTGCCAGAGCGGGGTGAGCCAGCCTGGGGCTCTGGGGAGCTGTGGCATCAATTGTCCGGAGCCACTGACACCAGTGCCTGTAACGGGTCTGCTGCCAAAGCCCTGGACATTGCCCGCAGCGCTTCGGACTCTGCACGGCAGCGCTGTCATCGTGCTCCCCTCACTAGCAAACGTGGGGGTAATGGATTTGGGAGCGGGAGCCTTCGATGGGAGGAAGATTCCCGAGAGAGGCCAACATGGCAGTGTTTGTTTCTGCGGGGACTGCTGGCTGTTATTTTTAAACAACAATAGTTAAATAAATAAATAAATGCAATAACCTCACTGCCACGGAAGGATATAGCATCAGCCGGGGCTGCTGGAGTCAGTATTTCCTTGGAAAATGGAAGGGGCAGGTGTTTCCCTGCCTGACTCCTCAGAGCAATCTCCTCTCCCTGGCCCTGGGCAGCCCCTCCCCCAGCCCTCGGCAGCCCCCCCAGCCCCAGGGGCCGCTCACCCCGGGGTGCAGCTCCAGGCGAACTCGGGGATGTGGGAGCGTGGAAGGAATCCAGGTCCTGCCGGCTGTGTTACAGCACAGGTGCAGCCCCCATAAACGTGGGATAAATCAGGGAGGGGGGGATTTGGTTTCACAGCCCCCCCTGCCCTCTCGTACAGGGGGCACAGTGCAGCATCCCGGGGGGGGGGCGGAGCGGGGCGGTGACATCGCGTTCGATGCTTGGGCGTAAACCCCGCGCAGGGGATGCCCCAGCCCCGCATTTGGGCAGAAATCTGCGGAATTGAGAGTTTGCGTGGGAAGGGAGAAGGAAGGAGGGAGGGAGGGAGGGGCGCGGCCGCCCGTCACCACCCGCCAGGAGGGGTGGGCGCTCGGGGAGCTGCCCCGCACCCCGCTCCGCATCCTCCGCCGGGTCCAGCAGCGGCAGCGGGCGAACGGCGGGGCCAGGGGCGGGGAGGGGGAGGGGAAGGGGAAGGGGAAGGGGGGGGAGGGCTGTCCCACCGTCCGGTCCCTCCCGGGCGGGCGGGGAACGGCGGGGGCGGTCGCTCTCCCCGCAGCGAGTAGTACGGTCCGGGGGAGGCTCTTGAGCGGCAGCGGGGGCGGCGCGGCCGCAGCGAGCCCGGCGGGGAGCGGGGAGCGGAGCGGGGAGCGGAGCGGAGCGGCCGGGCCGATGGCGTTCAGCGCCTGGCAGATTCTCTCGCCGGTGCAGTGGGCCCGGTGGACCTGGTCGGCGGTGCGGGGAGGGGGCGGCCCCGAAGGGGAGAACGGTGGGGCCGAGGAGGAGCCGGTGGCGGAGGGCACGGCGCTGGGCTTCAGGCAAGTGACCCGCATCCCGGACCTTGGTTCCGCGTCCCGCCGGGACCCGCACCCACCCCGGCTCCCTACCCCCCCCGCACCCGCCCCTGCTTCATCCCCCAAGGCTTTGGGGGGCTGCGAACGCGTCCTGGCTGCCCCCCCGGATCCTCACCTCCTCCTTCCCTCGCTGTCCGCTCGCTGCCTGGCATCAGTTTGGCTGCCCGGGGGGGGCTCGCAGCCCGTACCACGCCTGGGGAGCGGATGGGGGGCAGCGGGGAGCGGGGTCAGAAGCCGCGGCCGCGGCGGAGATGCCCGGCAGAGCCGAGAAGATGCTCTCCCGGGAAGATGCTGGAGGGCCCGAGGCAGGAGCATCGGGGCTCGCCTCCCAGACCGGCCCCGCGGCAAGCCCCCGGAGAGCTGGGGGAAGATGCCGACGGGGCTGCCGTGTCCTTGGAAGTCCGTAGTGGATACTCAGTCAGCTTGAGAAAGACTCGACAGAAACGATCCCGGAGGGTTGGGGGTGCCCTGGGGGATGCTGATGGTGTTGTTTCACCTGCTCTCCCTTTTCCGTTCGCTAGCGTGTCCCGCTGCACCGGAGAGAGCGGCTGCCGCAGGATGCCCATGGCCAGCCGGCCCTGGAGCCGGCCTGGCGGGATGTGTGGGCAGTGTGGAGGATCTCAGAGCTAGCCTCGAAAGTGGCAATTCCTCACTCTTTTCCCCCCCCTCGGCAGCTCGGACTCGGAAGGTAATTTTGAGACCCCCGAAGCAGAAACGCCGACCTGCTCGCCACTAAAGGAGTTCTGCGAGCCACCGCCACCGGGACCGCCGGAGCCTGAAGCCGGGACCCAAGGTAAGGAGACAGCGTCCACATTCTGCTTTTTGGCTCTCTGCTCCGGATGCAGAAAGGCAGGGTGGGGTCAAGGAGGAGAAGTCACTGGTTTTGAATAATGCCCGCCACATTTTTTGTGGTTAATGGCCTGGATGGTTCAAATGCCAGTGCTTGGGGCTGTGCGCTCAGCAAAGGGCTATTTCCTCACTTGAGTGAAATGTTGATGTTACTGAATCACTTTGGAAGGAGGGGGCTGCACTGCAGGCTCAGAAGAATTAGTTTGGCCCCCCCCTTGGCTCATGCCTTTGCAGTGCAAAATTATCATTGTGCTGTTTTGTGACCACGAGTCGCAGGCCCCTGCTGTCCCCAAGCTGGGAGGGAGTGAGAGGCTGCTTGAGACAGAGGCTGTGTGCTGGGTTCTGTGAGCACCGAGCCAGGCTGAGGCTGTGCCCGGGGGTGCCCGGGTCTCTTTTCCATGCAGTTATCGCCCAGGTGTCTTTGCTGTGTAGCTACCGTTGAAGATGAAAAAGCTCGGCACTGCTAAACCCCGTTTCTGGAGAAATTATGAGGAATTTGCTGGAAACAGATCACATCTCCTTTGCTGGCAGTGTCCCGTGCTGCTGCTGGTCTGTCCTTGTGTCTTGCACTGGCTGCTACTCCTCTGAGTGTGGCTCCCCATTAACCCTTGGCCTTTTGGGGACCAGCACCCCCCGCCATCCTATCTTCTCTCCAGAGGGAATCGCAGTTGGTGCCCGTGGCTGAGCTTGGTGTCTGTGTCTGTTCTTGTGTGGTTGGGAGGAGGCTTTGAAGCTCCGGCACTTCTGCAACAACCTCTGGAGGTTATCGGGGCAGGGCAGAGAGGAGACCTCCCCTCTCCTCTGCTCTGAGCAGAGCAGGGTGACTGGGCAATGTCAGGATGTCTGTGGGCCCCGGGGGTCTCTGCAGGAGGGCAGCCTCTCCGGGGTGTGGGGGGCAAGAGGTCTTGGCTGGGCCATCCTGAGCATCTTTGACCCTCTCCTGCCCAAAAGCTTCACGCTGCTGCAGGGCCCTTGCTGGTGGACTTGCAGTATTGTGCTTCTCCGGAGTGCTCGTGGCCGTGGGTGGGTAGCTCCCTGCTGAGGTGGTTTCAGACCGAGCTACCTCCAACCAGGCCCTGGGTCCTCCCCGTGCAGGAGCCCAAGTACTGCATGACCTTGGCAGCAACAGGGTGTCGTGGTTCACCGTCTCCTGCAGTGTCATTTCGCTGTGGGGATGGATCTGGGTGTCCATCCTTCCCGGTGGAAAACACGGGCTTGTTTGCCTTGATGGAGAGAGCGCGTGGTTCGCGCTTCTGATAATCGCAGCTCTTGGAATAATCCGTCTTGCTTAAGAAGGGATGATCAAGGCATCTTTACTTTGGGGGATAATGTCTGGGGAGAGGAGAGGTGAAGGCTTTCCTAGTAGGTACAAGGATTGTTTCTGCCAAAGCTTCTGCTCGGGGATGAGCGTTGTCTCAGCATCCTCAAACTGTGTCTGTGGCCCAGCGTCCTGGGACGAGCTGTTCCTTGGGGCCAGCCAGGCAGAGCAGCGAGGGAGCCGGCTGCTCCCGGTGCCCCGTGCACAAAGGCCACAGTGTTGGAAGACCGAGGGGATCTCTGGCAAAAGCTGGTTTTCCACGCTGGCTGGTGGAGAGCAGGATGTTGGAGATGGCAGGGCCAAACCCCACTGTGTGACTGCACCCAGCTCCATCCCTTCCCTGCCTGCGGCTCCGGCTGCATCTCTTCAGCATCTCTGAAATGGTGGAGGGAAGGAAGGGATCACCCAGGTGTGGTTGTGAGTTTGCAGCGTGCAGAAGCCATCCCGAGGTGTTCAGTCACCACGCGTTAGGTGATCTCTACGTTAAGCCCTCGTCTTTGCACTGGTGTTTTGCAGCAGCCCGTGCCCATCCGTCTGGCTGCAGCGCGGGAGCGGCAGCGGCGATAGTGCCGTGATCAGGAGGCAGCCCGGTGTCATGGCTGCTTCTCAGCACTGGGTCTGCCGAGCTGCTGCCAGCGCTGTGTGCTCCTGGGGCAGCCACGCCAGACCCGTGGCCAGCACACGGGCAGACACAGCATCTCCCTGGCCTGGGGGGCTGTCTGGAGATGCTGGCTGTGAGACCATCTGCTTTACAGCTACAGCCTCACCATTACTTGGGAATACGTAGGTTTAGGAAACCCGTGAGCCAGAAGCTGTGGCTTGGGGGCTGGCTGCTCTTCCAGGAGACCTGGATGCATTAAATCCTGCTCAGCTTCATGCCTGTGCAGGGTCACTCGGTTTTCCTCCTGCTGTCTGAGGCAGTGGGGGCTGTAATCCTGTCCCTTTCCTGCTGAAATTCTCTCCAGTCATCTGCCAGAGGAGATACTCTGTGCATGGAAATGAGCAGAAGCAGCAAATATGGAACCGTCAGCAACGGGAGCGGGCTCGTTGGCTTTTACTTCTGTCACCCTGATGCTGGGCACGTGTTTTCCGGTGCGTTAGCGGCAGCATCGTTTGCCGGGATGCTAATTCCGAGCAGAATAGATTTAAAAATAGATCAACGGCTGTTCAGCAAAAGCGGAAAGCCAAAAGAGGGGGAAAAAAAAGTCATTAGCTACGTAAGCCTGAGCTGAACGCACCGGCCAGATATCCTGTGCTCAGCCAGCGCGAGCGAGCCGGGCAAGGGAGAGCTGCTCGAGTCGCGCGGTGCACAAAGCGCGAGCCGAACCAAGGGCTGCGGGTAGTGGAGGGGTTGTTCTCGCCGGTGGTTGGCATCCGGGGTGTGCGGAGCATCGCCGCTGCCTCGCTCGGTCGCTGCCTGGGGGATGAAAAGGGCGCGGAGCCTTCGCGTCGCAGCGCTGCTGCTGCTGCCAAGTTCTTCTGATTCACTGGCGGGAGCGTGGGGTGGCACGGGGGAAAGCTGTTAGTTAGTCGGTGTTTGTGTTTAACTTCAGCCCGAGGAAGACAACCGGAACGATTACAATGCACGCACACAAAGTGCCCGTTACTGCGGTGCCAGGCTGTCCTGGCTGGACGTTTTTCTTTAGAGAGAATAAAATCTCCATTTTCACTCAGTCATCTCCCCTCCCCAGACACCGGCCGCAGCGGCAGCGGGTTTGTGCTCTGTGCGCTGCTGGCACGATGGCTGTTCTCAGGGATCCAGTGTGCCCGTTACTGGGTCTGCGTCTGGGATGGATCCCAGAGTCACCAAGCGTGCCTTGCTGCTGGCAGTGTCTGTTTCTGTGCTGGGATGGAGACATCCCCATCTGCAGGGCACGGTGCCTGGGGTGAAACGGGATAGCTGGGGGCCACCTCTTTGGGCTGCTGCTGAAAGGCGTCTGCTGGGATGCTGCTAGGATGCCTCCGTGAATCCTGGGGTCAGGTTTGGGACCCTCGCTCCCAGCAGGACCTGGAGGGGCTGGAGCGTGGCCAGAGAAGGGCAACGGAGCTGGGGAAGGGGCTGGAGCAGGAGGCTGGTGAGGAGCGGCTGAGGGCCCTGGAGCTGTGGTGCTGAGGGCCAGGGCTCAGTGGTGCCCTGGCAGCGCTGGGGGAGCGGTTGGACTGAAGGGGCTCTGCCAACCCAAGCGACTCTGTGCTTGCAAGAGCTGCTCTTGGGGGGGGAAGCTGCATGCGCTGGGTCAGAGTGCGCGGTCAGGCTGCCTGCTCCCGGGGTCCCAGGAGGGGCTCAGCACAGTTTTGGCCCAAAAGGAGGGTTTTGGGGCAGCGATGGCAGGCACTGGCTGTGCCCTCAGGCTGGTTTCCCTGGCAGGAGACGTGAGCGGAGGGAGCGTGCGCTGAGCTGGCGCGGTGGCTCTGCTCTCCAACGTGACTGCGCGGGGGTGGCGAGGAGCTGAGCTGGCGTCGGGATGTAAATGCGTGCAGAGGCTGTGGAGGAACGGGGAGAGCCGCACGCAGCTCGCCGGGCTCGGGGAAGGCTCCCTGGGGAGCAGGCAGAGCTGCATCCAGGTCATCATGATGCCCGTATCCAGCATGGCCGGGCAGCCGAGGGGGCCAGGGCGCAGAGCTTGGCTCTTCCTGAGCACCGAGGCCCTTCGGGTCACTGGTTTCTGCATCCTGTGTAATTGTTCCTGCAGGAACGTGCGCTTCGGTGGCTTGGCAGCTGATGGGAGGCTGCGTTGGAGGCAGAGGAAACGCACGGGGGGAGAGGAACCGCAGCACCCGGCTGGGGCCGGGGGGCTCAGAGCCAGGCTGTGACCTCAGCCCCAGCTGGGCAGGGGGACCCCTGTGAGGTGGGTTTGCCCAGCATGCCATTGCCTTTGGGTCTGCTTTACAGGAGGAGTCTTTGTCCTGCTCTCATCAGCAGGCAGGAGGGGCAGGAGCTGCCTCTTCATCGCTGCTAGAAGAGCTGGAGGGTGCCCTGGCAGCACCCGTGGCCCTGGCAGGTCCCCGTGCCGAGGGCTCTGCCCCACAAACCATCGCACTCTTCGTCCTGGCAGCGCTCTCCGGAGAATTAATTGACCTTGTAGCTTTGCCTGCCTTTGTCCTCTGTATGCAGCGATCTCGGTGCCAACGCGAGTCCATCCCAGGGTGGCCTCAGTCCCCGAGGCTGTGCTCCCCCAGGGTTGGGAACAGCTCAGCCCAAGCAGGGTTGAAAACCAGGACCCTGGGGCATTGTGAGAGCCTCAGGGGAGGGCAGGGATGGGGTACTTGCTGTGGAGGTGGGCAGGCTCCTTCCCACCCCTTCCCTGGGTTCCCGTGGGCTGTGGCTCGGGCACAGTGCTGAGCGTGGCTGGTACTTGCACAAGGGATCAATCCCTGCCTTGCACCCAGCACTTCTCCAGAGCAGGGGAAAAAAACCCACCCAGCTTGCAGGAGGGATGGTCCTACTTCAGCAGACTGCCAGAATCACTCCTGAGCTGTCCTTCACCCGTGCCCCCTGTCTCCCAGTATACCCCAGCTCCCCAGCTGTGCTGCGGGCAGGGGCTGTGGGGCAGCTGAGCTGTCTCAGGGGGCAGAAAACCAGTCCATCCCAGAATGGTGAGACCTGGGCAGGGGGTTCCTCTCGTTTTTGTGGAGAAATGGTCGTTCTGAGCAACGGTCACATGTCGCACCCCTTCTCCTCTCCCTGCCCCGTGGCCATCCACAGCAAGGGGAGGTGGTTTTCGTGCCCGACCGCTTGTTATTCCAGAGGCAATTCCCAATTGCTTGGGTTAGAAACCAGGATGGGCTCCTGTCTGTGAGAACGGCGGCTGCAAAACCTTCCGGTGGGAATGTGCGATGCATTTAAAAGCTGCCTTTTGCCCTGACTTTGAAGTCTGTTCTTCTATTCAGGGCTGTCTCGGTGAGGTTTAAAACATCTGAGCAGCACAGCAAGTGTAATGAAGTTTTCTTTGGGGTCTGTTCAGGAGGTTTTCCTGCTTCTTAATGATGGAAAGGCCTGGCAGGCGCTGCCTCCGAGTGTTCTCTGGCTGCACTCCAAGTACGTATCCACTGGATTTGTGTTTACTGATGCGTTTTCTGGGGCAGCAAGGCAACGTCTGTTTGGAGGAAACCTTTTTTTTTGCAGTCAGAGGGAGCTTTTTTGCAGTCTCAGGGAGCACGCAGCCCCTCATGATTCATTTCCATGACTTTTAGCATCCTGGAGATCAATTATGCAAACCACGAGCCATCAGCTGAGTCAGGGCTGCTGGCTCCATGTCCTGGATTAGCCCGGGGACCAGATATTTGCCTGATTCACTTTCCTCCTGTTGCCAGCCGGTGACTCGCTCGGTCACCAGCAAACATAAGCTGGCTGCAGATGCCCCACGACGGGAACAGCTTTGCCAGGAGATGCTCTCGGGGCTGCGGGTGTGTGTGGGGATGCAGGGGCTTGGTGTTGGCATCCCCTGGCCAAACCTCCTCCCTGCAAAATGGGAGCACGCTTGCTGTGACCCCCCCTCTGTGACTGTCACCCCTGTGCCAGTGCAGGGTGGCAGCAGTGGAGGGGGACAGGCAGGTTTCTGCATCACCCAGCCAGGTTTTCAAACCAGTTCAGGCCTCAGGGCGAGCACTGGTTTTATTCTGCCCTTGGAGGACCTTCCTGGGCTGTGTCTCCCCAGAAAGGTGCCACCAAATGCTGCTGGTCCTGCACACTCCCTGATGGGTGCTGAGCACCCCAGCATCCCGTTCTGCCTTATCCTGGGAGTCTGTGCAATCGTCCCTGGTTGGGATGCAGGAGAAGAGGTGCAGGTGAGCTGAGCAGAGACGACACTGGCTGTTTTCCTCTCGTGCCGTCGCACGCCTGTGCTCAGGTCCTGGCTCTGGCTGCTTGGTGGGTGTAGCTTTCAGGATGCTTCGGTACATAAGGAGCTTCCCCATCCCTTGACAGCGAAGAAAAGATTAAACAGTAAAAGGATTTAGGGGAAGGGATTGGAGTAATAGTGATTAAGTCATGGATCAGGATTTGTGATTAAGAAACTCTGAGGGCAGTGTGGCGAGCCTGGCATAACCGCGCGGGCAGGGTTTCTGCTGCCAGCCCTTCCCTCCGGGCTCACCGCGATCTGGGGGTCTCCTGGCTCTGCTGTGGCCCCTTCCCTCCTGCCCCGTCGCCAAGCACACGCAGGGTTTTTGCTCTCCCGGCACAGCGGCCGAGTCCTGGGGAGCAGCTTGCATGGGGCAGCTTCCCGCTGCCCAGCGCGCGTCCGGCTCCGCAGCCCTGGCACTGGCTGTGGCTGACCCGCAAATCCCCTCGGCAGCCTGTTCCATCCTTATCCATTAAGCCCAGTGCCCCGTTCCCATCCACCCCAGGGCCTGCTTGGTCACGTTCCATGGTGTTCTCTCGTGAGCTTCCCTGAATTCCTCTCGGGGAATTTTGAACCGTGCTCCCAGGTGAGCAGCGGCTCTGTCGCTGCCGGTGAGCGGTTGTGCACCCGCAGCCGCTGTGCTCTGGTCGGTCCCGGACACTGTCTGACCCTCAGGACCCCTGGAGCTGTCAGCACCCTGGGGGGGACCGAGCAGTGGGGAGAGCAAAGGCACAGCCGGAGGTGTTGGGCAAGTCTGCGGTGCCCGCAAAGCTTCCCCGCAGGGGCTCGCCCTCGGCGTGTGCTTCGTGTGCCTTTTCTCCGCTGTGCTCACGGGCTTCAGATTTGGCAGAAAGCGTCTGGAGCTGGGGTTGCACACTCACTGGGGACGGGGGGATGCTGAGCTTTGGGTCCCCCGTAAAACCCGACTCCAGAGCAGCGGTGAGGAGGAGAGAAGAAGCCCTGTGGAAAGGGGTGCATGGCAGGCGGGTTTTAACTGGCTCCTTTTATCTTTTCAGAGCCAAGCAGCCACGGTGACCAGCTGGTAGGGGAAGCCCACCGGGACAGCTCGCCTGGGAGGCACCCCAAAGATGAGGCTCGTCTGGAGATCGGAGCCCCTAAAGCCAGTTCAGTTACTAAAGGGGAAATCGACCCTGAAGCCACATCCCTGAGGCAGCCGCCGGCCGAAGCCTGGGCTGCAGCCGCGCTGCGGAGCGGGGCTGACGCTGCCCATGCCGCCGTGCCCGCTGTAGAGCCAGCCCCGGTGCCCCATGCGGGCAGAGCCGCGCCGGAGCAGGTCATGTCGGGTGAGGACACAGCAGAGGCTGGCACGGGGCTGGTGGAGCCCACGGGTGATGCCCTGGCCCAGGAGAGCTCACCCAGCTGTAGCCAGCTCAGCAAAGGGAACACGCCTTCGCCGGGGAGGGTGGCAGAAGAAGCCGCAGAGGAGACCCCGGTGCCCCAAGCATCCTACCAGTTCACCCCTGAGCAGTGCGACGAGAGCGTGAACCCCTTTGTGGCAGGGGGCTGCCGGCTGCAGAGCTCTCCTCCGGCATCCCCGCGCCGCCTGCCCCATCCCGGGGGCAGCTCCGCTGAGCTGGGGGGTGACCTGGAGCCCAAGGAGCAGGTCCCGAAACACGAGGTCGATTGTACGGAGAGCGGAGAGGGCGCAGAGGCCAGGAGAGCTACGCCCAGGAAGGGCAGCAGGATCCCAGCCAGCAAACTGACGCCGAAGAGACACCGAGAGTCCCCTAAGAAATCAGCTGAGGATGCAGAGAGGGGTCCCACGGACCCAAACCCTCCCCGGGGCTCCCCCCGGCTGGGTCCCGCGCTCCGGGACAGCCCAGATCTCACCCCCTTCGGTGGCAGCTCGGCACTGCAAAACTCCCCGACTCTCCCCAAGGGCTCTTACCAGTTTGACCCCAACAACTTTGACTCCGTGGACCCGTTCAAGCCCACCAAGACCCTCGCCAGTGCCGCCGCCGACTCCTGCCCCACTGCTGACAACAGCCTCAACGAAATCCTCGAGTCTCAGACGCTGGAGGTGCAGGACGATCTCCTGAGAGGCAGAGACTCCCCGAAGAAGCCCAAGTCGCGCCTGATAACGTGAGTGCCGGTGTGTGCAGAGCGGCCCCCTCTGCTCCCCTGCGCGCAGGCTGAGCAGCGCTGGGGGTGGTGGTGGTGCTGGTGACGCTGCCTCTGTCCCAGTGCCATCTGAGCCAGCCCAAAATACCGACGTGCACCTTGGGTTCTGCTGCTGCCCTGGTTGGGGCATCTTCCCTCTCCCTTCCCTCACCCTGGTCACTCGGGAGCGGATGCGAGGAGAGGGACGAGGGTCCCGGAGCTGTGCCGGTGTCCGGGGTTCCAGGCAGAGCAGGGAGGTCTCAATCAGGACCCACTTTGCAGGGTCAGCTCTTTGGTAGCCCCACCGTGAGGGCTCGTGGGGCTCGAGGTGCAGGTGCTGCGGGGTTGTGGAGTCAGAGCAAACCTGTCCCGGAGCCTGCAGGGTTGGCCAAGCCCACACCAGGGGCTGTAGGTCTTGCAGAGCTTGTGGGTGCAGCTCTGGTTCCTCAGGGGCTTCTTGTGAGCAGCCACTGAATTTCTCTTTTTGCAGCAGGGACGAGAAGAGAGGCTGAGCAGGAAGATTGTTTGTTGCCTTTCCTCACATCTGCACAAGAGCTTTCCTTGCTGAGCTACTGAAGGGCACTTTTAGCTCCGAACTGCGCTATTTAAAACCCCCGTGTAGATGGTGACGTTTCACAGTGCCTCCTGGGAACGCCGGCAGCGCTGCTCTCCCCTGGGAACGGCTTTGCCAGCTCAACCTGGCTGTCTTCTCGGGGTTTCACCTCGTGTATCACAAACATCCTCCCACCCGTGTCTGGCAGTGCTGAGGTCTCAGCCAGGCATTTAAGGCAGCAGATGCTGAGCGGGGTTTGGCTCTACCTGCCCTCCCTGAGCAGGCGAAGGGATGTTGCACGAGGGACTAATTGCCCAGCCAGTTTCGGGCTGTAATTTGTGATTGCGCTTAATGTGAGCAACTGGAACCAGTTGAAAGGGAACCAGCTGAAAGCAAAAGCAAGAAATGAGCTTAAAAGAGGAAATTTTAGGAGCACAGAGTTTGCGGCTGGTTTGGCAGCAAGACCAAAACGAGCCATCGCTGCTGACGGGGGGAAGCTAGGGAGTGGGTATTTGCAGAGAGAGCCAGAGAAAGCGTAGCAGGCAAAGGTAGGGGTGCGTTGGGCATTTTTCTCTTAGAAACGCTTCGCAGAGAGTGGCTGTGGATTTTGGAAAGAGTCGGTGTTCCCGCGGGCGAGAGGAGCCCGCGTTGGGGGAGCCGCAGCCGGGGATTGTTGGGCTCCATCGCCCACCTCCCCCGCAGCAGGGTCAGGGTTGAATCCCACCCCCGACAGCAACCGCAGAATCAGGGCAGCCTTTATCTGTGTGTTCCTCCCAGAAAGGCAGAGCTGGCAGCTCCCCGTGCTTCTCCAGACGGGAGTTAATATCCAGGTTTTTTTCACACGCTCTTCTTCTCTCCATCTGTCCGTCTCTCTCCCTGTCCGTGCTTTGGTGCATCAGGACCACTGAACAAGTGAAATTTCTCTGTTTTCTGTTGTAAGTACTCTCTTCTGTATTTCTGCCTTCTTCCCCTGTGCCGTTCCTTGTCCTCTCTCTCTGGTGTGTGCTGTCTCCATGGCATGCAGGCTCCTTCTTGCCCTTTGACTCGTGCTCTCCGCTGCCCGGTTTGTGCCCTGCGGCTCTGGGGCCGGATCCCCAGGGGCGGCTGAGCCCAGCGGGTGCCGGGGCTGAGGGAGCAGAGCAGAGCTGTGCCAGGGGCGTGTGCCTGCGCTGGCTCTCCCCGCATGCCCACTCGCAACGCCTGTCGATGATGTACAAGTACCCAAAACAAGCCCGTCGGCTGCTGGAGGGGGAGCAGGTTCCAGGGCAGTTCAGCTCCCTGCAAAGACGGGTAGATTTTAGTCCTGAAGACGAGGTGTCTTTTACCCCTTCCCAAGCAAAACCACCAGGGAGGCAGCAGGGTGGGGTGGAAAGCATCAGCTGGGAGGTGAGGGAGTCGCTGTTATCTCCTCCAGGGCACATCACATAGTCCCAGGGGAGCTTTGCCCTCACAGCCAGCTCCAAGCAGGGCTCCCTGTAGATCACTGGTGGCTGCCAGAGCAGATGTCCCCATGGCTTTCCCCGGGAGCATCCTTCCTGTGCCCAAAGCTCGGGTGGCAGGGCTGGTCTGTGAGATCCTGGCCGGGGTGGAAGGCATGGCTTGAGGAAAGCAGCCTTCGCGTGTGCCGCTGCAGCGGGGCCGTGCCGTGCGCCCGGCACGAGCAGCCCCGCGCTGGGACACCAGTGAAATATCGAGTGCTCCGTGCTGGGCTGGGGGTGTGCGGATCAAACCCAGCCCCAGGAGACAGCGCAGAGCAGAGGTGGGTGAGGGCACGTCGAGCTGCTGTTAGGCTGTTCCTGGTAGGGCCTGATGGGGACACGCCGGGCGGCAGCAACTTCTCGTTGGCGTGCGTGTCGGCGTGCAGACAAAACCCCCGTGTGCCGTGCCACGTTGCTCCTCGTGCTCTGCGGCACACGCGTGCGATGGGACGGGGAGGCTGGAGAGCAGGGAGGGTGGGAGGGGATCTGTAAACCCAGGAGGAGCTCACTGCAGTCCTGCTCAAGCCTCTGGTGGGGAGCACTGGGTCCAGAGGCAGAGAGCCCTCCGAGGTACCTGCAGCGGCTGTCACATGAGGTGTCTCTTCTGGGGGTTTAGAGGTGGCAGCGAGCCATGGGAGATGGCTGAGTGTGGAGTGAGGGAGTGGCGAGATGCAGGAGGAAAGCTCAGGCTCCCCTTCGCATGCTGCAGAGTGCCATGGTGCAGGTCACCTCATCGCTGACTCCCTCGGTGGCACGGACCCTGTGCCACCCACAGCCGGTCCCGCGGGGACCGTCCCTCCGCTGCCTTGAGCTGGTTCAAGATTTGGGTGCTGGTGTGTCAGGATGCGGCCGTGCCCGTGGTCCTGCGCGGGTGGGCTCCAGGATGGCACATGCTGAGGAACACAGGATGAAATTCCAGGGAGAGCTTCCTTGCTGGAGGGCATCCAGCCCTGGGACAACCTGCAAGACCAACCTGAGCTAAACCTGCCATCTACGAGGCCCTTCTCCTTGGGACAGCAACTTGCCTCTGGCAGAAGGAGCGTCCATGGCACAGCGGATGGCCCTGGTGCTCTCCCACAAGCCAAGCAGAGCTCTCTAACCAGCGGCGGGTCTGACTCACGTGGGAGACATGTGGATGCTGCGGAGATGTCCCAGACAAACCTCCAGCTGCAGGGACGGGGCCTGGGACGGCCTGGAGATGGTTTCTTCCTGCAGAAAAATCAGTGTGCACCGAGACCTCGGGATGCTGCCTCACTGGATGCCCAGGGCGAGGGGTGCAGCAACGGGAATCTTTCTTTGCCAGCTTCTTGGTGATCCCCTCTCTCGCCTCCGGCACCTCGGGATCCTCTCTCTGATCCTTGCCTTCAACAGGAATAAACACCTCCCAGACAAACCCGATTGCTCTGTAGTCGTGTGTTTTGTTTGCTCATTCCTTCTGTCTATTCCAGAACTTGCTCTGCCTCGATATTTCACTGGTGAGTGGGGGTGCCATGCTAGCGCTGGGGCTGCCTCCCCCTGCTTGGGCTGTCTCGCACGCGTCCCTGCCCCCTGCCCCCTGCCTCCCACGCCAGCCCAGCCCTCAGCCCGCTGCTTCTCTCTCCCCTGCAGGAGCGGCTGCAAGGTGAAGCAGTACGAGACGCAGCCCCTCGCCCTGGACGTCTGCGCTCAGGTACGTGGGATCTGCCCGGGAGCTGCTGGCTGGGCACGGGGTGCTCAGATGGGGATGCTCGGAGAGCTGGGCTGGGTGAGCTCAGGTTGGAGTGTGCCTGCAGCATCCCCCATCTCTGGGGGAAACATCTTCCCAGTGGGAAGGGGGGGAGGGAGGAGGGCTGGGCTTGGTGCTTCCCCTAGGTTGAGCCGGTCCAGGGGGTTTCCTGGCCAGCAAACACTCCCTGTGTTCCCTGTGGTTCGCTGGGGGCTGTGTGCCTGTGATGTTTTAGCCCTGTCCCCAGCATGGGCCGGAGAAAACCAGGGAGCTCTGCGGTCGGGTTAATGGATTTTGCTTGTTAATCGCTTCTGTCCCAGGCACCATGTGTTCCCTTCTGCCAAAACCCGCCGAGGAGCTGGTGGGGAGCAGCTTGTTGGTGGACGCTAAGCCTCCGGTGCTTTCCACAGGCTGCCCAACAACCTGGCTGCCTGATCCCTGTGAACAGCTCAGTCCTGCTTAACCACCTGCCTTGATCCCGCAGGATGAGGGAGCGTTGATCTCGGAAATCCCAGCTATTGCAAATCGGGATGGACGTGCCACCGATGAGGAGAAGCTGGCCTCCACCACCTCGGCGCAGAAACCGGCCGGGCTGGAGAAGAAGGGCGAGCTGGAAGATGACCTGGAGTACTTCGAGTGCTCGAACGTTCCCGTGCCGGCGGCGAAGCGCAGCATGGAGGCAGGTGAGGAGCGCCCCTGGTGCCCCTGGCACACCCAGGCAACCTCCGCAGCCTGTGCCAGGAGCAGAGCTGCCGGGGCTCGATGTCCCCGCACGGGGCTGCGGCTGACGGAGATTTCAGTGTCGCTCCAGAAGGCTCCCCTCCGCTAATGGCACTCTGCCGTCAGCCTCCTACCTAATTAGCCTCTCTGACCAATCCATTAAAAAGCAATTAAAAGCCAGACAACACGACATTTAATCAATGGCAGAGTTACAGGTGCACACAGGAGAAAATCGCCTCCCGGGAGGCGTGTGGCTCTCCCCGGGGTGGGTGCCGTTAATCGTTGCCCCTGGATGCTGCGCGGAGCCGGGTGCTCTGGGCGACGAGAGCCGTCCTTTGTCTCTCGAGGGAGGAAAAATGTCATCGTCAGCAGGGAGGCTGGAGGGTTTATTCGTTGCTGTTCATCTCAGAGGGCCAGGCAGGGCGCATGGGCTCAGCGCTGGCTGTGGGGACGCTGCTGTGAGCTGACGCAGGGAGAAATGTGGAAAACAGTGGGAAAACTGCAGCCACCAGCGCTCCGTTGCCCTCAGCCCCTCCGTTGCCCTGCCCAGAATGGCAGGGACCGGGTGGCAGCTCTTTCACAGGGTCTTGGGTCCCGTTGGCGTGCGCTGAGCCTTGTGCTATTCAACATAGCTTCACCCCCGGCCAGCAAAGCACAGACTGTGCCCCATCCCTTCATTTCTCCTCCTCGCCCGCCCACAGTGCCAGGGAACGGCTGGTGTGGGTGGCAGCTGCAGGGCCACGGGCACGGGGTGAACTGCCACCAGAGGGGAGTGTTGGTTTCCACTCGGGGATGCAGGAGGAGAGGCTGGCAGGGTGCAGGATGCGTCCTCCCTTCGAGGGCAGGAGCAGTGGCAAAGAAGCCCTTTGGGTAGGGAAGCTCAGGGAATGCAGAGGCTCAGGGGTGCTGGTTTCTAGGCAGCTAAAAGGTCGTATTTCCTTGTCTTTAGGCTTTGAAAAGGAGATCTCCAAGCAGCTGGAAGAGGATGGGCCTGGCATCTTCCCCGTGAGTGCCTCCTGCTTCCTCTCCCTCTCCTGCAGCCAGACTCAGGGCAGCTGTGCCAGTGTGGCACTGGGGTGGCTGTGCCAGCGCTGGGGTGGCTGTGCCAGCTCTGGCAGGCAGCTCGGCAGTGCTGCGGGAGGGCTGACTGTGTAGGGGCATAGGCAGAAGCTGCAGCAAATGCTGAAGTGCTGCCAAAACCTCTCTGAAATGAGTTTCTTTGGGAGCTAAAATTGTTGAAAAGCCCACACAGGGACCTGATAAAACCATCGGTGATCTCCCAGCAGTCCAGGAGGAGCCTGGCAGGGGATGGCTCCCTCCTGGGTGGGTGCTGCAGCTCATGGGTGGGAGGGGGAGATGCTGGGGACGGAGCAGGGGGAGATGCTGGGGACGGAGCAGGG
>JANVCC010000267.1:1162931-1203506 GCA_025345505.1 Todiramphus chloris collaris | reverse complement strand
GAGATGCTGGGGACGGAGCAGGGGGAGATGCTGGGGACGGAGCAGGGAGAGATGCTGGGGATGGAACAGGGCTGGTGAGGAGCCAGGACTGCAGCTGCAGGAGGGCAACGAGAGCAAGCGCTGCATTTGGAAGTGTCTGAATGACAGTGGAAGGGCAGAGGGGATCACGGGGAAGGACGAGCTGCAGGACAGGGGCTGTGTCTCACGTGGAGGATGGACAGCTGGTGCCTGTGCCTTCTACAAGGGATCCTCAAACACTGTTTTCTGGCAGCAGTGAGGGGAGGATGAATAAAACCAGCCCTGGCTGGTACCCCGACAGTGGCACATCTGCACAGGGCACCCCCTGATGTGCCCTGGGTGGCCCCAAGACCCCTGCTCTGCAGGGGGGACCCTGTGCCAGCTTAGCCACCCCTGGGCAAAGCTGCTCGAGGTGGCAAGCAGATGACAATGGGATTAGCAGCATCAGCAAAATTAGCTTCTCCAAGGCAGATTTAACTGCACTAAGCCCCACAAGGACATTAGGCAAAGTGAACCTTTTGTTTGGTGCTGGGGGGCACCTGAGCAGACTCTGCTCCTGCAGCCGAGCCGGGGTCATCCCAAAGCAGTGGGGAGGGGTTGCCATGGGGCAGGGGGTGGGCAGGGGTGCTGTGGGTCTTCAGCTGCCCCCCTGCTTTGGGGGGATGCTGGGGGAGGCTGCTGCCAAAGCCATACTGGCCTGAACCCCCTCAGTGTGAGGCTGCCCAGCCCCTGACCCGCACCCGGGGCTGGCTCGTGCCGCCGGCCATCGCTTGCCCGCTGCGGTGGGCAGCAGAGCTGTGAAGGGCTTGGTCGTGCTGGAACTCAAGCAGCAGTGAAAGCGCAGGGGAGGAGGGGAGGGGGAGAAGAAGAGCTTCAGTGCTCTGGTTTCCAAAACACGGCAGAGGCAGAGTGCCTCCTCTGAAGCACTTCTCTATTTCTGGCCCGGCAGCTGGTTCCCAAGGAGATGGCTGGGCTGATGAAAGGAGGAGCGGGCGGTGGTGTGAGCCTGGCTTCGAAGGAATGCTTTTCTGGGGGCCTCTCAGGCTGCAGAACCCCCAGGAAGGGATGGGGCTGGAGGCAGGAATTGGTGCCCGGGTCACGGGGCTGAGCTCTCCCCGGGTTTGGTCCCTGTGGCTGCAGCACTGGTGCAAGGGAGCTGGGCTCTGGGGGCAGAAAGGAGCGAGTGATGGGGATACGACCACCTTGGCTCTCACAGGAGCACCTGTAATGGAAACGGGAATGTCTCTGATGTGTGAATGTCTCTGGTTCCAGAGCTCTCCCAGAGAGCTGGGGCAGCAGGAGCTGGGGAGAGCAGAGGGAGCAGCCTCGGAGCTGAGCCAGACAGACCCCTGCGAGAGCGAAGGGATGGCAGATGTGAGCACAGCTCTGCTCAGAGCTGGGTCTGCCCCTTCTGAAATGGGCTTTTACTGGTCTCCCCTTAGGGAGATCAAGCCCTGGGGCAACCCCAGCTCCCAGCAAGGGTCTGGGCAGAAAGAACACTAAAATGCCCGTATGGGCTCTGTTGCGTGGCTGTTACCAGGCTCTGAGCCCCAGGGTACAGCTTGGGAGGTTCAGTCCCTGAACAGAGGCTGGTAAAACAGGGGAGAACAGCCCAAAGAGGGGAGGTGGGTGAAAAGGAAACTCCCAGAGCATCCCGGCTGGGTTATTCCCCCCAGGGCAATCCCGGGCTGTGCTCCGTGGACAAGAACCCCGTACCCATCACCAGCGTGAGCAGGAGCGAGAGTCCCCTGGACGGGATCTGCCTCAGTGAGTCCGAGAAGACGGCCGTGCTCACGCTCATCAGAGAGGAGGTAAAGGACGGGGACCACCCCCACGGGGGGTACCCCAGCGTGGCAGCCCCTCCCTGGACCCTGTGCCAGCTGTGGGGGGAGCAGGGGCAGCGCTGCCCTGCCTGGAGGGGCTGGCCCCCTGCGCATCGTGCGGGGCAGCAGGGGAAGCCACCCAGAGCGCGTCCCAAGGGTTTCGTGTCTGCTGCAACCTTAGATAATCACAAAGGAGATCGAAGCCAGCGAGTGGAAGAAGAAATACGAAGAGAGCCGCCAGGAAGTGTTAGAGATGAGGTAAAAGCCTTCTCCTCGCCCGTCCACCCGCCTGCTGCCCTGCGCTGTGCTCTGCGTGCTGCCCGCTGGGGAGCGGGGCCGTGGCGGGATGATGCGGCTCAGTGGCACCAGGCTGGGGCACACTGGGACAGACTGGGACACGTGTATGCTTTGCGCTCGGGCTGCATTGAGCCTGACAGTTTCCTTGTGGCAGGAATAAAATCCCGTTAGCTGCGCTGGTGCGAACGGCAGCAGCTGGAGGGGGGTCTCGGCGTAGAGCGGTGATGGTGGTGGGCACTGAGGTGGGCATCGCAGCACCAAGAGCCAGGGCTCTGCAGACAGGCTGCTGCTCTCCGTGCCTGGGGAAGGGGCAGCAGGGCCCCGGGGCTGTTTGCTGGCAGCAGTTACAGGTGTGTGTCTGCAAAAATCTGCTGCCTCTTACCTACTTTTTTTTTTTTCCCTCCTTTCCTTGCAGGAAAATCGTGGCTGAGTATGAGAAGACCATTGCCCAGATGATAGGTAAGGTGCCATCACCTTGCTGGGCATGCAGGGCAGGGAACTGGCTGCACGGCCATCCCTACTCAGTGTCCCCACCATTTATTCTTCATCACAGAGGATGAGCAGAGGACAAACATGACATCTCAGAAGAACCTGCAGCAGCTCACGATGGAAAAGGACCAGGCTCTGGCAGACCTAAACTCGGTGGAGAGGTCCCTGTCGGATCTCTTCAGGAGATACGAAAACCTGAAGGGTGTCCTGGAAGGCTTTAAGAAGGTCCTTACCTTGGTTTCCTCTTTCTCCTTGCAGCCCTGCTCCCCTGCAGCATTGTCCCCACCGTGCCCACTGTGACTCTCCCATCCCGTGCAGAGCTGCATCTGCCCCGGCCCTTGCTCGGGGGGCTGCTTGCTCCCCTCTGCCTGCTGCCTGATGGACGAGCAAAGGGTCTTTCCACTGCCAGGGGAAACCAGTGTGGGGGACCCGGTTCTCTGCTCCTTCTCCACATTCCTCCCCAGCACCCTCCTGCCGAGCTTCCCATGCCCAGGGGCCAAGGGAAGAGCAGGTGCCAGGGCAAAGCACCCCGAGAAGCCCCCCTCCATCTCCCCACCGTCTTTCCATGCCACCGAGCTGGACCGGGGGCTGCGGCTCAAGGGAGAAGCTGGTTCTGTTTAAAGCCTTTTACACTCAGAACAGAATCTGTCATCCCTCCAGAGCAGCATCTCTGTGCTCAGTCCCAATACAGACGGGTGTGCTTTGCTTTATTTTTTCCTCCAGAATGAAGAAGCTCTGAAGAAGTGTGCCCAAGATTATTTAACCCGGGTCAAGCAAGAGGAGCAGCGGTATCAGGCCTTGAAAGTCCACGCAGAAGAAAAATTAGACAAGTAAGGTCATCCAGGAGATTGCTGGGTACTGAAAGACCTTGTAGGGCAGTGTCTCCATTTGGCTCTCCTGAGGTCGGAAGGCAGGAGCTTATTGATGTGAAAAGCTGCCTTTTACAACCTTGGGCTCAAGTGACTTTAAAGGGTTGTAAGTAGACCAGCACAAATCCCTGAGTGGATCCTCTGAGCTCTGCTCAGTTTTCTTTAATGGAGGGACGGGGGTTCATGGTCTATTTACAATCACTTAACAAGTTCCCACGTTTCAGAGGGCTCGTGTTGGTGCTGTGAGAAGGGGTCCTGCAGCTACCAAGGCTCAGCTGGCGAGCAGTAGCTCACCAACCCACAGTAACCCCAAGTGAAGGGAGTGAGGAACTGGTTTAGCTTCGCTTTGAGAGCGCAGAGTGTGGAAGGAGCTGAACGAATCCGGTCCTGTGCAGGTTTTCCATATGGAAAAAAACCACCAAGGCAAGCAGGAGCCAGGCTCTGCTGACAGCACGTGGTCTAACCACCCAGACCTGACCACCCTCCCCTTGTCTCCATCCCCACCGACAGAGCCAACGAGGAGATCGCCCAGGTGCGCACCAAGGCCAAGGCGGAGAGCGCGGCTCTGCACGCCGGGCTGCGCAAGGAGCAGATGAAGGTTGAGTCCCTGGAGAGAGCCCTGCAGCAGAAGGTAACCGCTGCCCTTCCTCCTCTGCGCGCTGCCCTGGCGTTGCTCCCTGCTTCCGTTGTGCTGCCCTGGGCATCCCCTTGGCGCTGGAGGTGTCCTACAAATCTTGGGCTCAGAAAGTGGTTTGGAGTATTTTTTTTTTTGTTTTTTTGTGAATTTTTGGGGTTTTTTGTTTGTTTGGGGGGGGTTGTTTTTTGGTTTAAACGTACAGCCTCTCAGGAGGAAGGAGGTACAAGTTCTGCCCAGGCATTGACGTGGCCCTGTGCGGTGAGGTGGCTGGAGCTGGGCAGCTGCGGGGGGCTCTGTGCAGCACCGGGGGCTGCTGGGGACCAGGAGGGGTGACCCGGGGGTCCCCTTGGCACTGGGGGCGGCACAGAGGAGCTTGCTCAGCGGCAGGCGTAGGAGCTGAGTGCCCCTTCCTGCGCTGGCAGATGGGCCCGGCTGTTATCCCCCATCTGTGCCTCCCCGGGGGATCCTCAGGCTCTGCTTCTCTTCCCAGAACCAGGAGATCGAGGAGCTGACCAAGATCTGCGATGAGCTGATAGCGAAGCTGGGGAAGACAGACTGAGTCTCCCCGCCCCTCGCCCAGCGCTCTGCACTTGGCTGCTTCTCTCGCGACGCCGAGCACTTTGCCTTCTCGCCCCGGAACCCCCAGCAGAGCCGCACGCGCGTCCAGCTGCCTGCTCCGCTCGGCTGCCGGACCCCGCGGCCCCCCGGGCACAGCCGCTGCCCACGCTTCCCAGTCCCTGTTCCCCGAGGGCTCTGGGTTCCCCGTGGCCAGGCCGGGCGTGCGTGTCCCTGCGGGTCTGCACGGATGCCACCTCTCAGCTGGGAGGTGACACTCCGGGTTCTGCCCCCCTTGCCCAGGCTGGGTTGAGTTGTGCCCCTTCCCTCTCGCCGTCCTCGCGTGCTCAGCTGCAGAGGTGCAGCCAGGGGCAGGTCCTGCCCTGGGACGTGGGTGCTGCCAGAGTTGGAGCCCCCAGCTCCTTGCGCTGGGGAAGGGGACCGGGCACACGGGTGCGCGGTTGGGGAGGCAGCCAAGGGGCTCAGGGACCCCAGGCACAAATCACATGTGGGTTGGAGCCACCAGCGTGGATCCCCTGGCTGAAGCAGCCTCCCAGTAGATGGATCAGTTTTAGGGAGAGGTGGTGGCATGCGAGGGACTGGTCCCAGTCTCTGGTATGTGGGTGAAGCACAGCAGAGCGAAGGAAGCCGATGTCTCTGCATTCGTGCACTTTATTGGTGTTTATGAGCTCTCCAGTCCCTTCTGCTCGGGCACAGTCCTGGCACACGTCTCATTCCCCCAGGAGCTCGGATACGGCCGCTCCACCAGCAGTAACTTCCAGTCCTCTCAGAGGAGAGCACGGCCCAGGGGAGGGCAGGAGGCTTCTGCACCAGGAGGTGTTTGGGAAAGATGGGAGATGTTGGTTCTGGATGCTGGGACTTGCCCATCCAGCCTCCCCACGGCCCCCCTGCCCGCAGCCCTGGCACCTCCTGGGGCTTGTTAGGCTGGCGTTTCCAGTCCGCTTGGAAAGGCACAGAGCCCAGCCCCTTGCTGTGGGCTCCCCGCGCTGTAGCGAGGGTAGTTCCCCACTTTGGATCTTGCAGGAGGAAGGAAGCAAACCCCGAACTGCTTCACGATTCTGCTGACTTGGGCTCTTTCCCCCGGGTCCGTACAGAAAGGCGAGGAGCTGAGGAGGGCAGCCCTGCCCCAGGGCTTCTGCTGCTGTCAGAAATGCCCTCGCAGCGCTGAATATTAAGAGACCCAGACAAAACCCGGCCTTTGCAGGCAAAGGCAGATCCAGGCAGAGGTAAAATGCACTTTGAAATCTGCCTGGATGCAGCCCAAGGTCTGAGTTTCCACGCGGGCAGGCTGCCTGCTCTCTTTGGGAGGGATTTACTTCCCCGGACATGCCAAGCTCCAGCAGAATGGCTGAGGCTGCCTTTGGGCTGTGCTGGGAACCGGGGGGGTGCTCCGGGCTGACCCCACGGGTTGAGATCCACGGGGTGTGCCCTCCTGGTAACGCCGGTGCACGAGCCGGCCGTGGTCCGTGAGTTTGTCACGGCGCTGTGTGACACCACGGTGCCCCCGCTGCAGTGCCCTGGGCACAGTGCTTGGCACCTACGAGCAGCCACCAGTGCCGTGGGTGCTGGCATGGCGTGGCGTGGGCACTGATGTGCCGTGGGTGCTGGCGTGCCGTGGGTGCTGGCGTGCCGTGGGTGCTGGCGTGCCATGGGTGCTGCCCCTCGGGCTCGGTGCAGAGCTATCCTGCCCTGCAGCAGGCAGATGGAGGGGATGGAGCAATGGTGGAGGGTTCTCTGCCATCACCATGAAGAGGGATGGTCGTAGAGCATCCGGTGAGGGAAATATTCGCCGTCTGGAGTGTTTCCGACCCAGCCTTTCAAATACTTTTGCAAACCTTTTGCTGCTACCTTTTGGTAAAAGAACTGAGCTGTTCTCCTTCTATTTTCTAGTTCCCCGTGTTGAGCGTGCAGTGCAAGCGTCTGTTCAAATCAGAGCCGTACACTTGATATATATTTTATTAGTTCTATGATGTACAGAGAGGTTTTATTGTACGTGGAATCAGACAGAAACGCTGGCAGCTTGCCCGAGCACGCAGAGTCCTGGCCTGGTCGCCAAGCTGCCAGCTAGCCCAGGGAACAGGCTGGTGGGGAAGGTGATGGCTGATGCCGCTCCTGTGGAGCACTTGCCCCTTTGCACAGCTGACAGAAAGAAAGGGTTGGGCTTTTTTTTTCTTGTTTTTGGTTTTTTTTTTTATTTTGCTTGGTTTTTTCCTTCCCCTTTTTTCCTCTGTCCTCCCCACACATCCCTTTAACGGGCTGGTGGAACAGCCCCTGTCAGCTGATCTACAAAGACTCTTTCTGTCTGGGGAGTCCAAGTGCCCACTGGAGTGAACTCCCCTTCCCCCCGTTTCACCAGCGTTGGGGTTCCGCAGCCTCCAGCACCGTGTCCCCCTCCTGCCTGGATGAGTGACCCTTTCCTGGCGTTGCTGGGCTGGTGGGGACAGCAGGGAGTGACCTCCAGAAAGTGTGGGTTTGTATGGGTAAATTAAAACCCTCGAGGACCAGGGATTTTGTAGGGAGTTGGGTTTTTTCCTCCTTGCAGCCCTTCGGGAATGGAAGGGAGCAGGTCACCAGCACTGCACGAGCTCTGGGAGCTCATAAGGAGTTGATGTGGGGCTGGAAGGTTGGAGGAGCAGAGCACTGGGCTTGCTGGGAGCCCGACCTCTTTGAGCTTGGTCTCTCTTTAGGGGGGTTGGTCTGGCCCCAGAGGTGGCAGACAAAAGGCAGAAGTTTTGATTTCACCACTTCCCCAGGTCTCGTGGCCAGGCTGGCTACGGAGAGCGGCTCCACGGCAATAATCCGCCCTGGCACTGTCCTCCCCAGCGCCTCCCAGTCCCTGCCTGCCACCCCAGTGCTCTTCCGTCCCTCTGCCTGTCCGCATGCACGCCCAGTCCGGGCAAAGAAGATTCCTACGGAATGATTTATTAACTATAATATGGTTATAGTTATTTATATATATATATAAACAAATATATATATAAAGGTTATACTTATATATAATAGAAGGCGTGTTTGTAACTGTCACCAGGCAGCACCGCTGCATCCCGCGTGCCGCTGTCCGGCATGCGGGGACAGCTCGGACCCAGAGCTCCCACCAAGGGGTGGCACCAGCACCCGCTCCCTGGTGCTGCTGAGGTGGCACCAGCACCCACTCCCCAGCAGCACGGGGCAGAGCGGGGGCTGGAAGCAGGATGCGGCACCCCCCTCGTGTGCCCTGCGGAGACGCCGATGTTCGGGGGCCTGTCCCAGCCGAGATGCCTTGACAGGGTCAGGGAAGCTCTGCAGGTCCCCGTGCCTGGTTGTGCTTCTCGTCCTTTTCTCGCAGTAGAATTTAAATGCCCCTTTCCGGCAGGGGCGGGCGCCTGCCCCTCGTGCGGCTGTTTCCAAGCGTGCGCTCGCCAGCAGACCCCTGTCTACCATGAAGTGCCAACGAGTAACCACCCTGACTGCAAATCGCTTCCACCCGACCCCTACCCCCGGCGTGACCCCCCCCTCCCCCAAGCCAGGAACCTTCTCTGCATTGACTACTGCCCCCACCGCTGTGTACCACGTACGTAACTGCCATCGCCATCGATTTTGTATGTACAATAATTTCCCTTTTATATGTCAGGTAAATATTTGTAAGAGTTATACTCACACAAATGAGATTATTATGATGATTACTAATATATTTTTTTCCATGTTTCATTGCCTGAATAAAAATTGTGTTTACCACTCTTGAAAGCTTTCTTGGTGCTCGTAAGGTGGGCGAAGGGTTTTTGGGAGGTGGGTTTTGTCTTCCAGGGTGGGCCACCTTCTGCCTCGCTTTTATCAGTGTTGGTTTCAGGGAAGCAAGGTGTTCGTCAGCCCCTGAGATCTGTCTTCATAAACCCCGGAATTCAGAGCCAAGGTGGCTTTGATGCCCCTAGACTCCGACCACGCTGCGATGATGCTCCTGGAAGATTCCGCTGAACCGTGGCGCAGTCACCGGTGAGCTCAGCTCGGGGGAAGAGCCGAGGGCAGCGAGGAGACGTTGGGCAGTGGGACTTGGCTTAATCCAGGTGATGACCCTGATCAGCTTGAGTGGCCTTGGGTAAATCCCTGGTTAAGGATGGAGATGGCCCTGCCCAGCTGAGGGCTGGGAGAAGGGGAGCACAGGGATGGCTCCACTGGGTTCCCAGCCCCACACGGGATTTCAGCTGTTCTCTTGCACTTCTCTTCTGGTGGGTTGGAAACTCCGGAGGGTTTTTCCTCAACTCATCTGCTGCCAATGACAGGAAAAGAGTTACTCTCTGAATGGAGCAGATGGGCTGGGACAAGGTCTTTGAATGCCCACCAAGGTACCATGTCTGGAGATGGAGAGGGTTCCCAAAGCAGGCAGTGACAGGACACGGAGCAGAGCTCAGCCCAGCAAGTTTGGGCAGGTCTGACCACCTCCTCTGGCACCAGGCTGGTGCTGTGCCCAGCTCCCATGCCCCAGAGTGGCCCATGCCCTTGGGAAGCCGTGTCCCATCCTCCCCAGCTAAGATGGCATTAGCCAGGGGCTGCAGTAAGTGTGTTATCCCCAGCCCGGTGATCCAATCACCCAAGCAGATTAGCTGTAAGACCTTAAGACAAAACAGAGGCTGCTCACCCCGCCCTGCACACTGCTGAAAATGTCCACCCTGAAGACCCTCCTGGCCCTGGCCATCGTCACATCTCTGGCCGGAGAAAGTAAGTGTCCCGTAGCTGACGGCAGTGCTAGGTGGGGTGAATCGCTGTAGCTGCTCTTCTGCTTGCTGCCTGCCCTGGTCCCCCCGCCTGCCCCGGCTGTGCCCCTGCCCACCGCTGCTCCCATCCCCGCAGAAGATCAGCGTTTCGGGGGGGCTGGTGGGTTTCTCCTCCGAGGAGCACCCTGCCCCTTGCCTTCTCTCCGCCACTTCCACAAAGCCCAGGCGTGCGGTGCCAGCCGGGATCGTGGTTCCTCCCAGTTTCTGTCCCTAATGGAGCCAAGGAAAGACCTGAGCCAAGGAACAGCAGCTTCTCAGAGCGGAGCTAAACCTGGTTCCTCAAAGGCAGCATCAGCAAAAGCCATCTCCAGGAGCAGGGGGGTGGTAAATGGAAGGTTGTGTGTACCAAAAACCCTGGGGAGCAGGAGCCAGGTCCCGCTTGCCACGAGAGGGCTCTGCTCGGCCAGCGATGCAGATCCGGACCCGACTCCCAGCATCGGTGGTGGTTTAACCATCACTACCGAAATCAAGCGTTCATAGCTTCAGGTTTGGGAGTTTTGAGTCTGGGTTTTTTTGGGTCTGTTCAGTTTGAGGAAGGGGAGGATGAGGGGAGATCTCATCACTCTCTCCAGCTCCCTGAAAGGACAGTGTAGAGAGGCTGGTGCTGGGCTCTGCTCTCAGGGGATCAGGGACAGAACCAGAGGGAACGGCCTCGAGCTGGAACAAGGTGGGGTTAGACTGGACACTAGGGAAAAATCCTTCCCGGGAAGAGTGGGGAGATCTTGGAATGGGCTGCCCAGGGAGGGGGGTGAGTGGCCAGCCCTGGGTGTGTTTCAGCATCGCTGAGATGTGGTGCTGGGGGAGATGGTCTAAGGGTGACCTTGTAGAGTAGGGTTCATGGTTGGACACGATGATCCCAAGGTCTTTTCCAACCTGAGTGATTCTGTGATTCTGGTTTCAAAGGGGGAGGTTCTTTGTCTGCAGCTATTTAAACGGGTGCTGTTATTTAGAGTCTCTTTCTGTCAGAAAACGGTAACAACTCGTTCACATTTGCTCAGCTGGCTGCTGAACTGAGCAGGGACCTCTGGCAATTCTGCATTTTCCCCTCCTGAGGGGTCAGGCAGCTCTTCCCCCTGTGATCAGCTCTGACGCACGGAGTGCTGGCTGGGCGAGGGGCTGGGGATGCTCTGACCTGCCTGTGGTCTCCTCTGAGGATGATCTGGAGACGACTTGTCCTTCTTGCCCTTCGCTGCTGGTCGCTGTCTGTCCCCCGGGGCAGTGCCTTTGGGGTGCACTTCCCCAGCCAAAGGTGGCACGGGGGAGCTGCTGTAGTTGAGAGACACACAAATGGCACCAAAGCTGCTTCCACAGGTTAAATAAATCCTCCCTTCTCCCTCAAAAATTCCCATTAAAATGAAATTTGGTACAAGGAGACAAAGATCTAGAGTGTTTTTTTAAAATATTATATCTACCTATTTTTCAGTGTAAAGGGAATTACAGGGCTCCCAGTTTCAGGAAGCTTTTGCAGAGCCGGGACTCGGAAGGACCAGCCTGCTGGGTTTTTAGCTCTCACTGGTTTGAGTCACACTGGGAGCAGATTTGCATGACTTTCATGGGGAGCAGAGACCCTCTCCCAAAGCCTGCTGAGGCTGTGGCCATGCCAGTCCCCGGTGAAGCTGCTCGGCTCTGACCGGGGTCAGCGCTTGCCCGGGACTCCTGGGAGTCACCAGTGGCTGTGAGATCCACAGACTGGGAACAGCACTCGGAGCTCCGGGACTGCACGTCACTGCCGGTCTCATTCCTCCTCTTCCTCCCCATCTTCGTGCAGGTAGAGCGCTGAAATGCCACAAATGCATCGCATCCAGCGAGAGCGACTGCAACAAGCAGGGCTCCCACAGCTGCCCCCAGTATGCAGATGCCTGCGCCACGATCACTGCGCCCAGTAAGACCCTTGGCTGGAGGGGACGGGGGTGCTGGGAGAGACTTGAGGGGCTGGGAGTGGATTAGAGGGGCTGGTGGGGGACCAGAGGGTGAGGAGAAGCAGAGAACCTGCCTGAGCAGACCAGGAGCTGGTTTAACTCTTGTCCCCATGAAGCAGGGATGAGCCACTTGGGTATTTTCCAAGTTTTAAGTCCTCAAAACCATGCTTTTGGCCTGAGATAACTCACAGCCCTTTCCTGGCCGTGCCTGTTTTCATACATGGCTATGAATACGTGGTCACTTCTTCACAGCGGTGCTGTGAGATGCGCTCCACAGTGACCTGGAGCCGTGTCACGGGGACATCGACAAGATGTTGGGGGACAATGTGACTGTGGGGACATCCCTTGGCCACCGGACCACTGCTCAGCTCTCCTGGCAGTCCCATGGGCAGGAGGGAGACCCTTTTATTCCACATCTGTAACGCAGTGTGCTGGGACACGGCTCTCCCCCAGCTTAGCAGGGTGAGGGGTGAAGCCCCCCCGTGCCCAGAAGTCCCTGACCTCGGGTTGTGTGTCCCTTCCTTTGCAGACAGCGTCATTAAATCTTGCTCCTACAAATCCTTCTGCGACCAGGCGCGCCGTGGGGGCTCCGGCGCTGCCAGCCTCCAGTGCTGCTTCAGCGACGACTGCAACGGGCCCCCGCGGGGCTCCCGGAGCGGAGCGGGGGTCCCTCCACGGCACCTCCCCAGCCTGCTGGCCGCTGCGCTGGCTGGGAACCTGCTGCTGAGCTGGCTCTGAGCATCCAGGGCTGAGCCGGCCACCCTGCCATAGCTGCTTCTGCAGTAGCCTAGGGACGTGGGTCCTCTCGGACCCGGCTGCCTCTGCTGAGAGCACCAGGGAGGCCGAGCTGCTGCCACTCGAATAAACGCTGCCGTTAGAAACCGTGTCCGTAGCTGCGGCTGCTCGTTTGCAGGGAGAGGGTAACAGAGATGCCTTTGGGCTGCTTTGTGCTGATGGGGAAAAAAAAAAGAGAAAACAAAAATCTCCTGGGCAGGAGATTTAGCAGCCTAAGAAGAAAAGCAGTGCTGGCTTGAGGTGAGGAGATAAAACCCGTGGGGTGGCTGAGGAGGATGCAGGACACTGGGGACTCTGGCTGAGCTGCCCTCTGGGAAGCTGTAGGTTGGGCTAAGACCAAAGCTCTCGAGGCTGGTGGAGAGCCCGCGGCACTCCGGTGGCACTGGGGCTGTGCTGTGCTCAGGAGGTCCCAGGTGAATCCTGCCAGCCCTCGGGTTTGGGGCAGGGGGAGCGCTGATGTGGGGCTTGGTCTGAGGGCTTGGGTCACTGGTGCTCACTTGGCTTAAAGCTGTGCTAGAAAGACCCCAGGAGGTACCTGTTGTTGGTTTGCTTTGTGAGGGAGAGTGGTCAGAGTGAGTGAACAAGAATGAGGGGGAAAGAAAGGGAAGAAATGAAGGGAGGAGAGAGAACGGCTGGGGCCATGGAGAGCAGAGTGGGAATTGGACTGCAAGAAATGTGATGCAGGAGAAGGCAGCAAACTGCTGACTGAAAGCCCAGCTGCTGCTCCCCCAGCAAAGCAATCTGCTGAAGTTTCCCTTAGTCATAACGCGTGAAAAAAGGGAACAGGTATTGAAACCGAAAAGAGCGAGTTCAAACAGAAGAGGAGAAATAATTCAGCACGCTTGGATCCAGGCGGGGAACTCCCTGCTGCAGGATGCTGCTGAAACAGGGCCCTTGGTGAGAGGGTCACAAGTCCTGGAGAGAGTGGCTGTGGAGTCTTGTCAGGGTTAACACCAGCCAAGAGAGATGCTGCCGCTGGACAGAAGCTGCCCAGAAAGCAGATTCCTGTGTGTCTGCTGCGGGCCCTGCTCCTTCCCCTGAGTACATCAAGGGTATTTCCCTCTGGGGACCCTGGATGCTGGTGGGACCTCCAAGGGCACTGGGGGCTGTGTCGTGCTCTGCCCTGGGAATCCATCATCTCATGCCCCTGCCTCTGCTAATGGGGCATCTCTGCCAGTCCAAGGGTCTTCTCGCACCCCCAGGCAAGCGGCAGCAGCAAGCACACTGACAAACGCAGGAGGAGAAGTGAAAGGCTCTCGGAATAAAGCAAGAGCAGCAGTGTGACCAGCTGCCATGTGACGTGCCTGTAGCAAACGGAGCCGCTTCAGAGCCGGGCTCTGCTGCAAGTCACGAGGTCTGCGAGAGGTGCCCCGGTATAAAAATACTCTGTGGAACAGTTTAGTCTTTGCAAAGCCAGCGGGGATGGGGAGCGGGGAAAAAAGAGCTGCTGGCAGGGCAGGGCTGGAGAGCTCTGGAGAGGAAAGCCACGTGTGGGATGGAGGAGGGTTTGGGGCGGGTGTGGGTGAGGCTGTGCTGAAATCCCAGCACTGAAGCTCTGCACCTTGCCTCTGCCGTTTTACCTGCATCTCGGTGTGCGTGTGCCGCTGCCTGCCTGGGGTGAAGCCGCTCAGTGCCGGCACAAACCCGGGGCTGAGCGGGAGAGCGTGCGGTGGGGCGGGTGGGTATCCACTGCCGAGACTTCCAGAGCTTGGATGTGGCCCTGTCCTCCCCCAGAAGAGTGGCTCAGCCCTCTTTTGAGGCAGGGAAGTTGCTTTTACAACCTCCTTGTTTCCTCTGTGTTTGTTTGCTTGCTTGCTTTTTTTTTTTTTTTTTTTTCTATTCTAAGCGTAACCCAGTGCTGTGGCCTATATTTCCATAGCTGGTGGTTGTTCATGCTTCAGGTTTTGGTTCCCCTATAGCACCTTTTCAAAGGCTCCACAGTGAGTGCCTGATAGTTTCAGACTCCAGCTCCATCGGTGTTTGCAGCCAGGCAAGGACGGGCATTAGGGGCTGTGCGTGCAGGGAGACGGGCACTGCGGGGAGCAGCGCGCCAGCCGCACTGAGCTTCCCTTCCCTCCAAAGGTATGTGAGGGGCCACACCAAAACCCTGCTCTGTCAAGGCACCCGGCTACACTCACCCAGGGCGTATTGGCTTGAGTTACGCAGGGTCCCGCTGGGGCTCTCCGGGAGCACTGGCAGGAGATGAGGAGGGAGGTCATCGCTTCTTTTCTCCTGATGTCATTAATCAGTGATGCGGTTTGGGCCGCAGCTTCTGGCAGGGCGTGGGGCTGGACTGTCCCCCATCGGGGACACCATGAAGGGATGAGGGCAGGGAGGGGAAGCTGCTGCTCGTCCAGCACGCGGACGGAGTCGGCTAGCAGCAGCGAGGAGCAGCAGCTCTGACTGTAGAGCCTCAAGCACTTATCTCACAGTGCTGAATGCTGTGCTTTGGATGAGGAAAAATGGGGAAAACAGCCCTGTCAGGGTCCAGGGGGAGATTTCTGGAAAAAAAAAAAATAACCTCTTGTGCAGAATGCTGGGAAAACACCGCTTGGGCGGTGTCTGCTCCCTGTGCGCTCTCCGCAGAGCCAGGATCGGTTTCACCCACGCTGGGAGAAAGTTCTTTGGGGCCAGATGCAGCTCCAGAGAGAAAGCAGCCGGGCCTTTCCCAGGGTGCAGCCACTGTGCTGTCCTGGGTGGCACAGGGGGACACAGCAGCAGGCTCCTGCTCCCCGAATCCACCCCGAGCTGTAGCAGCAGCTTTCCCAAGGACTGCTCCTGCTGGAGATGTGACCCAAACTGGGCGATGGGTCTCCATTCGATGCCGCACTCTGGCACATGCTTGACAGCCCGGTGACGTTGGGCTGTCCCTGGCCCCTTGCCAGCCGTGCCCCAACGCGCTCTATCTGCAGTGGGCTGGCGACTGCTCGCTGCTGTGACAGACTGTGGTTTCGGCTCTTCCTGGGGCGGTCACACGGGCCCAGAGCAGAGCCGCACAGGAACGAGCACACGGGGCTTCAGCAGCAGCCTGCGGGCAATGTTCTGCAACATGGAAGGGGGAAAAACCCCCTTGTTCTAAAAATGACCCAGGCCGTAGGAAATGATGGGGGTTGAGGCAACGTGTTTACTTCACAACACGTCACACAGCAAGCGCTGAGCTGTGCAACTGCTCTGGGGGGGGAAAAAACCCCACCACCTTTGCTGAAGGTCCCGGTGATGGAGCAGGAGCCGTTCAGGGGATGTCGATTTACTGAGCGTTTTCCTGGAGGGTTTGGGGGGGATCTGCCAGGAAGGACCAGAGCCCGCGGCTGGGCAGGGGCTCTCAGAGGAGCTCTCCCACAGCACGGCTCGGGGTGGGGACCGGGACCGGGACCGGGACCGGGCTAGTCGCCACCGGGCTAGTCGGCACCGGGCTGCGCAGCGGGACCCCGACGGCGGCTGCCCGGGGGTGCGGACCAAGCCGGTACCGCCGCAGGTGCCCGGGGCGTGGGGGATGGGAACAGACGGACGGACGGACCGACAGACGGACCGACTGCCACCCACCCCAGCGGCCCACGGAGCCGCCCCCGCTCCCCGCACTCACATCCGGGGCCGGGTTTGCTAATGGTAGACGTAATTAACCCGGAAAAAAAGCGACGGCGGAGCCAGGGGCACACCCCCTTGTCCGGCCGGCCCTCCCCTCCCCTCCCTTCGCCGCTCCGCTGGCCATGCGCGGGGCGCGCAGCCCGGGGACGCCGCGGGGTGAGTGGCAGGGAGCCCCCGGTGCCCCGTGCCCGGTGCCCCCGTGCCCGCTCCGGACCCACGGGCGGGGGGGGGGATGCTCGGCAGGACGCACCCCTTCCCCCGGGAAAGGGCTTCTTCCCCCGGTGCCGGGGTGGAGCAGCCTCCGTGGGTGCGGGGATGGGGCAGGAGCTGGGAGCTCAGGAGCTGGGAGCATCTGTGCCTGGGTTGCGGGGGAGCGGGAGGGAGGGAGGGAGGGATGGAGAGAGGCCTCCTCGGGGGGGTTTGCAGCGGATCAAATCGCTTCTGCCCGTCGGTGCTCGCAGCGAGGGAATGGGGGGAGCTGGAGGGAGCGAGGGCTGCTCCTGCCGGGGCGGTGCGGGGAGCGGGTCCGCGGTGGGAGATGCGGGGGCGATGCACGGGCTGCTCTCCGCTTGGGGTTTGCGGGATCGATAGGAAAAATGCCGGGGGGGTTTGGGATCCGCCGCTGTTCAGAGCGTGGTCCCCCGGCAGGGTTTTCTTTTTTTTTTTTTTGCGGTGAGATGAAGAAGCGTGTCCTCGCTGCTCCCAGCCCGCCGCTCAACAGGTTAATTATTTCATTAAGGCAAGCGTCTGGAGTTAGCAGGAGTTGGTTGCTGGGCTCTGCCGCCACCGCCTGTCTCCTGTCTCGGCCTCCGGATAGACCTCGAACAGGGCGAGCTCTGGAAACTCCTTTGCCAGACCAGGTACAAGGGAGCCGTGCTGCAGCCGCTGCGTTCGCAGCCATCGTCCTGCGCCACCGGGGCGGTCTCGGGGCAGCGTGGGGGCCGTGGGGGTCGCAGCTTGGGCACCGTGAAACCAGGGTAGTCATCCTGCACCAGGGCAGCCAGACAGACGGGCATGAGAGAGGAGGAAGAGGAGGAGGATGTGGCTGCAGGTGCATCGGGCTGTGCAGTGGAGCGAGACACCGAGAAGATGCCTCTGGCCAGAGCTTCTGCGATGTTCTGAATGTCGGACCTCCCCTGGCCTTGGCTTTTTCTGCCGTAGGGTGTCCCTGGGTTGTGCCCCCATGGCTGTAGATGTGCCAGGAGCAGGACAGAGCTCGGCACGGGTGACGATGCAGTGCTGGGTCCTGGTTGCTTCCTGGAAAGTCTGGCTGTGTGGCTGCACATGAGGCCTTCTCTGACTGCAGAGAAGGGCTGGGCTGCTCTTCGGACAGTGCCCAGCACCTTCTGCCTGCCCCTGGCAAGTGCTTGCCTGTGTCTCAGGAGGCAGGCGAGAGGGTGGTTTTGCTCTAAGTCTTCTTCTGTAGCCTAATTGCTCTCGTCATCTCATTAACCAAGCCAGAAAAGGGATGTCCTTTTTGGGGGGATATTATGACTCTGAAAAAGCTGGGAAGTCGGTGGCTTCAGAGGTAGAGAAGAGTCCTGGAAGTCTCTAATGTGCTGCACTATGAAATGGCATAAAATCATAATCGGGACCTGGTAATGAGGTCCCAAGGGCCTGATTTGGTGCAGTGCTTGGGAAGTTCAGGTTGTTGGATGGCAGATTAACCTCTGTGAGTCAGGCGTGGGCATCACCCATAAATCATAGCTTCCTGTGCCCAGTGCCAGTGTGATGTCCACATGTTTTTGTAAGGTATGTTCTCCGAAGCTCTTCACCATGAGGCCTTCAGGGACTCATCCGTACTTTTAAATGATGCTGAGTTTCTGTCAGGTTCTTCTTATTCTCACCCTCAGGTTTAGTCTTCTGTCCTTCCTACATCAAGCACAAGTTTGGGTCTCATATAGAAATATTTATGACTTGGAGTTTACTAAGTGCTGTGTAAATAGTAAATGTTAGTGAAACTGAGCATTTTCTGGTCCTCCTGGAGTTCCTGAGCAGGAGGACCGAGATACCCACACGCTGATGGAGCTGGGGATGTTACTTTTACCATTTTCCTATGGAAAAGTGCAATTCTCGGTGGCTGTGAGGAGAGAGATGGTTCGTGTCCTGCAGGCAGGGGGATGTGAGGGGACGGGGAGCCTGGCTGTGTGGAGCACGGTCTGGAGGGTGAGTCTGGAGCAATCACAGTCTCCTCTGCCCAAAGGTTTTTGCTTATCCAAGTGCGAGCCGAGGTCAGCTCGCCCAGAAGAGTTGAGCTCGTTTGTGGGTTTTCAGGCAAGCCCCTGTTAATTAAGGGTGGCAGGGTGAACGCAGGGAGTCCCAGGAGAAGTCCCGAGGGGCTGGGGGCTCGTCCCTGTGCTGCCTGTAGCACACCTCTGCTCTTTCTCGTCCCTCTCACAAGCAGACATCTCAGGACAGGAGGCAGAGAGGATTTATGCAGGCTGGTCTGAGCGTATTGCTATGGCTGAAGGCACTTGGGAATCTGCTGCGTGCTTCCCCCCGCCACAAAAATAACCCCACAAAAAAGCAGTGAAATGTCAAGTGCCCACGTAACCTTTGCATCAGGGCAGATGTCTTGTTTTAAACCAAGCTCCTCTACTGAAGCAGAACGATTTCCCTCTTAGCAAACCCTGATACCCATCTCTGAAACACCGGTGATAAACTCTGAGATCCTGACAGCAGGTTGACTTGGTTTCTGCCACCTCTACCTTTGCAGCTGCACCACAGCTCTTGCACAACACTCGCCTCCCAGGGCCCCACTCCACTGCAGCTACTCAGCTCAAAAATAGTATTTCCTCCTTTTCTGCATGAGATCTCTTACTCGTGCAGCCTCCACTTCTGGCACCTGCACGGGTCGCCCCTCTTCTACCGGACAAACCACACCGGGTTCAGCTCGCATCCTTTTGGTAACCGTCGCCTCCATCCCTGCCTGTCCCCCCTCCGCCGAGGTGACGGGGGCTCTGCCCAGGAGAGGGATGTGCCCCACAGCTCTGGGTGCTGGCTTCCTTCCCCATGTGGGGCTGGAGGTGATGGTGCAGAGACCATCAGCCCCATTGCAGTGGTGCTGAGGGGCTCCCCTGCCCATGGCTCCGCAGCCAGGGGGGTGGAAGCGGCTGCCAAATTCAAACAGTGGCGCTGGGCACCCGCTCCTGCTGACTCAGCGTGGCTGCTGCTCCTGTGGCATGACCGGGAGCGATGCTCAGGGTCCCCCCGTGTCTTGAGCGAAGCCCATTGACGGGCACTGCAGCTGCCATGCTCTCCCGCCCAGCTGCTCAGGGCATCGTGCCCGTGTCACGGCCGCTCGGCACAGTGTTTCTCTTGCTGCTCTAGAGTGGGTTTGCACGGTGGTTGCCCAGGAGGTCGGTGTTGCAGCTCCTCTGCAGCTTCTGTGGCATGTTGAGCTCAGAGGTGACTCCCCACCGGCTCACCCAGGCTTGGGGGGCACTGCCGGGAGGGTCTGTGCCCATGGCAGACCTGGTGACACAGCTTGGCCCCGCGGCGATGGGTCATTGTTTTCCCTGCTGACTCGGCATCCTGGCTGCACAGATTTTCTGCTGGAGTTGCAGATTGTTTTCCATTTCCTGGGAGTGTGCTCGGGCTCTCTCCAGCGCCCAGGCTGCTTCGGGATTATTTTGTGTTATGGTTCCCAGGGACCTGGTGTCTGGTGTCAGATCCTCTGGGGCTACTCTGTCCTCTCTTGGTGGGCTGCCCCGTGTTGCTGAGGGCAGCTCGGTGGGACGTGGCCTCCGCTGTGACAGGGGCAGTTTGGGGCCTGGGGTTGTCACTCAGAATCTGCCCCAGGGCATCTTGGTGGCCGTGGTCCTGCCCTGTGCCATCAGTGGTCTCAGAGCCGGGCTGGTGAGCTGATTGAGTTTCCAAGGTCCTGCATTTCCTTGCTGAGCTATTTTGGTCCTGCCTGCTGGTCTGACTTGCCCTGCTCCTGCCTGCACCCGTGGCTGGCACCCTTCTTGTCACAGAGGCACGTTTGGCAGCTTCCCCACGGTGCGAACACACGGTGGTAGCAGTTTAACTTTGCTATTCGTGTGTTGGGCCGTGGGGGCCTGGGAGAGAGAGCAGGAGCTTTGGGCAGGTTGGGAAACTGGACCTGCAGGGAGCTTGGCCAGCGGCCGTGGGGCTGCAGGAGCAGAGCACCCACGGGTCCCTGCCCGTCCCTTCTCCTCAGGGTGATGCGAGAAGGAGCCCGGCATGCCGTACTTGGATCGACAGAACCGTATCTGCGGGTTCCTGGACATTGAGGAAAATGAGACCTGCGGGAAGTTCCTGCGGCGGTATTTCATCCTGGACACCCAGGCCAACTGCCTGCTGTGGTACATGGACAACCCGCAGGTAGGCTGCATCCCGGGGTCCCTGCTGGGAGAGGCAGCTCCTCCGGGTCCCCTGGTCTGTGCTGCATCAGTTGTGTGTTGGGGTCTCCCGTGGCTGAGCGTGGCCACGACCCAGCTCCAGCTGAGCAGCCCCTCACAACTTCCGTGGTCCCCAGGGTGGCCCCAGCAGCAGCTCACACCCCCAGGAGTGGCTGGCACCCTGGAGGAGCCTAGAGAAATGCTGTGCCAATGTGGGGTGTGATAACTCCCTCGTGTCTTAGTGTAGAGATGGTGAGAACGAGCAAGAGAAGAGGTTATCAGAGAAATATTTGTCATGGGGGCAGTGGAACCACTGCAGGAAAAGCACTTAGACCAGGAGGGCACGGTGCCCGGGTGCAGCACAGTGCCCGGGTGCAGCACGGCATGGCTGGTCCCAGCTGAGTGTCGGGTGCGAGGTGACCCAGGGGCACAAAGAAGGGCAGCGGCTGGAGCTGGCAGCACGGTGGTAACTCTTGCTGCCTGACCCCGCTGACGCTAATGACGGCCCTGGCTCGCCTCCTGCCATCCTCCCTGCCATTTCACTCCCATTAAATGTTTTGCAGAACCTGGCTATCGGTGCGGGTGCTGTCGGATCTCTGCAGCTGACCTATATCTCCAAGGTAATGCCAGGGTGGGGCTGAGGGAAGATGAGTGTGCCCTCTTGTCCCCTTATCCGTGTGGCTTTCTTGGGAGAGGCGATGACTCGTCTGGTCCTGCCTGAGGTCCTGGTCCTGCCTGAGCGGGTCCATGGGAAGTGGGGGACGTCCCTTCACCCATGAACCGGGGCAGGGTTGGGGCACGGGAGGAAGGAGAACTGCTCAGCCAGGAGGAAGGATGAGCGCGGTGCTGGATGTGGAGCTGGCAATCAGCACGGTACTGCTGCTCCAGCACCGGGCTGAGCTGGGGTTTGTTCTCATGCTGCAAAGCCCATCGCTTTGGCGCTCAGCCCCACGACCCCGGCGCGCTGCCTCCCGCGTGGGTCCCACCGCAGCCCCAGCTCATCAGCCCTGAGGAAGATGAGGAGGCAGAGACAGTCCCACGGTCCCTCTTGTGTTGGATCCAGGAGCCTCAGCAGCTCTCCCCTGTGCTTAGAGGGCAGCATCCTGATGGATGAGACCTGGAAACTCTGTCTTGTGTGCATCTCAGCGGCATTATCCGGCTGCCAGGGGAAGGCAGAGATAGCACAGTAGATGCCAACTGTTGCAGGGCTGGTGACTGGGACGCGTGGAGCCGTGCGAAGCGGAGCTGCCCCTCGGCCGCTGCCGTGGGGACCGGGGGGCTCCGGCCGCCGGGCTGGGCTCCGAATTGGAGCTGGGTGAAGAATTGGGCAGATCTCTCTGTTCCTGCTGAATCATGATTTATAAATTAAGCGCAGATGAAGCAATGCTGGGAGGTTGAGCCTTCCCCATTTTGGAGCGAGCCACACTTATAAATTATATATGTTTTCATCTAAATGAAAATTGCTGTAGGACAGCATTTGGTCACAAACTGCAGGATCGGGTTATGCCAGCGGCTTTAACTACCAACAGTAAATATGCCAGAAAAATGGAGGTTTGCTTGAGAAAACATATTTAAAGCATTATAGACTGGCTCCGAAGGAGGAAGCCTGTCAGAATAAATACCCCATGAATGCTGTGCTTGGAGCCCCGGGGAATATTATTCTTATATAAATGATTCCTGCTCTTTAGGGAGAAACCACTGCTATTTTCCCTCAATTTTCTTAATTGCTGACAAGAGCGACTATGTTAGTCCAGCAGAAACTCGTGTTTTCAAGGCCTTTGAAAGCTTCCCGTCCTTTGCTTTACAGCGCGGGCAGCGCCGGGGGGGACGGCGGGAGATGAAAGCCCCATCTCTGCGCTGACCTTCCCCCGGGACCCTGCGGCCGTTGCCGCGTGCGCTCCGTGTTACGTCCGACACGGGCCGGTTCCCGGGGGCTTGTGCAGCTGCTGCAGCTCCGGGGCTGACACCGCTCCTGTGTCCTCGTGGGCACGGGATGTGCCAGTGCCCCAAGGGACGTGCTGCCTGGCAGCCCAGCCTCTGTGCTGCTGGGGGTCCCAGTCAGCCCAGCATCCATGCTGGTGTGGGTCTTGCCCACTGGCCAGGTTCATTTTCCCCGGGCTTGAGCTGGCCAGCTCTCCTCCTCGTTTGCCGATGGGGGTAATCGCAGGGCTGGGAGGGCAGACGATGCCTCCCCTGGGGCTGGAGGGGCCCTGGGCACAGTGTGACCAGGCTGCAGCCCGTGATGTGCCACCAGCCGGGCTCTCGCTCCTCAGCCCCGCGTCTGTGTTCACATTGGACCAGGGGCTCAGAAACCGGAGTGTGGGCTGGATTGGATCTGGGGAGCACCAACTTCCCTTCTGCCATGGGTGTGCACGTGGAAGCTGCCAGCTCTGCTGTGGGCCGTTAGCATGTGCTATTGTCTTTATTATTTTCCTCAATTTTCTCTCTTGCAGGTTAGCGTCGCCACCCCCAAACAGAAGCCGAAGACTCCGTTCTGCTTTGGTGAGCGAGGGGACCCTGGTGGGGCTCTGCCAGGGAGGACCCTGCCGTGGGGAGCCTGACCCACGCTGCCTTGGTGACTCGTGCAAGCCATGAACTGGGGTTTAAAGCAGGGGACGTGTCAGCACGAGCTCGTACTTGTCCCAAGGCAGTGGCGTTCCCTTGACAATACTTTCCGACGAGGGATGTAGCCCGTGACCATAGCCCACAGCGCATCCCTGTGCCGGGGCTCACACCAGCGTTTTGGGCGAGCATCAAAACCCAAGTGCTGAGCAAAGGATGTCCCGCGGGGCCCTCGAATGCACCGGGGTAACTGCAGCACTGGGTGAAGTCCTAGTTTGGGCCATGCCACAGCCTTGGGCTAAGCCTGGCTGCCGCCCTGCCCTCCATCCGCTCTGGTGCGAGGGCACATCCAGCTGCCACGTCCCCTTCCACGCCCCTCGGCCGCTTTTCCGTGCGAGAGGTTACGGGGCCGCTATCGGCACGTCGCTCTGGGGCTGGGAGTTGAGAGATGCTGTCTTGTCCATTTATTGTTTAATTTGTTTTAATAACTCTGATCATGGAATGGGGTTCCCTGACTCTTCTCCTTGTTCCCTCCTTCGATAGTCATCAACGCTTTGTCTCAGCGCTATTTCTTACAAGCCAGCGATCAGAAGGACCTGCAGGACTGGGTGGAGGCGCTGAACCGGGCCAGTAAGATCACGGTAGGTTGCGTGATGCTTGGCTCTGGTGTTGCCGTGTCCCGCCTTGCTGGGCCACTCGTGGAGCACCTGGAAGCTCCGCTTTCCCTTCTTGCCCTGCTCTGCTCCTCCCTCACCTCCCCAGTCCCCCCCGAGGAGTGGTGATGGTGGGGGCTGGGCTGTCCCTGGCCTGGCAGCTGCCCCGTGCCAAACTTGCCGAGCTCTTTTCTGGGTCAGTGCCGAGGCTGTGCTGGGGAAGGGGGGAAGTGCAGCTCTCGGCTGGTGGCTGCAGCGTCTTGTGCTCCTCCTGCAGCTGGTTCTGCTTCTGGTGCATCCCTTGTTTTGCTCTCGAGTGGAGGAGCCGTGATATGGGGCTGTAGCTTCTGAAACCCCCTGACTCCCAGGGCACTGTGCCCTGAATGGCCCCGTGAGAGCAGAGCTGCTGCACGGGCAGCGCGGGGTTGTGTGCGGTTCTGCCGGTCCGGGGGGCTGGGCTGGATCCGAGGGAGAAATGCTGCGAAGAGAGGAGGGATGTGAGCTGCCAGCACAGCTTCAACGTGCAGGGCTGGATGGCTTTGCCGCATCCCTTTGCAAGACCAGAGCTGCGTGGTGACCCCTCGCAGGGGTCTGGCTTCGGGGGGGTGGGATGTTCTCGCCACCATCCCCAGGGACTCTCCTGGGCTGGGTTTATTTTGCTGCTCTTTGCTCCTGCATCTTTGCCCTCCTTGCCCAGCTGCTGCGGGGGAACGCGGCTGCACCCTGGGGAAGGTCCCGCAGGATCCGTCCCCATCCCCGGGGACATTTCCCTCCCGTCGCTGCTGGCTGGGATTGTGTGTCACCGACTCCTCGCCGCGGCCATCAAAGGGCGTCTTTCTTGTGCTTCAGTAATTTATTTACTCAATTTTTATTCTCCCCGGAACGCTGGGTCTTGTGACGAGGCGTAGCGAGTGCCCTGCGCTGTGGGGCACGGCGGGGCTGTGCCGGGATCCGGTGGAGTTTGCCTGCCATCTCCCCTCGTTTGCTGCTGTGTTCGTGTAGCCGTGAACGCATGGGCACTGACCCGGTAACTGTGCTCCTCAGCTGCCCGCTGCTCCCGGCGATGAGGCCCGAGCTGCGCTCCCGCTCTCACGCAGCAGAGCAGAACTCGGCTGCACGCGGGGTTTGATGCTCAGCTGGCAGCGCCCGTGCGCCAGGGCTCGGGGGGTGGGGGATCTCCGGGTGGCTTCTCCCCGGCCCCGGGATGGGGGGGTCCCCGCGAGAGGGGCAGGGGCTCTGCAGGCTCCCGTCTACCTGCGGTACTGCCCGTGTTTCATGCCAGCGGGGGTCGTGCGCTGGTGCAAGTGGTGGTTTGTGAGCTAAACGTAAGGGAAGATCACGATGAACGGCGTAGGATTGGGTCCTATCAAGTAACCTTTTTTCCTTCTTTTTGTTGCTTTTGTCTAAAATCACCGGGGTGCTGTGCTGTCTCTTTGGGAAACTCGTCTACAGGACCAGACCTGGCTTGTAGTTTCTTTTTGTATCTGCAAATGCCCTAAATGGGACAACCTCTGTGCCTGAAGCCACCGAACTGACTGCACAGGCTCTGGCTTGTACCCTCTCTTTTATGGGTTCGGGTGATATTGGCCACAAAAAAAAAACCCCAACAAACCCCAAACCACCTCCAAAACCAGGCAGGAGTTGTAACCAGAGCCTGCCAGGGACGCTTGTCTGGCTGTTCCACCCGGGTCGTCTCCTCCAGGGGAATCGCCCGCGGGGCGCCCGTGCGGCTGCTCTGCTGGGCTGGCCGAGGTGGGAGCTGCACAGGGAGAGATGCATCTCCTGTTTCTGCAACAAACCGCGGCGATTTCCATGCCCTGATGTTGGCCAGCCCTTCCCGACTCCGGCTGTGTCCCGGCTGGCCGACCGGCTCATCCAGCCCTGCAGGGAGGGGTTCTCGCAGGCTGTCTGGGAAGCACGGGATGCAGGCGATGCAGAGGCTCTGCCCTGCCTGGGAAACCCTTCTCCCTGCTCTGCAGCTTCCCGTCGGGCTCTGTTTCCACTGGCGTTTCTTTGGGCTGCTCCAAGGTGCAGTGGCTTCATGGTCTTGGCGTGGGTGGGGAGGCACAGGAGGGCACGGGCAGATGTTCTGGGTTTTGGTGGGGTTTGTGCCCTTTGGGACCAGCCTCTGGCCTTTGGGTGGTCTTCCTCTTCCCCTGGGCTCCGCTGGGTGCATCCCACCAAGCGCACCGGTGTGCGCAGCGTCCGGTGCCGCCGGCCGAGCCGCTCGCTGCGCTGGGACGGGAAGGATGGGGCAGCGGTTTGGGTGTTGCTCCTGGCGCAGAGATCCAGGTTCAGCTTCCGCTTCTCGCAGAGACTTCTCCTCTGCTCTTGGCACATCGGTTCCTGTGTTTCCTCACCCTGCGTGCTCTCTTCGTAGCCAGGGCCTCGGTGTCTGAAGGTGTGAGGTGAGCAGCGGGCTGGTGTGACCATGACGAGGGACTCTGCACGAGGAGCTGGAGCTGGCAGCAGCACTGGCACCTTCCCCCTTCGCTGCCTGCAGAGATGCAGCTCCTTCCCCTGCCCTGCCGCCCGTGGTGTCACAGCGTCTGCGTTGTGAAATGGTTTCTGCGCCGGCTGCCCAGCCTCGCCGCGCTCTCACCGCGCTCTTGCCGCGCTCTCGCCCCGTGCTCACCCACGCCGCCGGGGCGGGCGGCCAGTGCCCTGCGCGGGGCTGTGCAGCGTGCCCGTGGGGTGACTGGCATCCTGCCCTTGGTCCTTCCTCCTCCCCTGCCCGTGGGTTTGCGAGGTCTTAGCCCAGAGCTGCCCCCCAGGACTGAAGTCGGGTCTCAGCTCAGACACAGCCCAGGCGTCTGTCTCGGGGGCGCTTCGGAGCGGCTTTGAGCTCTGCTGTGCCCAGGGAGCAGCCAAGGCGCGCGGTTTGCACGGAGGGGACCACGCGTCCCTGCCTTCGAGCTTTGGGGTGGGAAGAGGGTGGGATGGAGCCAGAAACCCCGATTTGTAGCATTAGAGAAGCAGAAGTGCGGACTCGGGAAGGAAAACTCGGAATCCCCCCTTTCTGCCCGGGGCAGGGAGGGGATGTGGATCCTCGGCCCCGGGGATGTGGATCCTCGGCCCCGGGGATGTGGATCCTCTGCCCCGGGGATGTGGATCCTCTGCCCGGGGATGTGGATCCTCTGCCCCGGGGATGTGGGGCTGCTCGCAGCAGAGGCAGGAGCTGCCCAGCCAAGCCTTGGTGCAGCCAAAAGAGCACCCGGCTGTCGGCTGCGCCCTGCGAGGTGCCTCGTTAGGCAGAAAGCTCGTCATTAAGCCTGGCTGTAACTAGAGCGGGGACAATTAAAGGAGCGAGTGTCCCACAAACGTGTCGGGCTGCCGGGGAGAGTCGCAGACTCGTGTGAGTTGATGCTAAATTATTCAGCTCCTCCCCTCTCCCACCTCGGGGCCTCCTGCAAAGCGCCTGGTGGGGCTCGCGCCCACCCATAACCGGGGGGGCTTCTTCATTTGTTGGTTTTTAAAGGGATGCTGCTGCGTTTATGCTGGGAGGACAGAGATGATGGTGCCCAGCGCCGGCGTGGGGCTGCCCAGCATGGGCACGCCTGTGTCCTTCACCCCTTTCCTTCTCCCTTAGGTGCCCAAGGGCGGCAGCGTCCCACCGGCCACAGAGATTGCGAAACCTCCAGTGGTGCCCCAGGCCCAGGAGAGGAAGCCCCAGGTCGCCTACAAAACCGAGATCATCGGGGGGGTGGTGGTCCACACTCCCATCTCCATCAACCAGGTGAGCTGGCAGGATCTGGGCACTGTCTGTCATTCTTCTGCCCACGTCTTGGAGCAGCAGAGCTTGTGAACGTGGGTCCCCTGGCCTGACACGGGGTCTGGGGGAGCTCTGAGGGTTTGGAGGAGGTCCTGCCGTGGGGCTGGAGGCAGCTTCTGGTTGGGGCTGTCGGGGAGCCTGGCTTTCACTTTAATTTCTGGAAACCAGCCCGGTGCCTGCAAACCCTTCCCACTCAGGGGTGTATAAATAGCTGCACTCAGCACCCTGTGCACCTCTCTTTTGTCTCGTTCTGAGCTCTGATGAGACGAGAGGGTGTGAGGAGGAGGATGATATGAATCTGCTCCTTGTCCCTCCCATCCTGCTTCATCCACCCTGCCTGTACTGGGTCCGAATCTCCCACCGAGGGGCTGGGGGAAGAAGGACCCCGTGTTGCTGCCCCCATCAGAGTACCCAAAGGGTCTGACCCATCATGGGGACAGCGGCTGGCCCCCCTTGGAGGGCTCTGCACCCCCTTCCCTCAGCACGTGGCCGTCGGTGTCTCCCACCTTCAGGCACTCGTCTGGCTTTGGGTCTCACTTTGTCTCTCATGGGCGACAGCACTAAAAATAGAGTGCAGAATTAGATCATTGCCGCGGTTTTTTCACCGGTGGGTGCTTTTAACTCTTCCCTGGCCGTGGGGTTTGCCAGGGCGCGGAGGTGTGTGGCGTGCAGAGGGTGTGGGGTTGGTCCAGGCTCCAACCATCCCTTCCTGGTGCTGCTGCTGGACCCTCAGCCCTGCCTGTGGGGTGGGGAAGGGCAGGGCAGGGCTCTGCCTCCCCCCTTGCCTCCCCATGTGCCGTTTGGGTGCAAACAAGTGGAAGTGAGCGGCCCTGTGACTTTCCCTTTTCGTTTCAGCAAGTTAAAGCTGCTCTTTCCTCCTGTCTCTTGACTCAGCCTCCCACTCCTCCCCTGCCACCACCTCCCCAGAGCTGTGAGCTCCATCCTCAGCCCTCACCCGATTTATGGTTTTTTTCTTTCTCCGGGGGGTTTCGGAGGGGGTGTATGAGCTGCCAGAATATTTTCCGTGCTCTTGCAGCTTGCCCCCTGTGAAATGGCTCTTGCTCCGCTGCAGCTTCCTGGGCGCGTCCGTGGTTTCCTGGCTCTGCCCCGCAGCAGCTCGGGGAGCGCAGTGGGGAGCCCCACGCCCCAGTTGCACCCCCGGACCGGCCACCAGCATCACTCTGGCCCCAGAGTGTAACGTCCCCTATTGCAGCAGCATCCCCAGTTTCCATCCTGGACGTGCACGTCTGTGATGCTTGGCGGAGCCGACGCAGCCTGGGCAAGGGGAGCAGGCGGTGTCCCCGACCCGGCCAGGCTGGGGCTCTGTTCTGGAGGTGCTGGGTGGCAGTTTTGGGGCCAGCCAAACAGCTGCTCGTCTCTGTCCTGGAAGTAACCAAAGCAGCCTCTCGAAGGTGCTGGAAGGCACAGGGCGGGCAGGTCGCTGGTTAACCGCACTGGCAGTTGCACCGGCACGGGTACCATATAAGGGTGGTGGTGGCCAGAGCCACCCTGGCTACCATGGCAATTCTCAAACCTCAGCACCCAGAGAGCTGGAGGAAGGGGTTGAAGGGATGGGGGAAGGAGATGAGTGCAGATGTTTCAGCTCAGCCATCCTCTGCATTGCTGAGGGGGAAGGGGGGCACTGTGGAGGGGACGATGCTGGCAGCAGGGCAAGGTCTGGGCCTGGGGACTTGCTGGTTTTATCTTGTGGGTGACAAAAGGATGAATAGTTCTCAGGCATCGGTCTGAAAAGTTGCGTGCAACGAGATAACATCAGCTCCCAACGCTGGTTCAGTCCCTGTTCATGTCCAGGCATTGCAATTAGCCCTTGGCATGCAGTGCTGCGCTTGGGGCTTGCTTCAGGTTCCCTTTCCCCCCAGCTCTGGTGTCCAGCCTCCTAGCAGGGAATTCCCCCTCTGTGCTCTCTCCTGGCTCCTGGTAACCCTGTGCTCTCCGCTTGCAGAACGGGGGGGACGGAGGAGAGGGCAGCGAGGTGGCCACGCACCCGCTGCTGCGGCGGTCGCAGAGCTACATCCCCACCTCGGCTGCCAAGCCGCCCGCTGGGCCCCCCGTCCTCAAGAGCGGCTACTGCGTGAAGCAGGGGAACGTGGTGAGTGCCGGGGTCCCTGTGCCCCGGGCAGAGGGCTGGCTCTGCCGGGCGGGGGCCCTTGGGTAGCCCCGTGGGTTGGGGATGCTGCGGGGATGCTCTGGCTGCGGGACCACGACAGCACAGGGAGAGCGCCGGAGCCCAGCACTGAGCGGCCTCCTCTTCTCTTTTCCAGAGGAAGAGCTGGAAGCGCCGGTACTTTGTTCTGGATGAGTTTTCCATCAGTTACTACAAGTGTGAGCAGGTAAGCAGCCCCTGCCCTCCTCCCCCCAGCCCCAACCTGGGACCGGCTGCCCCCAGGGAGAGGTTTGGGGCTGCCTGTGCTGGCATGGGGGGCTCCATGGGAGGCACAGCACAGCCTCCCAGCCAAACCCATCATCATTCCCTTTCGTCTCCACAGGACAAGGAGCCTTTGCGTTCCATTCTCCTGAAGGACGTCTGCAAGACCCACGAGTGCCTGGTCAAGTCTGGGTAACGCTCCCGCCCGCTTCTCTCTGTCGCAGCCCCGCGTTGTGCCGGGGTCAGAACTCCCCAAGGAGCTGAACTGGAGGAAGGCAGGAAGGGAACTTGGCTCCCTCCTTCAGGGAGCCCAGAGAGCCCCAAAGAGCAGCTGCTGCTGCGAGGCAGCGCCGGGCTGAGCTGTGCTGCCGATCGCTCTTCTCGTGCAACCCCACGCAGGGAGCTGGGGAGGTGTGGCAGGGTGCAGGATATTGTCCATCCCCTGCTCTCCCCGTGCCCATGGCCATCTCCACTGGGCAGGCTGCTCCTACGGCTCTCCTGTCTCCATAGATTAAGGAGCGGGGTGCCCTGCACAGTAAATAGCATCCTGTGACAGAAGAACAGAGGTGTTCTTAAAGCTGCCGGAAGCCGTTTGTAGGTGTTGTCCTTAAACTAGCGCAGGGTCTTGGAACAATTTATTGCAGTTACTAATAAAGTAAGACTTGCAATGAAAAATGAGCTAAGGAAACAAACAATTTATTTCTTTTTTTCCATCCAAGATGACTTCTGGGTAGTGACCATCTCTTTCTCCCTGTTTCTAGTGACCTCCTGATGCGGGACAACCTCTTTGAAATCATAACGAGCTCCAGGACCTTCTACATCCAGGTGAGGCAACCGAGGCCGGTTGCTTTTGGCTCCCAGGTTCAGCTCTCAACAGCTCGTGGTAGCCACGCTCCTGCCAACGGGCTCTTCCCCAGCCAGCAAACCCCCGGGGATGAGCTGGGAGCAGTTTCACCCAGCAAACCCCCGGGGATGAGCTGGGAGCAGTTTCATCCGGCAAACCCCCGGGCATGAGCTGGGAGCAATTTCACCCGGCAGTGGCAGCAAGGGAGAACTGCCGGGCAGTTTCACTTCTCCCCTTGGGCTTATTTATAATAACAGCTGTTTGTGTGAGCAGGAAAAGCAGAGCAAAAGCACGGGGCGATCCAACAGTTTTTGTGTTTGTTGTCGGTCGGTCTGTTTGTTTTTCCTGAAATGCTTTATCAATTCCTGCCACCAAAAGAATGCTGCGAGGTGCAGCGTGGCTGCCCTTCCGTGGGGGAAGGCAGTGCAGTGATTTCTAATCGAGGCTCAATGAGTGGGGAGCATCCAGGGAGCTCGGGTAGCCTGTCCGTCCGCGTGTCCTTGCGCTGCTGTGCTGGGGATCAATCCTGGCTGCACTGGGGGGCTCACGGAGGCCAGGTCTCACCCGGGGCTGGTGTGTGTTGCAGGCAGACAGCCCCGAGGACATGCACAGCTGGATCCGAGCCATCACAGGGGCTGTCCAGGCCCTGAAAACCCGCCCGAGGGTAGGTCGCGTCCTTTCTGCTTCTTCTTTAGTGTCAAATGAGGGTTATGTTGGGGTATCAGGTATTTATTCAGTGGCTCATGGAGATGCTCGGTTAGCCCGTTCCTGGGATGAGATCTCTGCCCTCCCTGGGCTTGGTTGTCAGTCACTGGAAAAGTTTCCTTTAGCAAGATGGAAAAGTGAGAATCAGCCCTTGAAACGGACCCGCATGAACCCTGCTCTGCCCTGAGGCACAGCTGGTGGCATATTGCCATGTAATTCAAGATTTTCAGTTTGCTTTGACTTCTTTTTATTTATTTGGGTTTTTTTTCTTCAGAGCATGTAAAGGAGCAGGGCCTGGTCCCCAGAGCTCTGCAAATTGCTCAGTGCTGCACACGCAAAACCCCAGCTCCAGGCAGCGCTGACTCCGTGTCTGTCCTTGCAGGAGATGTCCTTCATGAGATCCACCTTCGTGGTCAAGCCGGGGGGCTCCTCGGCCGCATCCCAGCAGAGGCTTGGGTTGGAGGAGAGGAGAGCGCTGTGCAAAGCCCCCTCCACCTCCTCCTGGCAGCCCTGGACGCCGGTGCCGCAGGCAGAGGGGAAGCAGCGGGTGCCGGAGGAGGTGCCGGTGCCGCTGAGAGACTCGGTGTTCGCACCGACCTTCGCCGAGCGCGACGCCGGAGCCGCGCCGGGCAAGCGCCTGCGGCACAAGTCGGAGCCGCCGCATCTCAAGGAGAAACCGTTCGCCTTCGACCTGGACGATGAAAGCATCCGGACCTCCGATGTCTGACCGGGGGCTGAGCCACCCCCCATCTCCAACCTCCCGCCCCCGGCTACGTGCACCGGCTCCCCGTCTGCCGGGGGTCCCGGTGGGATGGTGCAGGGTGCCCGGGATGGTTGGTGCCCATGCGTGAGCTCAGCACCTTGGAGTGAGCTCACCCCGTTGCCTCGGCGGGGGTGAAGCAGCCCCTTCCCTCCACTGCTGCTCTTCCCTGTGACATGGGACCTGGCTGGACCCGTGCCCCAGGCTCCTGCCTGCTCCTGCCTGGGCTTTGTCCTGAGTGGCTCCGTGTTTCAGAAGCTGCCTCCAGGCAGCACATCCCCAGCATGGCCTGGATGGGGGGGGGGGTGTCCTCTTCTGCCACCACATCATTTCCTCCCCCAAAACCAAGCCTGGAGAAAGCAGCAGGAGGTCCCAGAGGCATGAAGGGGAGCGTGGCCTTTCTTGTGTTTGGAAAAACGTTTTTCTCCCCTGTCATGCTGCTCAGCCTTCCCTGTGCAGAGAGGGAGACACCAGCCCGCAGCTGCCTGGATGAGGGACACGCTGCACCTTTCCTCTTGGTGACTTTTCTTCCGCCCCCTAGGAAACCAGCTCTTTACACTGCCTGACTAGCAGCGTGTCAACCAGTCTGTTGGCTCTTAGTTCTGTCTTTTTAGCCCCATAGCCACTGGCAGGCTCCCTGCTTAGCCCCTCCGGAAGGTTTGTTGGCACTGCCTGGGCAGGCAGGCGGTGGCTCCCGGGGACAGGAGCATCCTCAGGTATGGTGTTGGATTTGCACTGTGTACGTCTGGGCACCAGAAAGCCCTGCCCGGCTGGGGAAGTGCTTTTAGCAAAAACGAAGAGAAACCGAGCGTTAATGGAACTGGGAAGACTGGTCCAGCCCACTCTCCTGCTGCCTGCCCTGAAATGGAAATGAGCAGCAGTTGGCAGAGCAGTGTGAACTGGTTTCCGTAACCAAATCGGCTCCTGTAGGAGGCTCCATAAATTGCCTGCAGAAAGCTCAGGTGGGCAAGAGCCCGTCTGGTGCCCGCGCCCTGAAACGTGCGTGTCGCCCGTGGGTACGGAGCGAGGGCACGGCTCCTGCCCGTGCGCACTGGCGGCAGCGGGTTCTGCCGGGTTCGGCACCAGGGTGGGTGCTGCCTCACCCTTTGTTTGAGGGCTCTTGCCCAGGCCCCGGTGCCAGAGCAAGGAGCTTTAGGCTGGAATCTCGTTAAGCTGAAGCAAGAGCAAGTGAAGGCATCCCTGGCATGAAGCTGCTTTCTTTTTTTCCTTCTCCTTTTTTTGGCATTACGTGTTCTCTGCTCTGCAAAATCAGCTCAACGTGTTCCCCAGGAGGAAAAAAACTCTGCTTTGTCCCTGCCCTTTCCAGGTCTCCAGCTGTTTGACAGCTGTGCTCAGCTCAGGCTCAGCTTGGGATCCAGAGGAGCTTTATCAGTCGAGCTCCGGGCGTTGATGCGCCCGATAGATCTCAACCATCGCATCTCAGTGCATCGATCCCCTCCCGGGTCAGGGGCTGCTCCTCCAGCCTCCCTGCAGCCCGGGGGAGGTGGCGATGCACGGGGACCCCCCCGTTCAGGGGCAAGAGCGAGATGCTGGAGAGCACAAGCTATGAAAATGAGTGGGAATCGATGCACACGGTACAGGACGAGTGTTAATATTTGTTATTTAATTGTAGAAGCCTTGCTCACGCTGTTCCTTTTTCCTCTCCTTTTTTGCTTCATTTGCACTAGTGTTTGAAATTTTGTTTGTTGTTTGGGGTTTTTTTTTTTTTTTTGTAAGGCTGACTCAGTTTGGCTCCTACCGTGGTGTTTCAGAACTGTCATCGTAGTTGGGGAAGGCTGTCAATCATAGCCCCAGCACTGGGTGACAGCGCTCTGACCTCATTCTGGGGAACACCAAAGGCAGAGGGACGGCGGTTCCTTTGTGCAAGGCTTCGAAACCAGGCAGGACCCAGGGCTTTTGTCGCTTGGTAATTGCGAAGTTTCCCCAGGCCTGGGATGGTAACACAGAAGCTTGTTGCACAATTAGGGTTAATTATCCAGAAGGAGAAACTACCCGTGGCTCCAGTGCTATTGCAACATTCCTGTTTCTCATTCCCACCCTCCCGCATCCCCAGGACAGCAAACGAGTGTGTGCAAAGCTGGGCTGGGCTCCAGCCCCGGCCGTGATGCAGGTGGTGTTGCAGGGAGGAGTTTTCTCTCCCATCCCCGAGGACCAAGCAGATGTGGACAGACCTCGATGGAGCTCCGCAGCCGTTTAGAAACCAAACTGGTCTCCCCCTCACCTCTGCGCTGCCTCCTGGCTCTCCCAGGGGATGAGCGCGGCCCCGGTAGCTGCTCCCCAGTGAGAATGAAGCGTGTGCTGCAAGATTCCCTTTCCCGGGGGTGCGTGCGGGTTCAGGGTGTCTTAGTGGGCTGAGAGATGGGTTTGCTCTTTTCTCCGGGGGCTCCCGAGCGGTTTCAGCTGTCGGGCGAGTGCTGGCTGTGGATTTCAAGTGCTCTTAGGGCCGGGGAGCCCTATGCGGGTGATGCTCCTGTGCTGTCGGGTACCTGCCTCCCACCCCTCGCCTGTAAATGCTGCCTGCAGGATTTGGAACCCTCCTTGTTCCCTGTGTTTTTAAATAAAGAAGGAAATCTCGGTTGTTTTTCTGGGCTGTGTATTTCGGGTAATGATCGCTGGGGAGGGGCCGAGCATCATTTCATTTTGAAAGAAGTTTTTGATCCTGTAGAAAATGATGGCTGGAGACACGACCCCTGCTGCCAGGGTTTGGTGAGGAAGACTGCAGGTTGGCACGGAAACCATCCATCTCCAGGCTGTGTGCATCCCCCCAGCCCAGGCTGCAAGTTGAATTGTCTTGGTGGACAGCTCTGGCTATCGCTCACCTTGAGCCCTTCCATGGGTAAATGTGTCCAAATAAAACACTTTTTTTGTGGTCAAGGTCGTGTTTTCCAGCGAGAACCAGCTGCACACGCTTCTCGTGGGCATCTGTGGTAGGTTCTGGGGGTAAGCGCGTGGTGGGGGCAAGGACATCCCTGCTGTCTTTGCCTTCCCGAAGGCAGAAGGAAAGCTGTCGGATACCCTGGTATTCCTCAGCGTAGCTCGTGGCAGCCTCGTCCATGGAAGGAATCTGAGGTCCCGCTGTTTGCTGGCAGCTGCTGTGCTGAGGACGTGGGGAGATGTTCATGACGATGGGCTGTGCACATGGGAGTATTTTTTTCTTTCTTTTCTTTCTGGCTTGCTGCTTGATTTTCCCCCCCTGTGGGCTTTTCAGCCCTGTTGTTCCACGGGTCTGAAGAATGTGGTAGTTCCATGATGAAGCCTCCCCCCCCCACCCCGCTGCCCTGAGACCTCTTCAGAGCTGCCAGATTCAGATTACTTGTGACCTAAATGGGATATAAACCCCGTTCTCCGGGGAGTTGTTGCAATAAACCACAAACCAAAACTGGAATGGGCAGAATTCCCGGCCAAGCTGAACCTCACTGCAGCTCCACTGGAGGCAGAGGTGGGAACTGGCCAAATGTGAGTGGCTGGAGGGTCCTGGGTTTGCAGAACTGGGTGGGAATGGAGAGTGCACAGTTGCTGGATTTTACGTCAAATGCGACCAGACTTTTGCATACACAGATTTTGTGTCTGGTTCTGGCTGTGGCTTCACTGCAGCTTCCTTTTCCCGCTTTTATTCAGCTCGGTAAGTTCTCCAGCTGCATCTGGTGGGGCTTCCTCTTTTGGGTGTGAGGTTGTTTGAAGCTCCCACTCATTTCAGTACCGCACGTGCCCTGTGCTGTGGGCTGGAGCTGAAGGGGTGCGTGGCACACAGACAGGGGCTGGCCCCCAAGCTCCGGCCCTTTCCCAGCTCTCCAAAGGCTGGGCAGTTCCCTGCAGCTCTGGGTGGAAAGGAACCTCTGCTGCTAATGATGCAAAGCTGGTATTTAACTCTTTGGTAAAACACGGGCTGTGGTTTGAAAGAAGACAACAGTCCAGGGGCAGGGAAGGAGGCCTGGCACTGGTGTGTTGAAAAGCATGGTTATTTACTACGAAGGGACGGGGACAGGAGGGGAAACAGGTAATTTTACAACAGCACGTGTCCGGCTTGGAGAGGCCACAGTGTCCTGCAGGGGATGCACCTGCAGCAGCAGGCCCAGCAACACACGTGAGTGCTGCTCTGAGAGGTCTGAACAGTAACTTTATTTGCTGCGCTTGGGCTTTCCCTGCCCGCGAGAGAGAGCGGAAAGTAACGCTGCCCAAAGGCTTCGTACTAAATCTAACCCAGCTTCCCCTGCAGCCAGCAAACGGAGCTTTAAACAAACAATGCAGAATCAGAGCTCAGCAGAGTCTCTGTAACGTTGTGTTGAGTTACTCAACCTTAATGGTTTGCAAAGTCTCGCAGCACAACCCCCCTGCCCCCACGTGCGAGCGCCCGGCGTCTGCGTGTGCTCTGCTGATGCTGAAAGGACCTGGGGTCAGCTCCTTTATTATGATTTCTTGCCCCCCACCCCGTTTGCAAGGTCTGCTTTCTTAAACTGCCACGGCTCGGGAGGGGGAGGAATCCAGGTTATTTCAAACAAGCAAAACAGATACTACCAATTTGGCGTCCAAGGTTTGTACAGAGTTAATAAGACTAATTGTTCTGCCCATTAAGTTACAGCCGTGTCAAACCACCTTGGTGCAGGGCAGGAGTCCGGCCTGGTGCTGCAGCCCATCTCCAGTTCAGCGCGGGAGCTCATCTCCAGTCCGGTGCTGGAGCCACGTCTGCTTCCCTCAGGCTCGTCCCCGCTCAGTACACGGTGCACCAGTTGCTGCCGTCGCTGGGCATCAGCCCGCCGGTGATGAGGAGAATCAGGTCGACGAACCACCAGATCCCCAGGCCCCCCAGGGTCAGCAGCTTCCCCACGGCGGTCCCGGTGTGGCCCAGGCAGAACCGATCCACTCCAAAGCAGCCCAGGAAGAAGGAGTAGAGCAGAGTGGTTATGAAATAGTGGCCGGTGTACCTGCAACGGGAGCGCTTGTCAAGCGGCGGCTGCGGCGGGGGAGCCGCCCCCGGCACCTTGGGGCTCCCGTTCGCCGCCGGCCTCGCCCCGTTTCTTGCAGCGGGGCTCCCTCCCGCGGGGGCCGGGAGCGGTGCAGGGGCCGGGTGAGGGGAGAAGGGCCCTCCCGCCCCCGGAGAACGCGTCCTACTTGACGCAGGGCCGGCTGCCCCGCAGGAAGCTCCGCGGCTCGGCGCACTCGATGCCGTCCAGCGCTCGGCACTGCACCCGGGTGTGATCCACCTCGCCGTAGGCCTGGCCGCCGAACTGCGGGAGGCGCGGGCGGGCTCAGCCGCGGACGGGCTCAGCCGCGGGCAGAGCCCCCGGGGGGAACCCGCCGGCACCAAGGCCTGGCCCTGCTCCGCCGCTTCCCGCCCGCCCCTCACCTTCACGCAGCCGTGGCCCAGCTCCTGCTGCGCCGTGGCGTTCCCGCCGTGGTCCACCGGCTCCTCGCACTCCACGAACTCCTCGGGGCTGCGGGGAAGGAGGGGAGCGGTGAGGGAGGGCGAGGCGGCCGCTCCCACCCCAGCCCGGCCCAGCCCGGCCCGGCGCGGCGCTCACAGGTAGGTGCAGAGGACGAGCGGCCCCCGTGGGTCGGTGTAGGCCCAGACGGCGGCGGGCGGCCCCGGCGCGGGCGTCTCGGTCTCGGTGCCGTTGTGGGGAAGGCCGCGGGAGGCGCCGTGCAGCAGCAGCAGGTTACCGAGCAGCAGCGCGGCCTGTCCGCCCAGCAGCGCGTACCCCACCGGCCCGCCGCGCCGCGGCGCCATGGCGGCGGCCGCTGCTAGGAGACGCCGCGCCCGCCCCGGCCGCCTTCGCCTGCCGCAGCCAATGGGCGCCCGCCGTTCTGCCGAGGGGGGCGGGGAGTAGCCGGCCGCGGCCAATCAGAGCGAAGGCGGAAGAAGCCGCGGAGGAAGTGCGCGCCAAGGCGAGGCGGTGATTGGCTGTCAGGGAGGCCTGGCAGCCTATAGGCGGAGGCAGGGGGCGGGGTAATGGCGCTGCCCGCTTCTCGCTGCCGGCCCGGCCCCCGGGCAGCCTCCCGGAGGGACGGGGCTCGGTACGCGCGGCCCCGCTCGGCGTGAGTCGCTGGGGCGCGGCGGGAGGAGCGGCCGCTGCCGGGGCGGGCCCGCTCGGCTGTCGGCGGAGCGAGGCCTCAGCGCCCCCGGCCGCCCCTCGCCGCAAGCCCCGCGGTGCCCGCCTCGGTGCTCGGGGACCCCTTCCTGCCCCTGGGAGAGCCGCCTCTGCGGGGTCCGGTGGGCACCGGGGGAGGCCGGGCCCCTCTGCTCGGTGCCGGCGTGTGGCTCGGTCACAAGCAGCGAGCGCACCCGCCCCGGCTGCAGTGGCGGCGGGGGAAGCTCCCCAGGCTGTGTCGGGGCTCCCCAAAGAGCCGGGGCTCGCTGGGCTGTGTCTGGGGCTCCAGTTCCCCGCGAGCCCGGGCTCAGCACCCGGTGTGTAGCTCTGGCAGGTCCCACAGAGCCGCGTCTCCCCTGGGAGAGGGTTCAGCAAGCAGCTCCCCGCAGTGTTAGACCGAAAGTCCCCGTGTACCCGGGGCAGGGTGGTACCGCTGCCCCAAAGGAAGCAGGGCTTTTGTCTGGTCACTGGTGGTCAATGACTGTTGTCATTGTAGACCTGTGTGGTGGTACTGCTTGAGACAGGCTTCCTCTGACCTCAACGGGAATTGGCTTGTCTGTGATGACCAGATGCCTTCTTAAACCCCTCTTTAATGATTAAGAGGCTTCCAAGTGGCTTCAGAAATAGCCTGAAGATTGCCCAGCATGTGGGCGGGGTGGCAGAGGATTCTGTCTGCAGCACCACAGAAGGCAGAGAAAAGATCACATCAAGTGTGTGTTGTTTTACATCGTTCTGCCAGTGTAAAACATCTTTGGAGTGGGTGTAAATGACATTTGTGCATTAGGGCCTGATGTTTTCGACTTTAATTACTACATAATGGTAGAGGGTTGGAGACGGGGATCCTGCTCTTGTCCCTCTTCATCTGGACAAGCTGCTGCCTGTTTCCATCACTTTTCTTCTACCTCATTTAGTCCCCCCTGCAGTGTCCTGAGGTCACTAGATTGGAAGTGCCAAGCACTGTTGGAGGCAGGTAGGAGGTGTTCATTGCCCCCAGCTGGAAGCCAGGCCAACCCTGTCATTGGATAAGAATGTGTTTGGGAAAGAGGATCCGGAGGTGCCCATCAGCTGGCGATTGCTGGTGCTGTGTTAACGAGTCCGCTTCCTAAGCCAGCGACTGTTGCTGGTGATGTCAGAGTCCTGACTGCATCCAAAAATCCTTAGCATGTCTTATTTACAGCGCTCTTAAGCAAACACCTTGCGTGGGGTGTGTGGAGAGGATGTGGGAGCCAGCAGGGCTGGGGCTGGAGGGAGAACGTGACACATCGGATGCTGCCGTTTCAAACTACAGTTAGGCATTCAGACAGTTCAGTTGGAGCCCTTACACCCTTCGGTCTGGCAAAGGGACCTCTCCAGCATTCACTGGGAAAGGGAGTGGAATGGCCAGCCTTGGCATGAGGAGTTCGGAGAAATCGCTCTTGCTGATTCTACAAGTTTGTTACAAAGAACTGTGAAAATAATTGACAAGGAGGAGATGTTTGGGGCGTTCCTTCTGTACCCTCTGCCCTGCCCTCACTGTCTGCTCGAGCGTGGTGTGGCTGCCTGGCATGGGTACAAGATTGACACTGGACTTTGCTGCTGCTCGTGTTGTACATCAGCCCTGCTCCCTTTGGAAACCAGCCTGAAAATCTAAAACACAGCCTAAAAACCTCATCAAGCCTCCAGAGGGGACAGGCAGTGACAAAAGCCAGAGGAGGAAATTTTGGTTGATGAAACCTGAAGGAGGAAATGCCTCTTCCCATGGGCTTCCCTTGCCATGGCAGGGGAGAGGCCAAGGTGCCAGTTATTTGCTGGTCATTACATCTGTGGCCTTGCACTGTCCCCTTCACTGTGTTCCTTGGGAAATTGAGCTGCTGCCTCATAGTCCCACTGCCAGTTGCCAGCAAGAGACTGTGTCCCTGCTCTGCCAGATGATTCTGGAATACTTTTGCTTGAAAAAACACCAATTTCCCCTCCCTTCTCCAGGCATTGAGTGAGGTCCTTGTCACCATCTTCCACAACAGCTTCATTCGCACACTGGATATACTCCTTTGCCTTTGGTGGGAAGAGTTGGCTTTGCATCTTTGTGGGTCAGCAGCTGCACCAGTGAGTGATTTCTTTTGGGCTGGCTGCTGTGATGTCCGTCTCACTCCTGTATTTCAGTGTCCTGCAGAAAGGAGATGTCCAGCACGTGTCTTTGGTTTCCATTTGTGTACATTCTTTCTTAGTTTACTTCTTTGAGATATTCCCCGTTTCTTCCTTTTCTGCCTGTGTAAGAGCATACTGCTCCTAGTAAGCCTTTGAAAGAATGAAACATCCTGCTTTTAATACGAATTTCTCTCTAAAGCTCTGGATTTTGTTTGGGCTCTTGTACGCTGCTTATCACTGTTGGATGAAGGTGCTTCTCCATCGCATCAGTAATGTGACTGATGTATCATATGCTGTTTATTCCTGTTCCTCCCAGAGGAAGATGCCGTGGAGGGTGTTTAATGGGGCGCTGTACGGCCAGAGCCGGGTCAGAGCAGCAACACATGTGACGTGGAGGGTACAGCCAGGGATGGTGGTGTGGTGGTTCATCCTGGGAGAGTTTTTCCTCTTACTGGAAGGGGCCTGTATCCCGTGGGTACAGATGGTCATGGTGGTATGGTGGTTCATCCTGGGGAGTTTTTCCTCTTACTGGAAGGGGCCTG